>VZRL01004713.1:1912509-2107843 GCA_013397895.1 Origma solitaria
CGGGCGGCGCTTGGGCGGCGAGCCGTGCGGTGCCGGCGGAGGTCGCGTGTGCGAGTTCGAGTGCCGGGCCGGTGCCTCGTCCTTAGGATGATGTGTTCCGTGGAGGGGCACTGTGTTAACCGCGGCTGTGCCTGGCGGGGTGACCGGGGGGCTTGGGCTCCGCGGGCGGGGCTGCCCGCGCGTTCCACAGAAATGCAACCTGTCCATAGAATTTTGCAACCTGTCCCGGACCGACCGGTGGTTTGTGCGGTGAACATAACCTGCTTATATATGGGGGGGTGGGAAGAGTCAACAGAACATGTAGTAATGCATAATTCTGTGTCCTTCCTTTGTTAAAATGTCACCCTGGCTTTGGAAGTGCTTGGGACACCCAGTCTCGTGGACCGAGCTGGTCCTGTGCTCCTGCCCAGCCAAAGGAGAGATTACACAACGCTCTTTGATCAGCCTGGGTCAAAACCCGAGTGGTTTGGCAGCTTTTGGTGGTTGTGCTCCGATGGTCATGCGAGCTTCGCGGTGAACCTGTTTGTTCTGGTGCTGGTACCAAGTCAACACAGGTGTTGCCGTGATACAGCTTTTCCCCTTTTTAACTTTTGGTCCCGCACGTGGATTCGGTCTCTTGGTGTCCAAATGCAGGAGAAAAAGCTGCGCGGAAAGGCAAAGGTTCTGTAACTGTCTGGCAGAAGTAGGGCATGGCATACAGAGCAATCCCAGCTGGGACATGATTTATTGAGTTACTTGCAATTGCATGGCAGGCTTTAACAAGCAGAAAATAAGCTAAAGCTACTAGCGACAGACTCCATGTCGCCAGAATTGAATGCATTCGCTGCCACTTACTTATTTACAGGAAACCAAATGGATTCGTGTGTTACTTTATTGAATGCTTACTTGACTCAGAAAACTAAAAAGGTTATTGGATTTGGTTTGTTTGTTTGTTTGTTTTCCTAAGCTATGAACATTTTTATAAATTCTGATGAGAACTACTTTTCACTGCTTTCTATACATTGGGTAGCTCTAACAGAGGAATACTTCTGAGAGAGCCTGATTATAACATCATTCTGAAAGCCCTACTCCCTTAGGGGCAAAAAGCCACGGTAGCTGGAAGAATGGGATGGGAGATACACATTTGTGGAACAGTAAATATAAGAAGTGTTCTGGGGCACTGGCTCATATCCTGCGGGGCTTGAGAAGCAAGCTGGTGTAAAAACAAAGGCACTGTAAACTCAGCAGCTATACAGCGATATACTCATTGCTCCTTTCTGTTCTCAGTCTCTCCTGGGATTCATCTGTAGAGAGGAGCAATTAGCACTACAGCCATAGGGGACAGCGAAATGTGCTTTTCAAATGAGAGAACATTCAAACATTCAAAACAGCTGTGAATACTGCTTGACTGTCTTCTGTGCTGGAGCTGAAAGTATTCGTGGGTTCTGTTTGGTTTCGTGGGATATCGGGGAAGGGCTGTGTGCAAAGGGTAGCAAGCGCTATACTATAGTTCAGTCCTGTTTAAAATGGTTGCTTCAGCTATGAAAGGAAGAACTCAGGAGCTTCAAGAGACAACTGGGAGGCTGTGTCCAAGGCCATCCATTGTAAGTCTTTAAGTTAGGTTGCAAACAGTATGGTCGGTACAGCTACTGTACTGGTATTGTGTGGTGAACAATTAACTTGTTTGTATCTTGGTTTTTAAGATACTGTTGTCAGAGATGTGCACAGAGTGGAGTTCCTTTTTCTAAGACTAGAACAGGGCAGGTAGCAACAGGCATTCTGAAAGCAGCATTTTCACAGTTGTTTGGTTGTGTGCAAGCATTTTTTTTTTATTTTTGTTTTACTAATTCACAGGTAACGAAGTCTGATGCCACCCTACCATCTTTTACCCATGATAATATATGTTCAGATTGTATTATTGAATTAAAATGATCATGTAGGATGACCTATTTCTACTACCAAATTGGAAATCAGCAATTCTTTTTTTTTAATTCTGCTCTAGATGTATCATGTCCTGTAAAGATCTTGATACAAAGTTTCACTTTGGCTTTCTCTGTTTGCTCCTGTAGATCCCCTAATCCAAACACTACCACCTGAAAATTTCTGTGCCCACAATGAAGCCTTCACTGCTGGGATAAAGTGAAGAGCCCAGCTTGCCCAGAAAAACCTCATATGGCCCTAATTCTTGGCCAGTTGTGTCTGAAACTCTGTGTGCTGCCAATCCATTTTGTGGGTGGCTGGTGGCAGTCCCTGGGCAGTGCTCTCTGTGCCAGTACCCACAAGTGTAGCCTGCTGTTTGGGGTCAGCTCTTGGGCAGCAGCTGCTGAGCCCTCACAAAAACATTTGTCTTGGACTTCTCAGCTCAGACCTCATTCTGGCACTTGGCCTACTTAGACCTATTTCAGCCTCTGCGGTTGTCTGATTTCCAGGTTGAACCAAGGACATTATGTCACCTCTTCCCTACAGACTAACATACTAAAGGTGTGAGGCATGAAAGAGAAGAGCTTTTGCTGAGTTGTGTCCGTGACGCTGCAGCAGCATTAGGTACTACCCTGAGACAGCAGTGCTGGTCCACAAACCTAGCAGGATTTCAGGAGCTTGACGAGCCAGTGGGTACAGGAACAGCACTAACAGTGTCATGGGTTCACAGCTTGTGGTAGTCCCTGAGGTCTGTGCAGAAGTCTTTGCAAGCTTTACTGTTTCATAATGCACAAGTATCACTGGGGATGAAGTGAAGGTGGAAGAATAGAGCAAGGATAGTACTTGATCTTCAGCTTGATTAGTAGATAAGAGTTTTGTTTTCTGCCCCCTCGTGTTAACTGAGCCTTTCTAGTATCTGTCAGTTTGTGGTGTTTCTAGTGGTTATTGATCCCTCTGCTGACAGCTTCCAATTTTGCTGCATTGTTAGAAGAGTTCTCCTCAAAATCACAGGTGAATTGTCAGGTCTGAAGGGTTGACAGCTTGTCAAAATATAGCTGCTAGGTGCAGTCATTTAAGCTCTCATTTTTTCAGTACTAGTATGGAACATGTGATTGACAGCTCAGAGAATGAACCTGTTTTTTTCATGGATCAGACAAAGCACACTGTGACAGGGCATACTCCTCCAATGTGCAAAAGCGTCTCCTGTCAATTATGGAGAGAGGGGAGTGGGGACTTGTGGGTTTAACCATCCCTTTTGGGTGAAAAAGTTACATAACTGGGCATTGATATGTTAAAATACCAGCAACTATCCCCCTTTTCCTACTTCAGGGAGCTGAATAACTGTTTCCCTATAACCTGGGAACTATAGCAGGCAGCTTTTTCTTTCTTGCTGTTCCAATGGCTCTCACAAAGGCTGGAAATGGTGAGGTTCAACCTCAACCTATTCTTCCCCTTCAGAAAATCCTACTTACATGACAGCCTGAGAGAATGTTTCATCCTTGCCCTGAGTTACCAGGAAGGCAGCTGAGTTTCCATCTCTGATAATTGCCCTTTCCTGTGGTATTGATAAAAATATGAGTCAGTGCTGGGTGCAGTGGCAGTTTTGGTAGTACGGGATCCACCTCTCCTGGAGTTCAGGCTGATGGTGCTGGCTTATGGGTATATCCTAGTTCTCTGTGCTGAAATCTGATTGGTCAGAAACGGAATAGTTTTAAAATTCTGTCTCCTGTCATTCTTCCCTCCCAGACAAACTAATTTTTGTACACAAGAAGAAAGTTATGGAAAGAAGTTCTAGTAGCTGAGGAAAACATTTTTCTTCTCCCTGTTCTAAAACCCACTACTTTGCAGCAAGAGTTAGTTATTTCCAATAAAAACTTTAAAGTTTGACACTAACTGCTTGTTGAATGCCTGTTCTTTTAATGCTGCTTCTTGACAGTTCCCTGAAGACTAATTAATGGAGGGCAGTGTTACTCCTCTAACTTTAGTCACCTTACTTGTAGCAGCCACAACAGCAGATGGTTGACAGACCAGCAACAGAACTGGTCTGCTGTGTTCCACTCCAGTGGTGGCTCCTTCCTTAAAAGAGGAAATAATTTTAAGCATATTACTATTTCTGAAAGTATGCACTTTTTTCTTCCATTACATAAAAGCATTAATGTCTCCCTTACTTGCCTCCTCCTTTCTGCCAGGGAGGACAACTTTTCCCTTCTTTCTCTTCCTGTAATGCACACTCTAAAACCAGGATGCAGGAGGTTTGTTCTGTTCTGTCTTCAAGTGGAGTGGTAAGAAAGCCTGATCCTGAAAAAGATGTAAAAAAGAGTTACTGAAGAAGAAACAGGAGAGGAGGGCTTCCACAAGAGGGGCTCAGATAATTGTAATAAACCTGAGAGTGCTTTCCCTCTCAAATGTGAACACCTTTACAAAATAATAGGATGGAGAAAATCAGATATCCAACCAGGTGAGAAAGCAGCATCGTTTTCAAGAAAAAGAACGCTTTTGTATTGTGTTTTTTCTGAGTTTGGCGGTTCTAAAATATCGTTAAGGCTTAGTCTGTTCAGGGGTGAGTTTTCTAACTCAGGAAGAAGCAGAAATGAAGTCTGAGTATTTACCTGGGCTCTTTGAATTAACCTGGCTTGTATTCGGAGAAACAGTAAATGGAACAGAAGCCAGCATTTCTATCAAAGCAAGGGATTCCCAACCTGGGATTTTTTTGGAAACTAGAGCTATGCAGAGCTCAGCAGCCACCCGCACACCCCTAGACTGGAGCATTTTCCCGGGCTCTTTAAAAACCAGATGACTTGTTCTGCATGCTGGAGAGACGGCAGGTGAACGAACGTGTGTGAGCAGCGGGTGTGGCTGCAGAATGGTTGCCAAGGACACTTTTGATGCTGCGCAGAGGGAAGGCCAGGTCTCGGGAGGGCTGTCCTTGCACCCCGTACATCTCTGCTGTTGCGGCCCCTGAAACTGAAAGGGATTGCTTTCTTCCGGCAGAAAAGCAGTTCCGTGGTAACTACTACCGTGGTAACTACTACCGCAGTTTTATCAGCGCTAAACAGATGCTTTCTGGGCTTTGAAACAGCCGCGTTATATGTGCTTTATCTTCTCTAGCTCCTCACTGCTCTGGATGGTCTTAGAGATCTTATCTTACCACAAAGCTGTTTGGATCAAGTGTAGTGGATTGTTTAAAGGTTAGTAAAAGGATTGTGCTGCCAAGAACGACTGCTCCTGCTTGTAAGTTTAGCAGCAGCGTAATGTTAGCACAGCTGGAAACCAAATTGCTGGGGCTACTGGTGGCTGAAGTTGGGCCTCTCCCCAGCTAACCTTTGCTGTCTGGCTGATTTGATCACCGAGGATCCTCTATGACTTCCATCCACCCACAAATCTTTCTTACAAATGTTCTCAGCATAAAATGTTTTGAGGAAGCACACCTGGGTGGTTCAACATTTTAGCTGACCATTTCTAGATTTCTTGCAAGGGGTGTGTGGAAATCCTGTGCAGGATTAGCTCCTATGGTTACTAATGATGACCAGAGACAGGGAGCTGATGGCTGTGGCTATGTGTGTTCCTGCCCAGTCCCTTGGCATCGTCCCATATGTGCTGGTTTTAGTATGTCTGGAGATTTCGCAGGTCTGTTTTTCACTAGATGTGAGTCATGACTTTTGCTTAAGTAAGCAGTTTAAATACCCACTAATGTGTCATTTTGTCTGGTTCCTCATTCTAGATCTTAAATTTATGTCAAAACTTTATTTAATCCTTTGCCTGCTGCAGCCTATCAAGACTATTCAGCACAATTTCAACTTGAGGCACAATTCTGCAGCTGATTCCCCTCCCACACTTGAACTTTGTGAACACCATGGGTACAGAAATGGTTTTGTATGTGCCTTTTCACTAGAGATTAAATTCTCTGTATGTCCAGGAATCCTTTAGCTTTCTTCTAGTTTCCATGGCTGACAGTTAAATGTCTGTATGTGGTTAACTAACAAGGACCCAGTGAAGGTGGTTCTATTAATTATTTTGTTTTCTCTGGTTTATTTTGTGATGCTAGGCAGCTGGCCTCATTCATGAGTCATCAAATTGACCTGCTATAAAATGATAATTTAACTTTGATATATTAGATAAAAATACTTAGCAGAGCTTGAATTACGTTGTTTGTGGATATTCGTACGTAGTGCCTGAACTAAGTATCTACCAGCTGATAAAAGTATGTTGGTAAACTCACTTTTCTGCAGTACTGTGTTAAGAGTTGATTCAGTTACTGTAAGTTTCACTTGAGGTATCAAAGTATTTTCCAAAAATAGCAGAGTGGTTTCAGCTGTGCTTTACAGGTGTAGAAAAATAGCTATATAACATGGTAATTTGAAAGTCTAAAGGCAATGGGACTCCCTGCATTTATACCTTGCTATAATCAACAGTCCTGGCATTGCTGGTACTGATACTTTTAAGTTACTTGGTGTAGACTTAAACTGTATTTGTTTGCAGCTACTATTTGGGATATTTATTTTTATACCTAATATGATCATAGACACATAGAATGGTTTGGGTGGTTGGAAGGGACACTAAAGATCATCTAGTTCCAACATCCTGCAGGGGCACCTTCCACTAGACCAGCTTGCTCAAAGCTCATCCAACACTTCGAGGGATGGGGCATCCACTACTTCTCTGAGAAATGTGTTTCAGTGCCTCACCCATCCTCACAGTAAAGAATTTCTTCCTAATATCTAAATCTACTCTTTTTCAGTCTAAAACCATTCCCCTTTGTCTTATCACTACAGGCCCTTGTAAGAAGTCCCTCTCCAGCTTTCCTGTAGTCAGTCCTGAAGGTGCTATAATGTCTCCCCAAAGCCATCTCCTCCCCAGGATGAGCAAACCCAGCTCTCAGCCTGTTTCCTTAGGAGAGGAGTTCCAGCCATCTGAGCATCTTTGTGGCCTCATCTGGTCTTGCTCCAGCAGGTTCATGTCCTTCCTGTGCCCTTATTCTAGAGGGCAAATAATCATACTTCCTAAAACTTGTGTTGCTCTAGAATATATTACATTGTGCTTTAAAAAAAACCCCAAAAGTAAGTAGAAATCACTTGTAATATCCACTTCATGACGGTTGATAAAGACATTTTTAAGATTATGATTTTTTTATGCAGTTTGAACAGGTGTTCAAAATCGCATGTTTCTTCCAGTTCCACCATGCCCTGCATTATTTGTTATCTTTTAACTGAGACAAGCCTTTTGGAAGTATTCTGTTATATGGGTTTAGGTAGGAAGACCTTGTTCAAAGTCTTTTTGAAACAGATATCATGAAACATAGTTGTATGTAGCACTAACTTGGTTTCGCTATTAACAAGATATTATGTGTTGCACATGGAATATGGTAGGAACACAAGCAGAGATGCAGTGTTTCATCAGCTTTTGGTTCTCGTGTGCTGAAGGGCAGGAAGGGGCCCTTCTCTGTGATTTCATTTACCATGTAAATGGGCTGTAGTGAGAGTAGGTGATTCTGGATCATGATTATGGGAAGTGAAGAGACGGGCGGTTGAACAAGAACACCTTCTATTCTGCACAAAAAACCTGAAGCATCTATGGCAAAGACAGGTATCTTAAAATGCATGGGGAAAATTGTAGAAAGGGTATTAAATATGGTGTGACACTTAATCAATAAGTGGCCAGTTTTGACAGTGGTTTTCCTTGGGCAGCTGTCTATGTGGGGAAGAATGGAATAATAATTATCAATTGAGTTCAAAGTTGATATTTATACAGCAAGTTGACAGGGTAACTGTTCAAATATTTAACACGTGCTTGTTTTCGTTACAGGAGTTACAGAGCTCAGGAAGAGGACGCTTTGTACTGGAACACACTGCTCCCTTCTCTGCTTTTTTGACAGACAGCTTTGGGCGGCAGCACAATTACTTGCGGATTTCTTTGACTGAGAAGTGCAACCTCAGGTGTAAGTGTCTGCTGGTTCCTTGCACAAAGCTCTTCTGCACATATTGTGAAAAGACAAGGTTTGGGTTTGGGGTATTATTGCTGTGTTGGCCCTGTGCTGTTTCTTGTCTTCACAAAGTAATGGTAAAGGACAGATAGAGACTAATTGGGGCTGCGCTGTTGGTGGGATGGGGAAGCAGAAGCAAACTTAGGGATCTGCCCGAGACAGGTGGAAGGGACAGGTCTTTTATCAGACTTGGTGTGGTTTGGACAATGATGCTTGTGTACCCAAAGTCTCCATAAGCAGGAGAGCTCACACCTAGGCATTCCCACAATTACATCTGCAAAGACTGTGTTGATGTCCCAGTGCTTGCTGGTTGAACTTGGTGTCTCTGTTTGAATGCAGGTTGGATAGAAGTAAGATCATCTTTTCCTTCAAAGTGGATCCAATGTAATTTTGAGGCATATCAAATTAGTCTTGGGTTTTCCTCTGAAGGAAACCAGGAAATTGCATGGAGATTGATTGCTTGTAAAATTTTTGCACAATTGATGTCATTTGACATCCATTAAAGATGGCTACCCTTGGTGCACTTTGCCAATCAATATTAGATTAATTGTTGCTGGTTAGTTTTTGCCCCATGTATTTCTGTAATCTTTGTTTCAGGTCAGTACTGCATGCCTGAGGAAGGTGTTCAGCTGACTCCAAAATCAGAGCTGCTAACTACCCAGGAGATAATCACCCTAGCCCGACTGTTCGTGAAAGAAGGTGTGGAGAAGATCCGACTGACAGGTGGAGAGCCACTCATCCGTCCTGATGTGGTGGATATTGTGGGTGAGTTCCAAATCAGGACAGAGTGTTCCAGAGTGACTTGCTTCATGTCGATCCAAGCATCGCACCTGCAGCTATCTACTAACACAGTCTGGCAACCTGAAGAGTAATTACACATTTAGTCATGGTGCTTTTTCCAAACTTTGTGAAATGCAAGATACCTTTCAGAAAACTTCCAGTTCTGCTCTCCTGCTTGGATGGGACTTACGTCTCTTTATATTCTACTATCTGAACTTAGCATTGTTTTCATATTCAACATCTACTAGAGTAGCTTGCAATAATGCAGCCTGAGGGTGAAAAATCACAATTCATATGTGCTTACAAACAAAACAAGCTTTCCATTTGATTTTTTCGGAGCAGGGTTTTTTGTGATTTTGTTTTTTTAACCTTGATAACAGATGTCTGTTCCTTCTGTTTATTAAGGAGTGGTGGAAATACCTGTTTTTACATTTATTGATGAAGACTGTTACTTCAATGGAAAGCAAATCACTGGGTAAATTGTAAAAGTCTGTCTGCTTTGATTGGTATTGTGTTAAATGACTCTGCCTGGATCTTTTTTCTTGAGTCAGGTCCATCTTCCCTCTGTCCTAAGTCTCATATGTTAAGAAAATTGAAGTAGATTTGTGTAGTTGCAATGTATTGGATTAAGGCTGTGTAGGCGGGTGCACTTCGGTGTATTGTAGACAACTGAATTTGTCTGGACATACAGTCTTCTAAGCACTGGAGATAGGAAAGGATTTATGTGGAAGATGAAGATCTTGAAAGAAGAGACATTGCCTACCAATACAGTGAGCTTTTGTGCAGAAAACAGTTGGTGTCTGCCTCTGCTCTCTTTTTTTCAGGGTTTGGAAGACTTTTTCCAAAAAGAGATGACCTTCTAAAGGAAGCAGCAGAGCAATGTAGTTTGTAAAACTGTTTATAGCTGGGAAAGGTGTGACTGGAGTGAGCTGGCTTGTGCGGAGTTCTGAAATTGCACTAACTTTTTGGAACTCTGAAATATCATTGTCTAGGACATTTTGACAATATGTGACCTATTTGAGGTTTTTTTAGTATTGAGGGAGCAAGATGCCTTTCAAGAGACATGTTTCTTTCAGGACAGTAGATTCTTTCCAAGGATAATAGGTATAATTATTGGCTCCTGTAAAAGGGAACCAGATTTATAAAATGTGTTGCAATTTAAAATACAATAAAGCTTTGCAGTTCAGCATATAGTGTTGGCATGAAAATGAGTTGAAATCAACAATGTCATCAGTTCAGTATGGAACTTTCTCTCCTAGTGTATTGTAGGCACCTTCTTTATTTACCAGTGGTAGCTGATGACTTCTACTCAATACAGCTGTTCTTACGTTGACAGTCCAAGTGGAGTAGTCAGGCCACTGGAAAATAATTGTTGTATTGCTTCAATCCAGAAGTATTGGTATTGGAAGGATAGACATCTTTTTGTTTTGCTTTACTCCAATGATAGAATTCTTACAGGTTTATTTTTGTGCTTGAAAGAGAGAAACGGATCTTTTTGAACTACTGGGTTTTCATTATTCTGCTCCTGTTCCTGTTCACAGCTGAACTCTGACCGATTCATAGCAGTCACTTTAATGGATGACAATAATGATCTTGGGGTAAAGCTTACCCCATGTAAGATGTTTGTCCTGTTGCATTAGTTCATTCTGTCATGGATTTGTATTAGTCTGGCTGGGTTTTTTTAAGGCATGTTGAAAATTGTTAAATTAGGTCTACAAACACTTCCTGTCTTCTCAGACTTTGGTGTTACTTTATAGTACCCCAGTCTGGGATCAAAATGAGACTCTCAAAACTAAATAGATCGATGTAATAACTATGGGAAGACTCACTGCAGGCAAATCAAGCCCAAAAATGTCCATCTGAGCACAATGTACTGGTTTGATCTGGGATAAAGTCTGGTTTTCTAGATGATTTAGAGAAGCTGGCTACAGTATCTCAGGTGCTGAATGGAGTTGAAGTTTAAGTTAGGTTTATTTTCAGCAAGCCTTTCTCCACACTATAAATAATCAGTGAAATACCAGTAAAGCTCAAAAATGTTAATGCTGGATTTCTATTACCAAATTATTTTAATACTCAAATTCAAATTTTTTCGTTGTTTCAATGGACAAATGTAATTTGAAGCTACTGTAGGAGACCATGCTATTCAGAGAGCCTCTGTAGCTCTTTAGATTATTTCAAATCTTTTAAAGGATGCACATACATAAACTATGAGTCAGCATGTAACAATTTCAGCTTTCAGCAGAAAGCTAAGTTATGTCCTGGGGACTGCTGAAAACATATGTTTGAGACTTTTCTGAAGCACCTGATAGTGGAATGTAGAATCCATCTCCCTTGAGATACTCAAAGTTTAAATAAGCACTGGATATGAACTCTGTGATAGCTGTTTATTATTAATAGTCTGAGGAGTACACATCTACACTGACAAAATCATTTTCCTTGGGGTGGAGGATGGACTATGGGATGACTTTTTATAGCAACATACCCCTTTCAAGAGTGAAGTGGTGTAGGGTAGACTTGTTAGTTCATGTGTTAGGAGATACACATACCTTTTCTGGACTCAATCAGGAGAAGTGCAGTTAAGGAAATGAGTGGAGAAGAATATGTAAGAAACTTGTCTATTTCAGAAGATGCTCTTGATCCTAAAGGAAAAAGGAAATGTAAAATGGTTTACTTGATGGCTTGAACTTAACATACAAGTTTTAGCTTTATGCTATGGATTTACAGCATCTGTTCTGTTTCCTTTTCTATTTGGTATTTTTTGTCAGTTGCCTTGGCTTGTGCTGATTGTCTACTGTCCATGTATTACTGTATTTCCAGTGCCTCATCCTATATCTTACCGTCTGATAAGGAAAAAGATGCATGGACATCAGCTGCTGCCTGCACTGACCTAATCAGCTGATGCCACTTTTTAAGAATTTTGCCATTTTAGGCTACAGAATGACATTAGTTTTATTCAATACATTTATGCACTTTACGTTTCTAGCGATGAAGCCTGTATGGTGCCTAGACTTTTTTTCTCAGTTGTTCTGAGGCTGAGCATCTTGTGCATTCTGAGGCTATAAATAAAAGTAGTGATGTTCCCAAACTATCCTCTGGCTGCAGTGTGTATCCTTCTACTCTCACAAAGATTGGGCTGCTAGTGATAGCTAGTGTTAAATAATCTTTGGCAAAATTGAGCCAGTAGCACTTACCCTTTAGGAAGAGGTTATTCTTGGTCATTTGGGAGGATTTTGAGAGGTGGAGGCTGGGAAAAAAATCTCTCTTAGTAAAGATTGCTCTTTCCCGACAATCTCATGTCTTTATGGAGCTCTTAATCATCTTCCAAAATGCTGCTGTAAACTTCAGCATCTTTGCTGTGACCTAGCTTGACCCATTCCAGAGTTCTGGACTCAGCTTAGGGTGAATATTTTGAAAAGAGCTGGGAAATGAGATAAAGCAGAAATAAAGCCCTTATCAACATGAACAAATAGAGGTAAAATAGTGAGGTAAGAAGGGACTATGAAATATTTGTGCTGTCATTACAGCTGTCTCAAGAGTAAGAGTTCTTCAAATATTTCTTAAATAATTAGGGTGGAGGTAGGGTGGAGGCTATGAGGGAGGGAGGAAAAAACAAAGTAAATTACTTTGCTGTGGCTGTGCTTCTGCAAGTTGTTTATGAGGGTTTTTTTCTTATTTGTTATTTTACTGATAACTGGAGGTTTGAAAGCCTGTTCTCTGGAGATCTGGTATGCTAAGGATTTCTGCATTTGACTTCTGAGGAGGCAGCTCTTTTCTAAATCTTAATTTCATTATATTAACAGTTTCTTATGTTGTTTTCTTTTGTTAGCCATTTTTTAGTGTCTTGCGTAAGCACTCTCCAGTTAGCCGGGCTGCCACTGGTAATGGAAATATTTCAGTTGTTGAGTGCAAGTGTTTTGTCCCTTTGGATGTTGTTGCCTTGGATTCTCTGTAACAGTCTAGTATGTTGACCTTTTTCTGTTTAGTTAGGACTGCATGTGGTATTTCTTTCAGAAGTTTAAAGTCACTACTGCTGGCAGCTATTTCTGGGTTAGAATTGGTTTTTGGTAAAGCATTGTAGGATAAATGTTGCTATATAAACTTTTAGGTCAGGTGTCAGTTGTGAAAGCAATGGCTTGCTGCTTATTATTATTGCAGAACATAAAATTCAGTTTGCAAAGGTAAGTGAGGAAAAGAAAGTACACAAAATCAGGGGCCTCCTTTCAACAACAAAGTAGGTATTTAAGAAATTAAGAACAAAATTAGTGTCCATTTCAATAAAACAAAACTTTATCACCAGTTTTGCTTTCAGTAAACTGCTGTCTCTTATACCTTTTGAAATGCATTTGTGCTAAAATTGGTCTCTTAAACCAATACAGCTGGAAGAAAGCCGAAGCACTGAAGTGTCCACATTTTCCTCACACTGTCAGTGATACTTTTTCCTTTGTTTCACAAATCTTTTGGGTCTTCTGTGTAACTTAAACTGCTTCTTTAAAGTATTCTTTTTACTTTTTATTTCCTAGGTCAGCTGTACAAGCTAGAGGGGCTGAAAACCATTGCTGTCACAACCAATGGGATCAACTTAACCAGACTGCTACCCCGACTGAAGGAGGCAGGACTGAATGCAATTAACATTAGCCTGGATACTTTGGTGCCGGCTAAATTTGAGTTCATTGTCCGAAGGAAAGGTACAAACTTATCTTCTAAGGCAACTGTGTTAATACTTGCAGGAATGTTGTGAGATGTTTGCTCTGTCTTTCGCACCCAATTACTTTGGGAGGGAAGTGAATTGCTATCCTTTTGAGGCTAGGAAAAGTAGTCTTTACTTGCTTATTCAATAGTTACTCTTTTTCCTTCTTTCCACAGTGCTTAGGTAGGTAGTGCTCCTTTCGTTGGAGCTGGTGGAAGATGCTCAACTCACCTCAGTTAGTCATATAGTCTATGAATGGTTAGTAATAGATCTCAAGAGGACTCTCCAAATCTTGTGTTGGTCTTGTGTAGTGCTCTTCTTTATTACTGCTCAAAAAAGCCAGATGTTCCTGCTATAGTATCTGGGGACAAAGATGCTGCAAGAACTGAACTTCTTGTCGTGAATAGTGGCGGTTTCTGGAAGTTATGTGTGGGGTGTGCTAGCAGTGGTCTCACTTGTGGTTATTGATGTTCCATATCCACTGCTTTTTAACAGGAATAAATATAAACCATGCCTGAGGTAATTTGAG
The DNA here is from genome assembly GCA_013397895.1 of Origma solitaria. Lineage (NCBI taxonomy): Eukaryota > Metazoa > Chordata > Aves > Passeriformes > Acanthizidae > Origma > Origma solitaria. Next base: position 1,926,385 of record VZRL01004713.1, read on the forward strand.
GAGGGCTGTTGGCTTTGTAATTTCTCTCCTACTGAGCAAGTAATTCCAAATAAAATTTCAAAAATGCTTGGATATGCCCAGTGTTACAGATTCTTGTTTAAATTAATCCTAAACCTGATCATGGAGCTCAGCTTCATGGTTGGGCTTCCTTCCAAACTAAAACTGATTTGATGCTGTATCATTCTTTCTGTCCAGCAATGTAACTTAAGCAGTTTGTGAACTACTAATTCTGACAAAACTTCTAAGTAGCCACCAGATGGTGCAACAGCCTCAGGTAGATGTAGGAAAAGGATTGTAGAAATCTGGCATGCTGTGAGAAGTAATGTCAGCGTTTGAATCACTGCTATCAAACCAAAGTTCTGCTGGCAGGTGTGGAAAGCTGTCCTTGCCAACAGTCTCTATGGGAGCAGTACTTCAGGTTTCTGTGTCATGGTGCAGCAATCAGTTCCTGTCATAAATCTGACTGGAGCCTTACCCTTGCAGTGTAGGCTATTGCATTAATCTGGTTGTGTCATGGCACCGTTGGCTCCCAGAGTGGTATCTGTGAGTATCTAATCACAAACAGGTGTTGACTGTGCTCTTTCCTTCTGCTCTCTGTGTTTGAATATTCCCTGATTTGTGACATTCATTAGGAACGAGCCCTTCCTTTTGCTACTGAAGGGGCAAACCTGAGCCTCCAGCTTCCTGAATTATACGGCCACAGATCTTCATATCTGATTAGAAGCTGTTAGAAATGTGCTGCTTATATAGCAAACTAAAAGTTACTAGGGGATTAGTGTAATTTTTTTTTATATAAATGTTCTCTTCCCCCTTTAAAGAAAAAAAGGTCTTTAACAACAAAGAGAAATTGCTCGACTGAACAGCATAGACAATGAACAAGGAAGTTTCTATTACTCAATATTTTTAAAGAGGAGAAAAGAAAAAAGTCTCAAAATCATAGGGTTTTTTTTTCTAAGCAGAAGTCAGGTAAAAATAGTAATATTGAGTTCTGTTGGTTTTTTTTTTTTCTTTTTCATTCTTTTGTTAAGGTTAAAGGCTGAAATTATGTAAAAATACTTCTACTTTTTTTTTCCTTTTTTTTTTTTTTTTTCTTTTGAGGGTTTTTATTTAATAGGAGGTTTCCAAGTATGGAATGAGCAGAGAATAGAGTGCCTGCCCTACTGAGCTACCCTGTCTCCTGTGGCAGTTCCAGAGGCAACAAGATATAGCTCTGTTAAGGTGAGAGGGATTCCTGGTCTTGGACTCCTACAGGCTGGTAACTTCTCTGGAGAGTAAAGGTGGCAGCTGATTATGGAGCTTGCCAGGAACTTGAGCAACTTGGAACCAATTTTTCTGTTTTGCCGGAAAGTCAAAGGTTTTAAGAAGATGCAGCAAATATGTATCTTTGGTGCAAGTGCCCTGCATCACATCTGCTCCTACTTGCAAATGGTTGGGATGGACAAAATGACTGTGAGATCATCAGAGATCATCACACTGATGTGTGAAAGCACTTCAGAGTAACATAATATTTCTGCTTTTCCCAATCTACCACATTCTAAGGGATGAACAAATGAAAAATGCTTTCATGCAGGTAGTCAGTCTAACCTATTTCGTGGCCTGTCCCTTCTTTTTTTTTGTTTCATACAAGGAAAATGAGGTAATGATGTACTGTAATTGTATCATTAAATATAGGCCTGAAACTTTTCTTCCTGTAAGGATTAAATGCTGGGAAGTTTTGTTCCACATAGGATTTTTCTGGATGGTTCTAAGGTTCTCTGTACTGTAAAGCTGGTTAAAGTTCTTATTTCAGAAGAAATCAAATATGATGAAAATACTGAAATTTTTCATTGGGTGAAAGAGGAGAAGTGGTTGCCTCCTGGCCTTTTTAGTTACATTGAGTTTCTCCTTTCTGTTATCCTGGGGTCACACATAAAATTTTCTGAGCAGTTGCAGTGATTTTTGATCCCATTCCTGGCTCTGGGTTGTGCTTACAGCAGTGTATCAGCTCTGTTCCCACATTCCACATGCAATCTTGCTTAATTGGAATGAGATACAGCACAGGTGCTGCAAACTTCCTGGGCACATGCACAAGTAGGTGGTGATTGAGAAGGGTGACAAGCCATAACTTCAAACAGTTGCTTGCAAGAGTTATTTCACTGTTTTCTCTTTGCTCTTCACCATTCTTTTTGCAGCCAGAGCTAGCATTAGAACTGGCTTATTAAATAATTGTATCTTCTGCTTTCCTGTGTCTATGCTTTATGGTGTCTTTACTAGCCAGAGAGCAGTGAAGTGAAATTTTAGTCTCTTTCTTTTTTTATTTTTCTGATTTTGAATGCAGCTAATATTAAGTATGCACAGAATACTGCTGAGTTATTGTTTTTTTCTGCTAATGCACCTACAGAGTAATGAAGGTATAATCTCTTTACTAGAGAATCTGAGTTTCCAGTAGATCATAGATAAGGAAAGAAGGGTGATGGACCTATTCAGAAAAACATGACTAGAAGCAGCATGGGGATTGTCAGCACAAACTTCTGAAATACACTGTGCTTTTACTAGCATGTGTAAAGTATTTGCTGTTGAGGACTACAGCTTTGGAAGAAGGAGCTCAGTCTCACACAGTTTGTGGTCTCTCGTATCGGAGTTTCATGTGCAGAACAGGAATGGAACTTAGTCTAGAACCTGCCAGGGTAGAAGAGGTATTCACAAGCTCACAAGGTGAGCAGCTGAGCACCCCCACTTGCCACAAATGTGTGTCCACAGCTCGGGAGTTTGCTGTCTCATTCTTGCTCACCTCTGTTCTCTGCCAGCTGCTGAGTGTGGCAGGGAGGGAATAATATGCCAAGTATAAAATCGATGTCTTAACTTTAAACAAAGCTAATAGAATGGATGGTTTGAATGAGATCATTAAGAGACTTTCCTAAATGACTTTGGAATTCTAAAATTGCACTGTTGCTTTATTTTTCTTCCTGCTTTAAGAGGTATGTGTAGGGGCAAAGATACTTGCCCTAAATTAAATATATATTTGTGTTTGAGAACAGCTGGCAGGTGTAGGCCACACTAAATGGGAGGATGAAACTAGGCACTTCATTCCTTGAAGTCACTGTAGTTTCTGACATCTTTTCATTTATTTTTGAGGGTCAAAGGCCAACTGAATTGCTTCCCTAAATACTCTAATCCCTGCCACATTTTGTTCACTAATTTCGCATATTTAATCATAAAAATGGTGATCCTGAAAAATGCTGCCTCTGGTCTCCTGACTAATGGATAGTCAGAAGCTTTGGGAGGCCAATTACATCAGTAGCCAGGGTTGAACAGGGAATCAAGGGGCTTTTGTTTGTTCCTAAACCAACTCCATCCCAACTGTACTAATGTACAGGAAAAATCCTTTTAAAATTTGCTTAGCAACATTGCTGTCTGATTTAGAATAGTGACATTCTGCCACTGTAGCAAAGACACAAGCCATTACTATAAAATAAACATTAATTTATCATTCTTCCTTCATTGCATCTGGAGGCAGTTCATAAATTCTTTCCAGTTCCTTTAAGAAGAATGTAACACAAGGAAAGCTGATTTACAGGAAAGTGGAGAATCGTATACTAATAATAAATGGATATCCAAAGATGTAAGAAACCATACCAGTATTGTTGATCACTCAAATACCAGATAAATATTGATCTCAATGACTTGAACACAGTAACACTGGTAGTCTTTGGGGGTTGCGAGGGAGAGTATAATTAAAATCTCATTATTTGCAGCTTTTCTTACTTGCAGCCCTGTCTACTGAATCAGATTGGTTTCATTTGTCATCTTTTTGTCTTGTACTTAAAAACCTCCTTTTGCATTCTGCTTTTAAACAACGAAGATTGTTTTTCACTCTTTTTGTATCCTAGGCTTTCACAAGGTAATGGAAGGAATCCACAAAGCCACTGAACTTGGCTACCGTCCTGTTAAGGTAAAACCAGTATTTATTTACACTGAAACTGTTGTGTTTTACCATACATACAGATCACCTGATAAGGCATTTATTATATTCCATCTCACCTCCCACCCCACCCCGTGAATAATTTCTAGTAAAACTGGGGAAAAAATTGAAGATCACATCAAGAAGTAATAAGAATTCCTATCATCTGCTTGTGCAGCTGAGGGTGCAGGTTCATACTACCTCAGCCTATGGCTTGTGTCACTGCAGGATGGCCCTGCTCTGTACGTGGCCCCCCCTGCTCTCTGTTGAGTTGGCACTTGTCTGACCCAGCTGTGAACCAGGCCAAGGAAGTTAACTGGCAGGAACTACCCTGCAAAACTACCCTCAACTACCCTCATTTTCTCCTGTTTTTTCTGCTTTTGCTTCTTACAGCAGACTATTTTGAGTGCCACTGTGAGAAGGAAAGCAAGTTGGAGGGTGCAGGTAGAACAGCTTCACTGCAACATTAAACTTTACCCTAACTCAGCTGTTTGCAGTTCTGCAGCTGTAGTTTCCTTCAGTTTCACCAGTGCTTTGGAAGTTCTGTTATGTGTAAGTGGCTTCAGCTATAGAGCTGTGAAAAATATCTGAAATTAAACTAGATTTTAGGCTTTCGTGGAAACTCTTAAGAACTGTGACAAGTGATGTTTGGACATACAAGGCTGCCTTGCTTACAGAAGTGTTTTAGCAACTCCACAGCTCTCCGTTGTTCTTCAGAGAGGACCTGAGGCTCCAATGTAAATATTGTTTATGAGGAGTGTGTGGAAAACTCAGTGTCAGCCTCTCTTTTAGAAGAAGGCAGAGCTAGTTATCCTGTAGCCTGTGGTTATGGAGTGTGCTGGGGACACTTCCTGGCCCAGGGCATTTGCCTGTGATCTGCCATAGAGAGGGCTGTGGAAGGTAACTTGCCAGTAGTTTTACAGAATCCACACAATGTAGAACTGGGGAGAGGAGTTGTCATTTTAGAAAGTAAAAGCAACCATATGTTAAATGGGTAAGACAATGTCTGTGTTACCTAGCTTTTGTATTAGTTTTCCATTTAGCAAGACAACTTTAACAACTTAGGTTGGATGTAAAAACTTAAACAAGCTAGGCAGAAATGATCATCCATACCACTGCAATCCTGCCAACTTCTCTCATAATTTTTTCTCAAAAAAAAAAAATTATTTCTATCTGTGTTGCCTTCTGCGAGGACTACAAAACCTTAACTGGGAAGAAAGTCTTAGTCTGCTCACTAATTTCAGGTGTCTGCTTTACCTGCAGGTAAACTGTGTGGTGATGCGAGGCTTCAATGAGGATGAAGTGCTGGACTTCGTTGATTTCACAAAGGATCTGCCCCTTGATGTGCGGTTCATAGAATACATGCCCTTTGATGGTAAGTACTCCTGCTCTGAGATTCTTCCTGGACAGAAGTGAGCTGGTTGGTGGATATTCACCGCATAGACTTGTTTCTGGAGGGTTTGGTAAGCTCTTTTAGGGAATTAGGAATTGCTTGAAGTTTTATGCTGTATCTTTTGCAGCTTATCTTCTTCCCTAGATAAGCTGTAGAAGGATTTAGTTGGGGCTGGGATACCTATGGCTAAAGTGAGATTTATGGAGAATGTGAAGGAGGTTCTCTGCTAATTGAGAAAATAAAATCCGCAGTCTAAAGTTAAGCTGGTTTTGTTAATTCTAGGTAATAAATGGAACTTCAAGAAGATGGTGAGCTACAAAGAAATGCTTGATACAATCAAACAGCGATGGCCTGAATTGGAGAAATTACCCTGTGAAACTTCCAGCACAGCCAAGGTGGGGTTGGACAAAGAACATGTGAGATGTGCCCCCATTCCTTCCCTGCCCCAAATTCTCCCCAGTTCAGCACTGATATTTGACATCCAAAGTAAAAAAATACTCAGTGTGGTAACTCTTGGGTTTTGGTCAAGCTACCTGCATGAGATTTAATGCTTATTAAGTACTAGTCATATTCTTCACCTTTACAAATGCCGTGTGTCTTCTAGATGTGTTTTCAGTCAGATATAAAGAATGCCAGGCCTCTATCCTATATTTAGAGCTTTTGAAACTTTTGTCAATCTGTGTCTCCACATTAACAATTCCAATGGAACAGTTGTTCAGGGAAAAGACTGTTGCTTTTGAGTGTAGAGTGTCATGTGGGGGATTTCTAGCTCATGGCTGCCTGAGTATCATGCTGCCTACTGGCATCACCTGTTAGTTGATAACTACAAGAGCACGCATTTAACAAGTTTGGGAATTTCTAGAAACAGGGCAGAATAGACTGAAACACCTGATAAAACTGATTTTGTTTTGGGTTTTTTTGAATTTGATATGATCTTATGGCTGTAGAAAATCTGTGTTAAAATGTCTTCTGGTCTTAGGGCAAGTAAACCTATAAAAATTAGGAATCTGTATTTGACTGTTCTTTTTTTTTGCTTCTCTGCATTTCTTTAGAGTTATAAGGTGCCACATTTCCAGGGACAAATCAGCTTTATCACTTCCATGTCAGAGCACTTCTGTGGATCCTGCAATCGGCTCAGGATAACAGCAGATGGGAACCTAAAGGTTGGTAGTGAAACAGGATTTTCTTCGATTTCATGCAGTGAAAATAGTGCTGAAATTCATCCCATTAAAAGTAACTGGGATGTAAAGACACATAATTATTACCAGCTAACTCCTGTTTATTTATGCTGTATGTATTCTTGTTCCATCTTGTCAGGCTGTTAGGGAGATGTTACATCACCTTTTTTCATTTTCTCTGTTTTGCTACCATAGTTAACTTCAGTTGTAAAACATGGTTGCGAGGCCAGTAAATACAAACATTTATTCTAATCTTTGATTCAGAATCATCTTAAACATGTGACAAGCAGATGATTTCCCATTAAAAAAGTATCCAAGCAGCTGTGAGGGCTTGGCTTTTGCATTCCACAAGGATCCTGTCTTGTTTCCCAAACAACTTGTAACTCTTCTCCTTCAAGAGCAGCCTGTACATTTGCTCAATGACTGTAGAACAAGGAGGGATAACTGTTTCCTGCCACGTTGAAACTGGCAGTTTCTGGGGGAAAATTAACGTTTTCAATTTAAAATTGGCACTTATGCATTGTCACCTGATATTGACAACAGCTGTGCTGCTGCCTAATGTCAGATGACCGAGGCAGCCTGAAGGCCCAATGAGCTTAGGCTGCATAAACATCCCAGGCTGTCTTTGTGTACATGAGGAGAGATAAAGAAAATAATCTCAATAAATGTTTCCTTCAATAGGGTGGGCCTCTCCAAAGCTCTTCACTCTGAGGTTAGTACAAAATACTTGTAAAGTAATTTACTCTTTCTCATTTCTCCTCTTCTGCTTCCCTGTGTTGGCTGCAGGTGTGCCTTTTTGGGAATTCAGAAGTGTCCTTGAGGGATCACCTACGGTCGGGTGCTTCAGAGGAAGAGTTGATTCAAATCATTGGAACAGCAGTGGGCAGAAAAAAGAAACAGCATGCTGGTATGTTTGTTGCACTTGAGAAATAACAGCAGTGATAGGAAAAACAGTGTCCTGGTACTTGTAACCTTCCATGAGAGTTAGAATCCAGACTGCCTGAAAGGCTTTCAGACTGACTTTTGTTCTCAAATAGATGCCAATACCAGCAACAGCAAAGCATAAAGCTAAGTAGTTGTACTGGATCCCATTTTTTTTTCTTTTTCATTAGTTTGCTATAAAAGATGTACTCAGACTAAACTGAGCTGTCGATTCAAGTACTGCATTAATGTGTTTCTAGAAGTGACAAATCTCTTTTTCAGTATGCAGGAATTTGTAGATGCTCATCTAGTGCTCTGTATAAGGTCATGACACAAGGTCCACGATGATGCAGTCACATCCTCAGGCTGTATTCGTCTTTTCTGAATTTATATTGATATAAACATTCACATCTGAATCTAACTGTATTTTTGTAATCTGGCTCCAGCTGGGAATGCTGACCTCTTGTACATGAACTGGCTTAATGATCGTGGATTAGTTGCCTATACACTACAAATACGCTCTGGCCCTTTTGTATTTTGTAGATTCTGACAGATTAATAATAGTAGCTTTTTCCCCTTTTTCCTAATGTGTGAAACAAATTTAAAGGTAGCTTTTAAATCTGAGCGTAGACTATCTTGCAAAATACATTGGTCTGACCCAGATAAAATAGTACCTTGTAAACCTAAGGGAAGGGGTGGGCAGATTGGTTCCTTTATTTGTAGACCATTTATTTATGAATTTCTGGTTTGGGAAAGCAGGGGTAGATGGGGAAGAGTCTCCTAAAGGCATTTTGCCATGAGCAGCATTTACCTGACATTGTCTGTCTTCTCCCAATTTGTGTTAATCTAAGTATTGTCCCTAGGGCTTTCTGTGATTGAACTTCTTTGAACTAGAACACTTATTAAAGCTTATTTGTAGAACTAGTATAATCAAATACCATTGTTAGAGACAAGACAGTATCGAACTGTTTGAATTTTGTAGTAGGTAGACTGTAATTCACATTATGGCAAGCTTTCTGGAAAAGGGTTCTACAGAGTGATAGACCCATAGCAGCTCAATGCCTGGAGACTCAGGCAGCTATAGTTCTAAATAATACCATGCTAGATTCCCCCTCCTCTGGTTCCCTTGGTCTTCACTGAGCTTTGTTTTTCCTAGCATGCAGGTTGCACTGGGGAGAGGAGAAAACGAAATATATAAACCAGATGCATGACTTAAAGCCTAAAAAGCCAGGATTTTTATGTGTTCCTTATTCTATTTCTAGGCATGTTTAACATTTCCCAGATGAAAAACCGGCCAATGATCCTGATTGGTGGGTGACAAATCAGTACGTAAAAAACATACAATGATTTTGTTGTGTTTCTGTCTTTGGGGAAACAGAGTAGATTGGGCTTTTAAGATGAGCTTATGGTTCTGCCTTAGGTTTAGGCAAAGAAATGGGCTTTTTAATTAACCAGTTGTAATTAACATGCTGAAGTGGAAGAGGAAGAAAGGTTTAATCTCCCTACCAAGTCTTACCCAGTTTTCCGATTGACAGCACTGGTTTTGTTTTCTCCAATTACTGTTTTCTCTAATTATTTCTCTAATTATTTTCCAAAGGGATAATCAACTTTCCTACCTTATTTCCCATCAGCTTCCTTTGTACTTAAGAACAGTATAGTTCCTTGTAAGACAGTTTGGGGTGAGTTTTGACCATATTGCCATACAAATATAAAGGATGCAGAACGGAGTTTCATCCATGGATTAAGAAATTCAACCTTGTTTATAATATATATATAGAGCCAGCACCCTGACAGAAATGCAGTGTTCCTACCTCCCTATATCTTCAGAATCTGAGACGTGCAGCTTCATTCTTTTGAAATTGCGTCTTATTGCTGCAAAGTCTCAGAACATAACCATGCGAGGCCTATGAACCAAGAGCCTTTCCTTTCCTTCTAGTGTCTATTGAAGATGTTTGCTAACTCTCCCTGAAGCTCTGTTCATGAGTGATACAGCACTGCTGTGGTTCTCTTACTGATTTTTAACATCTCCTTCAGTGTGATTTTGCCTCCTCCATGCCTATGTTTCCCTGTTCTGTAAGATAGCTGTCTTTCCGAAGACCTTAAGAAATGCTTACAAGAGTTAGCTTTGTGAGATTAATTGCAGGATGTTTTGTTGTTCCTTATCAACAAGGGGTGGAAAAAAGAAAATCAGGGGTGGAAGACTTGAACATTATGTTTCTAATCCAAACTCTCATCCTCCCATTGATGTGTTGGAGCATGTTGGCTGCTGGGCAGCTTAAAATACAGGTTTTAAAAGAGGTACCCTTGGGGAGGGGAACTTGAATTAATTTGCAGACCTTTGCAATAGGTGATATAATAACAACTACTCTATTTGTAAACCAAGCTCCTAAGGCTTGTATTTTTGTTGCCTTTATTAGGAAATAGGATCCACAGAGGTCTTTAACATAGGTCTTCACTGGGGATGTTTTTCACTTGGTGCCCACTTTAAAGGGCCAACCTTTCCATGTTGACTGATGCAAGATTGTCTTCTTGAGTTTGCTTTTGCTCTCTTGTGTTTGGCCACTGCTACATTGTGTTTCAGAAAAAGAGTAAGGAGGACCTTTTATTTAAAGTGTGTATTGAGTTGCTGCATGAGGAAAAAATTGTATTGGATTTGGTTTTTTTTTTTTAAGATGAAAAATACTATATTAAACTCTTGACAGCTCACTGGGACTCACATAATTTTTCAAGTTGCCTTTGAAAGAATTCCCACACTCCAAAGTTGGTATTCATAGCAATATTTGGATGTCTACAGATCAGATCAATCAAATTTCTTTTTGTAAAGTGCTTTAACATTTTAAAGAGGCAGCTTGTCCAGGTCCTCCTCCTTCAGCTGCTCCATCTCCCTTTGAGACTGACTCCTGGCAGTCACCGCATCAATGGAGAGACTAGAGATGAGTGGAGAGTATCCCACTGTGACACATGGGGAATCATTAGGAGATTTCCTAATTGTGTTTTGAATTACTTACAAACTTCAAATAATGTTGGCGTGCAAGCAGTCAGTGGGGGAGTGTGTGTATGGAATTAATTTAATGAAATTTAATGAATGCTGTGGAAATTACTAATTGGTTTTGCTAGATCCAGTGAGCCAAACCTGGTGTCTTCCCTGCACTGCTGTTGTCCAATCCTTTGCTATATGCTTTGTATCTTATTTCCCTTAATCAAAATATTCCTTTTGGCAGGTTCTTCTTCTCCTGGGTTCACTTCAGTTATGGGAATTTCCTCATTAATTTAAGTATCTCCTACCTTCTTTTCTCCCCCTGAGATTGTGCTAGTTGGAAGCTAACACAATTAAAATTGAGGTGCAGTAATAAGATATAAGGAGATGGAATTTGTCAGATGGTTTCAATATATGGTGCAGTAGAAAGCCATTATCTTTTTTTTGTAGGTATATGAACAATTTGGGTGCAAGCAGAGATGACTAGGTACAACTTCAAGAAGTGTAGGTTGTTCAGAAAAGCAAAGATGATTTGCAGTCATTACTGTCTCTTGCTGTCTGTTTATTTCCCACTCTACCTGAGCAAACTTCTCTCCCTGCTCCCACCCACGTGTGTTTACTCTGTGGAAGGAAGTACTTGTCTGCCTTTGCAGTCTGGCTTCTCCTAAAAACAAGACACTTTCACAGGGGTTGAGCTTCAGGTTTAAAGCTAATCAAGGAATCCAGAAGACCAGAGTACTTTGAGCTCCTGGATATTAAAAGGAATATTCAGGTTAGGTCCCACTAGGAAAAGAGAGAGTAAGAGAAGAGGAATAAGAAAAACAATTTTCTGTGCTCTTCTAAAGCAGAGCAACATTGCACTTAGTATATTTATGTCCATTTAATCCCATTCCTCTGAGGTAAACACGTGCCTTCAAATTTGCAGGAATTTTAATTTTAGTGGATAGGCCATCAGCTGTAGATCAAAAAAGGCCTTTGCCTGAATTTAGGTTATTGCTGTGATTAAAGTAATGAAAACTATGGTTGACTTAAGCTTCAGGAATGGGTACTTTCAGACCAATGTTTGCAGGATACAATGGATGAAAAAGGTGCTAAGGGCATCAATCTTGTTTTAGTAGAGGCTGGGACTAAAAAGGAAGAGTTTGGTGGGTTTGTTTTTTAAAAAAGAGGGGGGAACACAACCACACCTTTGTCCACACTGTGTCATTGTCATGTGGACAGTCTAAGGCACTTCCTGTAGGTCTGGGCAGCAGAGGTAGCTCAGCAATGTGCAGAGGGGCAGGAGGCTGCTTTGACGCACTGTGGATAGGCTGAAAAGGGAGTCCTCGAATGCCAGAGCTACCAAAGGAGGTTATTGAGCACAACCTAATTCCACATTTCTCAGAGCAGAGAGAGGAGGAGCTTCAAAAAGAGAAACAAGCTTATCAATGGTGCTGTTAAACTAGGGCTTAGCTACTTACCTCTATACTGCCTTCTTTACTTACAAAACATTTTATTCATTTTTATGTGAAAGAGACTCCTTCTGTCTTCACACTTGGCATTCAGCCCAGTGCAAATGCCAAAACCAAGGGATTAAATGGTGAAAAAGGGCAGGAGGGCTTACTACCTCTCTGCCAGCTGGGAGCTCTGCCAGCTCGACTTGGAACATGCTTCTGAGTAGATTTAAAATCTATCTGTCAGTGAGGGGACTGTGGCTTTTCCAGTGCTTAAACTTCAGCTGTCATTAACGTGTTAAGAGCTGGCAATGATACGAGAGGTTCCCAGCTCCCTCTGAGCTTGTAGACAGTGCAGTTCCAGTGCTTCTGGTCCCTGCTGTCCTCAAGTGCTGGCATGACCCTTCCCTGCAGAAGGAGATGAAAGGAGGAAGTGCAGCCGCCTGTGCTGGGAGGGAGGCGTTTGGAAAGGCAGAGTTGAGAATCTGAATGTAAGAATTTCCTATTAACCCTGCCAGGCTTTTGAAAGAAGGCTGGTGCTGGAATGGTCCCAAATGAATACTGAGATGCTGTGACTCACTTTCCTTCAGAACTGGTGCTCCTATAAGCCTTCTTGGCTGCTGTTTCTCAAAAGGTGTTGATACTTTTTGAAAGAAAGATGTTTCTTTTTGTCAGGGACCTTGAAATGAATGTTCTGAGACTTGAGGTTTGTAATAGCAAACCAGGAAATGCAGGGAACTGATGAGAGAGAAGAGAAAGAGCTTCAGGGGAAAAAAAAGTGGATGTTTGCAGGCTTAATTGAGGGTTTTGCAAAACAGGAAGTCCCAAGCAGTGCACTGACAGGGCTCTCAGCTGCTCTACAGGCAGCTTAGCTTTCCAGCTAGTAAGATGTTCTTCTCATGTTGCTTCTTGTTTTTTTTCCCCAGAGCCTGCATTGATGTCACTCCCTCTATGCCAAGATGCCCTACAGAATCCCCCAAATTCAAAACAGTGGGGCCACACATTTAGCCATTGGCTGACTTTGAGAGCAAGTTTACCCAAACAAAAGGAAAAAGCATCAATGAAAAATAAACTTACAGGACAACTTTTCCTGCCAGGATCCCACTCAGAGAAACAGAGGCACCTAGGGGCAGGAATTTTACAAACCCAGCTCCGAGGCTACTGTGTCTTCCAGAAGGACCCAAGCTCCACATTTGATACAAAGTGCCTTGATGCTTCTGTTGGCCAAGTTTCTGTGCACTGTCAGTCCAAGGAGGCACATTCAGGATCTCAATTCCGTACCGGGGATTCAGGCACTTGCACCAAGGTACTTCATGCTTCTGACAACTTGACTCACACTGATGAGGAAGGACGGGCGACAATGGTTGATGTTGGAGGGAAGCCGGATTCCAGAAGAAGTGCTGTTGCTGGTGCCGTGGTCCTCCTGGGTGAGAAGGCATTTGCGATGGTGAGGCAAAACCAGATGAAGAAAGGGGATGTGCTGGCAGTAGCCCAAATTGCAGGTATTCAGGGAGCCAAGTTGACCAGCCAGTTGATCCCATTGTGTCACAACATCCCCCTGTACCATGTTGAAGTGTCTCTGAGCCTGGATGAGGCTAGACATGCAGTGGTAATTCGCAGCTCCTGTCACACATGGGGGAGGACAGGTGTGGAGATGGAGGCTCTCACAGCTGCCAGCCTGGCTGCGCTGACGGTGTATGACATGTGCAAGGCAGTCACTCATGACATCGTCATCCAAGAGCTGAAGTTGCTTAGTAAGACAGGTGGGCAGAGGGGAGACTTCTCAAGGGTCTAGATAATATCCAGATACCTCCAGCCCTCCAAGTGACCACTGCTCCTGTTCAGCCTCCTACAGAAGTCCTTCTGCTCAGCTGGTGGGCTTGGAGCCCTCAAGCAGGTGTGTACAGTACAGCAACCCTATGCCTCCAGCAGTGCCTTACCCCGTCAACTCACTGCTGGGTGAACAGTGGAGTCACTTATCCCTGTTGAAAACCATGTCTGTTTTCTAGAGGACAGACTTCTCCACTCTGCCAATACCTCCATTTCAGTGTCCTCATGGTGAGACTGAGAAAAGATTCCTGCTTATTCCACAGAGGTTTTTGAGTTTTGTTTTTGTTTTCTTTCCTTTGTGCTGTGAAATACACCTGCTGTCATTGTACCATGCAACTGTGAGCTCTGGAAATGAAGCAACTGATGAAAGTGCTGGTATTTGGCAACTATTTTTAAGTCAAGGATTAAGAATTCAGAATTGTGTCTGTCCATCTTTCTCCTGACCTCCTTCATTGAATTTAGAGGACAACAGTGAGAAGAACATAGCTGGGGAACCTCACCATACAGCAGAGATTATAAACATGGAACAGTCAGGGTCAAGGGGCAACTCCCATCCCTTTGCAGTGCTACTGCTTCCCTTCACAGAATCAAAGAATCCCAGAATTGGTAAGGCTGGAAAAGACAACAGTGGGTCATCTGGTCTAGCCTCCTCTGCTCAGGCACCCAGAGCACGTAGCACAGGACTGTGTCCAGACTGGAATATCTCCCATGAGGGAGCCTGCACAAGTTCTCTGGGCAATCTGTTCCAGTGCTCAGTCACGTGGAGAGTAAAGAAGTTCAGGTGGAACTTCCTGTGCATCAGTTTCTGCCTGTTGCCTCTTACCCTATTGCTCAGCCACCACCAAGAAGAGCCTGGCTCCATATTCTTAGCATCTCCCCCTCAGACACTGATATACATTGGTGAGGTCCCCTCTCAGTCGTCTCTTTTGGATGCTGAACAGGCTCAGCTCCCTCAGCCTTTCCTCATAAGAGAGACACCTGCAAGCGTGAAATGTCCACTTACCAGTTTCAAAAGAAAAAAAAAAAAAAAGGCAGCTGCCCAGTTTTCTGCCGTGGGTGCTCTGTAAAACAGAAATGGGATTTCTAGGTTTGGAAGAATTATTTTCCTGATCTGAAACATATGTTTTACAATGTTAGAAGCATGTTCCAGCATTTTGACCTTAACACTGAAATACATGGATGCCCTGTCTGCATGCTTAAGGGATTAATTTTGCCATGCACGGAAGTAAAATACTAAGCTCTCCCTGACTTTAGAAAGAGATGTCATACCAAGCCCTAGAAGACTCCAAATTTTTAATGCTACAGTGCCGCTCCTAGTAACCAGCAACCTGCATAGTCCTGACAGATAAAACAGACTTTAATACTAGTGGCCACTTGGAAAATTAAGGTAGTTAGTTGCTGTTGCCTCTGCCAGAGTGTTTTCCTGCATGTTTCTCTAATTTGCTTTTCATGAAGTCTTCTGGCCTTGGAGCACTTAAGTGTCCCCATAATGTAGCAGTGGCCACAGTCATGTAGCATTAATTAGCTTTGGTAATTAATTGTCCTGGATAAGAAATTACTCAACATTCTTGTTAATATTGATGAATGCTTTTCAAATGTTAATTTAAGTGCTCTAAACAGGGTGTTACTGATTTCCTGCTGCTTATGGCTAATGTAAAGTTGCATATGATTCAGGGTGCTCCCTCCATACGCACAGGGTTGAAGACAACTCTAACGAGGTCAAAGAAGCTACAAGAAAAAGCATCTTAAGCTTTGCAAGTAGCTGCTTCTTATGAAATAAGGCTAAAGTTCTGTGAGCACATCACACTGCCATGCAGATTCTGCTCACTTAAAGTAAGCACAGGTCTAAGATGAGGAGGCAATAGGCTTTACTACAGATCCCACAAATCTCATACACCAGCTACCACACAAGGCATTCTTTCTATGGCAGGGGAATTGATTTGATTCTTTATTTGTTGTCACTGTGAGTGACATACATACAGTAACAGACATAGCAGCTAGAGCTGAAAGGGAAAGGAATCTGGAAAGCTCGGTGCTCAAACTCCATCAGCATTTGTACATTGATGTTGTGGTTTAGGAATGGTGTTCCCCAATTTAGTGTTCTGCTGCACACTCACTCCTCCCTCCCAGTGGAGGGCTGGAGAGGAGAATTGGAGGCACAGGGGGTAAAGATCATGGGTTCAGATAAGAACAATTTACTGGAAACAGCAATGGAATAAGAAAATGAAGAGTAACAGCTCCAATAATAGAGGGAAGAGGCACTACCTGACCTCACCCTTACTGGAAAAGACCCCTTCCCTGGTCCCCAGAATAACCCCCCCATGCCACTAGCCATGCCCTGTCCTGGCTCCTGCAAAAATTAACCATGTCCTGGGCAGAACCATCCATTGTTACAGTCCGGGCTCCCTGTCATTACCAGGAGTGTACCTAGCACTGCTGTACTGACACCAACAATGCCCCCAATCTGGCAAATACAAGAGACTCTGTTCATCTGTGGAACTGCTGTCCCCATAGCATAAAAGTTTCCTTAGCTCAGCATGAAAACAGAGTGTCAGGAAAAGGAAGCACATGTGTAACCTGCTAAGTTAACTGACTTACACAAGCACTTACCTCCCCTCACTATGCACAACACACCCTGGCCCCCTTGGCCTTCCCCCAGGCGCTAGCTAATTTTGAAAATGAAAAGGAAATTCAGTGTACTCAGTAGTAATAAAACAATGCTTTGGGCATAGGATCCTTTGGCTTCTGAGAAGTTTGCTGTCATGCTGTAAAGCTCACACAAAGGACTCAGGGCCATACCAGGACTACTGAGCACACGCACGACCACCAAGCACATCTCGCTACTTACGCACATTTCACTACTTCCTTGGTTTGAGAGTGGCTGGAAGTGTGGGGCAAACTGCCTTTGGTGCCGTTTTATACTCATGTTACATTATCAAGTCTTTAAACTATGCACATTTATAGGTAATGAACCAAGCATGAGTCAACAGAACATTTTGTGAGAGAAATGGATTGAGAGCACTGTGTTTCTGTGGTGCTGGGTAGGCCATGGTGTAATATATGTTGATGAACTGACTACTTTTTGGAGGCTTGCTTTTTTTGTCCACTGTATTTTTAATAAACACTAGTTGTAATGGAGCATGTTTTGCATTACTTGAATATCCTTTCTATTTGTCTTCTATGTTTTAACCCAAAAGCTTCTATGAATAGTTACCTCAGGACAAGCAACAAGACCGATTTTACAAGTTGCATGATGAGTCAGCAATTAGCAAGGGATCAGTCACAGTAACTTATAATGATAAAGAATCTATTTTTTTACTGTTGTTGAGTGAAACTCATTTTAATCTGGTTGTTCTTAAACTGTGTAATCCTGTGGCCTTAACATCATAATTTATCATCTCTTGTCATTATCCCAGCTTCTCCCACATACCTGTTCTGAGCCAGTGGCTGTATATGACATCATTGCTTTTTGCTACAGAACAGGTGCCTCCAGAGCTCTTCCTCTTAGTTCAAGTGACCACAGCAAAAACCAAGGCTCAGGGAAGTGCCTGTATAAAAGTCCATCCCTTCTCTATCATGAATAAGCCTTAAGAGAAATTGCCCTTCTAATCCATCTGAGCTTCCAGGAAAGCCCTCAGTTCTCATGCTACCAAAAAGGCATCAATGATCTTAGAGGTCTTTTCCAACCTAAATGATTCTAAGATTCCAAATGCTGTCAATCCTGAAATAAGTGCAAAGCTTTACATCATTTTTCTAGGAGCAGAAACACAGTAAAGCACTGAGCCTGCCACCTGCTTCTCCTGAAGGGTGCTGTAAGAGCAC
Organism: Origma solitaria; assembly: GCA_013397895.1. Taxonomy (NCBI): domain Eukaryota; kingdom Metazoa; phylum Chordata; class Aves; order Passeriformes; family Acanthizidae; genus Origma; species Origma solitaria. Next base: position 1,943,879 of record VZRL01004713.1, read on the forward strand.
ACATTGCACTTCTGTGCATCACAAGCAAAAACACTGCAGGTCCTGGCAACCCTTACAGTACACACACAGTAGAGCTTTTGCCTGCTGGAAACTCACTTGTCCCAGCTCATGTCCCATTTGCGTGTTACAGTCTGTTCACTGCTGATCCAGCCTGCATCCTTTGGGGAATCTTGGCCTGGCTTTCCTTCATGCCTACATGCTGACACTAGTTACTCCACCCTGTCCTGTTAAAATATGAATGCAGCAAATAAAGGAGAAGCTGGCAGAAGCTGGTCATTAATTCTTAAAGAGATTAAATCTATGTCAAAAGAGCAGTGCATTCAAGAAATGCTGGGGGAAGAAGAATGGGCCATGGGGAGAAGACACAACGTGAAATACCTCAGGGAGGAATCTCTTCTGTTTTTCTGAATGAGAACCGCTCAAAACCAGATTCTAAAAGCAACAACAGCTGAGCAGTAAAAAGAGGAATGAATTTCTTTAGCTATTCTAAGCCCCTGTTGACCTACAGTGATTCCCCATAAATTTCCTGTTACTCACCTTAACATGGGATTTGACTGAACAGAATCTGGCCCTTGGTCCCACCCTTCCTTGGAACTTTGCTGGTTCTCGACTCCCTCTGGCTGCCTCAGCAGAGTCAGGCAGGCTTGGAACAGCTGAAAAATGGCTGGTGCATCATGTGTGCTTTGGCCAAGACACAGCTGCTAATTAGTTAAATGGAAAAACAGTTCACTTCCCTCCAGAACCTTGCTCCAAGAGAAGCTCAGCATTTCAGGGAATCTAAAATCAGTTGGAGGAATTGCTGGTTGCGGTGGGCTGACCAGGTTTTCAGGTTTTTGAGATACAAGGTAAAAGCCTCAACCTAGGTCTCAAAGCCCCTGGATGTGAGGCGCACTGCAAAGCCAAGACGGTGGCAGGCAACCCTCTGATGTGCCTGGCTCAGTGCCCAGAAAGGCACAGGATGAAGAGCTGAATCCTTTGTCACAGACTGGGCCTGAAGGGCTTGGGGTGAAGTCAGTGTGCTCTGTCATAAGAGCAGATTCTCATTTTGGGCACAGCAAGCTTAAACAGTAGCTGAGACACAAATCCAGCTGTCTCTACCTCCCCCTGCCCCTCCATGCTGCCAGTGCCATGTTTAGAAATCTCCCAGTTTAGCATCTCTGTTTCTGTACTTAATCCTGTTTACTTCTTTCGGGACTAAAAGGTACCCAAAATAGTAGCAGTGAAGTGCAGCTGAGTGCAAGCTCACAGGAAGGGATGGGACACATGGCCTGAGACACTGCTGAGCTTTCCTCCAAGCAGAGAAGCACAACAAACCAGGCATTGCTCAGCTGCATGTGCACAACCCCACTGCAATGGCACAGCCCTAGCCTACTGTCCACAGCTCTCCAAAGTGCCATCCACACAACACATGCTCCACGGAACAAAGCTTCACACTTCATGATTGCTTAATGTTTGCTTCCAGAATCCCAAATGAGCAGCAGAGACAATTGCTTCACCAATGACTCCATCAACAGAGCAGGAATAATCTCAAATTCTGGACAGCCCGCTCAGAACCAGAAACTCTCAGTAATACCAAGCTCTTCTTGCATGAATTTAGCCTAAAAATTAAGTTCAACAGAAACACTCTTCAGTACCCATGACACTTTCAGGGTGCACAGCTGAAAGGATGCAGGGCCAGCAAAAGCAGAGTTTGTGTTTGCAAAGTCAAGGGCAGCTTGGCTGCAGTGGACAGGAGGCAGGGGAGGAGAAGAAGGAGGAGACAGCAGGGGGGCAGGCAACACGTAAAGTCGTGTTAATATTATGCTTGGAAGATAACACAGGCTATCAGATACGTGGCTGCTCCATAGGTAGTGCCCTAGGCCAGTTACCCGCTGGTGCAGGATGTGGCAAAGCTCTGTCAGCACCAGCAGAGCTGTGCAGTGTCACACCAGGCAGCATTTGCTGCTGGGAGCTGGGAGAGCAGGGGTTCAGCTGCACAGCTCTGACCTGCCACTACTGCAGCCTTCATGAACTTAGGTTCCATTATCAGGGCAATTTCAGCACTCAAGGCTCCCCACGTGCACAGTTGCAGCAAGGCTGGAATTGCTGTTGTGTGAGGCAGTGCCTGGAGTTACACCACCCACCCATCCCTCTCTCCCTCCATCCCCTCCCCAGCTGCCACCCACAGTCTCACTGCTCCAGAGAGCTGCACTTCCCCACCCTGGGCCTGACATTGCTGAATGGAAATGTTTTAGCTCTGTGTGGCTCATTTGGCTTCTACAGATCAACCCTTGGGGCCATCCTCAGCCCAGATCCAAAAAATGAGCTGAGCTGAGAGAAGGGAATAATTTCTGCTACCCCTGAAGCTTCATCTCTCCTATTGCAGCTGGCAGCTCAAAAGGCTCTATCCTGCCAAGACTGAATCTTAATTGGGATCAGTGGAAAAGACAAGCTGCTGCCAGGGCCGCCCTGATCCTGGGCTCATAGAGAACCTGGGCAGAGTTTGCCCAGCCCTGCAAGAGAAGGCCTTCACTAGGGTTTACAGAAAATAAAATTCCCTCCAGAGTATCAGTGGAAGCAGCAGACTGAGGCCAAGGAGAGAAGATGGCTCAGCTGGGTAGTCTGCAGAGGAGTAGCAGTCAGAACCACACCACATGGAAAATCCCTCTATCCCTGTAGCCTGCTGGGAAGGGAAGCCACCAGGAAAGGCTGAGGTACAGCTAGTAATCCCCAGCCCTGCAGTGAATTCAAATACTGCAACCAGCACTGAACAAACACACAAAATGATCGCAGCTATGCCCAGAACTGCTCTTGCCAAGAGCTACAGAAAGGACAAGGTAAGTTCTTCATCTTAGAGACTAGAGCAAAACCTCTTCAGGCATCCCATCTGCATGCAGCACCAGGATGCTACATGATGCTTTTTCCAAGCCACAGCTGCTGACTTCAAGCCCACTTCCTTCAAAGACCCTGGCAGAGCTCACTCATACCTCCATGATTAGGCACAGTCTAGCCACCCCTTTGGTTTTGGGGAGGCAACCAGAAGCAACTCTGCCAAGTCCTAATGCACCCAAGATGGGTGCTCCTGACCCAATTTCCTTACAAGCACAGAGTCCTGTCATCTCAGCACTGTCTTGTCCCAGTAGCAGCAATGTGCAGCAATAGTGTAGTGGAGAAAATAGCTGTCAGCCTGGGTTATTTTTACACCATTTGTTCCACCTTGCATATTTAGGTGCACCTCCAAGTCCCTACATCAGAGGAAAGGCACTGTGGTAAGTCTTGCTCAGACTGGGAGCTTTAGAAGAGCTTCCCTTGGTGACTCAGGGGAACAGAGTCACCAGCAGCTCATGCAACAGATGCCATGTCAGAGCTGCTGGACCTGAGCAATGAAAATGGGCTCTTGCTCTGGTAAAATGGCTTTAATGGGATTTTCCAGCCAGCAAACATGCTTTGAGGGACACACCCAGGACATTCAGCCATCAGCAATATAACTGCATGCAGAAGGCTCTTGGCCAGCCAGACAGGGAGGAGTATTTAAACACAAGTTTCTTGCCTTCATCTTTATAGCCTGCTATTTCTCTCCCTAGTTGCTGAGGATGCCTCTGAACACATCCCTTTGGGATGTTCCAGATGCAGCAGAGGCACAGCCAGTAACAGCCCATCACCAGTAAACCATAGCTTTAGCAAACCTGTGCCAGAGAACTCCAGCTGAACCCCAGCAGCTGGAGGGGTTTTCATTTCCATTTCTCCAATACTGGTATTTCAAGGTGTTTTTATTTCTTTTTAATCAATGCGCATGGCCTGCTCCAGAGGGGGCTGAACGAGGAGAGAGAGGCGGTACAGCCACTGTTTCTGTATAAAGTATTTCCACATGCAAGTGAAACGGGGCTCAACTCGTTCAGTGCGTGTTTTGCAGTGCGGTTACAGGCTGTCATTCCGCCTCCACAAAGCTGTTATTTATTTACTTAAAGACTTGCATTCCATGGAAAAAGATGCTCCAAGATAGCACTGTGTTTCTAAAATTAAACCCAGCTGGATCATGTGGGGGCAAGCAAGTGAGCACTCCTGTGCTCCCACCAGCAGCAGGAACAGGGCTCCCCATGTCCTGGACTCTGAGCAGCAGGAGTGCCTGGCAAAATGCCTCCTGTGTCCTCAGCTCTCTGGGAATTACTCAACAGCAGGAGTGCCACTGCTTCCCATGGCAGGAGATCAGGGTTGAAGAGCCCACCCTGCTGCAGGACAGCAGACATCTCACCATGTGCCTGACACAGGTTTGAGTGTGGCCAGAAGTCCTTTCACAGAATTTGTGAGGAAGGCTGCATTCCTGAAGCTCATCTCCCACCTAACCTAGCCAAGACTTTCTTACAAGTTTGTATGTCACTGATGGCATCCTTCTCACAGTAAAGCTCAATTAGCCTTTGCTGTTGTAACCTAAGTTAAGAAACCTGTTCTCACAAAAGCCATTTATAGACGGGAAGGGGAAAACCCAAGTATTCCTCCATCCTCACATGGCACCAGCAAGAAATCCATCCCAGACACACTCGTGGCACCTGTTCCCCTGCCCACATGTGCACAGGGGCTGCCTCTAGATCCACAAGTGGCTCTGCTCAGAAATGAGGGCATCAGCTCATCAGAGCGGCTGTGCCAGCACTGCTGCTCAGGGGCTTTACTGTGGCCTGCATTTAGCCTCATCCCTCAGACAAAATGTCTCCTCACACACGCAGCTGAAGCTCTCCAAAGGACAGGCTGGGTTTGTGGAGCCCCCTGCACCCATCAGGGCTGGGAATGCCTTGAAGGCTCTTGGGAAGCAAAGCTCCAGGGATGGCAGAGGTGGCTCCGCAAGGACCATGGGAAGGAAAGTGGGGTACAGCTGCAAACGTCACTGCACCAGAAGGCTCACACAGACGTGGGACAAGAAAAGCTGGCAAACAAGTCTGAGCCAGACCCAGAACAAACAGCAAAAGAAACAGGCATGATGGCTGATGGGAATGGCTGAGCAACAGGAAAAATAGTGAAAACATTGGTGAGGTTGGGGTGTCTGTGCAACTGCTGTCTCCAGGTGCATGTACCAGCTCTCCTGGGGCCTCAGGACCATGTCTTGTCCTGAGCACAGGCAGGAGCTCCTGCTCCTTCATGTATAAGCAAAGAGACAGTCTCTGTCATCACATGAAGCTTGTTTCAACCAAGGCAGGACAGTCCCACCACTACAGGCCTGGACTGTGATCCAAGAGGACCTGACCACAGGGATGTGGGCCAGACCAACATGTCATGCTTGGTAAGTCACTCAAATTATTGTTTGCAGATGGGGACACTAACCTGGCACTCCCATTGCTCTGTGCGCTCTGCAATGAGCACCTGGAGACAGATTTCCAAGCCTGAGTGCTCCTCATGCCTGATGTGCAACTGGAGAAAATGATGTTTGCTACCAGATTGACAAGTCTGTTTTTAGCAGATGGGCTTCTGTCCCTTGGTGTCTCCCAAATATTAGAGGAAGATTTCACCTTGCTGCCTCCCAAGTGAAAACCTTCACATGTGTGGGTGACAGCCCAGACCCTGTTCTAATGACTATGAGAGGTGCAGACTTCTGGGGTTCATTGCAGAGCTGAGGGGAAGGGCGAGGAAGAGTAAGAAGCGAAGCAAGCTGGCTACCAGTCCTGTGAGAAGATCTCAGGAAAGAGCCTGCCTCTCATCAAAGCTCAGCTATTTCTGTGACTATGCCCATTTTCCCATAATTATACTGGTTCTGCTCTGCATAGCGCTAAGTCAGGTCTTCTGATCCCTGTCCAAACTTCTGCTGCCTTCCTGTTTGTATTAGGGTGCCAGCATGGGTTAAAAATTAGAGAGTAAGATTGCCTCAGTATCTGATTTATCCCCTTTCTTCCTTCCATCTTGATTTGGGATGTGCTGGTCAGCATCCCCTAGGGAGAAAATTAATCAGGAACAGACAGAGAGCTGGCAGCTGCCTGACAAGGACAAGATTGCGGCTATGGGACAAGCTGCAATTTGGAATCTCTTGCTTTGACCCTGGTACAAGTCCAAGACATGCTTGCTCATGCATCCCAGCACTGACACCCCAGGAGCTGGCACAAGGTCAGCACCCCCAAGGCCACAGCTCGCTCTGGTCCCAATGTCACATTGTCTCCGTGCTGGAAATGCTTCTGCGGTGAAAGGCTGCCTAGCCCTGGGACTCCAGAGGCAGCTCCAGCTCTCCAGATGTGGAAAGGGCCTCCTCTCCACTTACAGAGAAGCTCTTATTCTGGGGACCAGAGCAAGGCAAGATGTTACTGCCATTCCAAAATGGCAACACATCTTTAACATTTGCTCCCTGGATGAACTACCACAAGGAGGACAATGGGAAGGCAAGACACACCATCTGATCTGCCTGGGAACTCCTGCCTCATGCAAAGCCAACTGAGTGCAGAGCAACAGCTTTTGTCCTCTGCCAGGGGCTTCACCTGGAGCCTGAGGTGCTCAAGCTCCTGCAGTTGTTAACACCACAGAGAAAGGGCAGCAGATCATCCCAAGCTGCACGAGGAAAGGGTCATGGCAGCAGTGAACAGGACTCAGATGTTGAAGGAAATTGGGAGTAGAAGCAAAGAGTCCTTTACAGCAGAATGTGGCATGATTCTGTCTTCCTGCTTGGGAGCCCAAAAATAAAGAAAACACTGGATTGGACAACCCTGGGAACAGTCTGCACTTTGGGGTTAACCAGCTTCTTCTACAAAGTAAGAGCAGATCCAGACTTGCTCAGGGGCACAAACAGAGTCTGTGTTACCCAAGAAAACACTTTCCCACTCATAACACCTCCCTGTGAGCCCAAGGGCAGGCGAGTACTAGGCTGATTCATACTTCTGCCTCTGAAAAAAACCTTGTGACTATGTAGGACCTAAGATGGCAGTTCCCATCACACCCAAAGGCCATCACACCCAGACAGCATTCAGCCAGGCGCAGCCTGACCATAGGAATATGCAGTAGCAACAAGATGCTCTAGAACACCATTTTTTCCCTCTCAAATCCAGGCATCACCTAACCTTCGGGGGGGTGGTGGTGGTGGTGGAATCCATCTTTGTTCTTTTACAGTATTGCCACAATGCCATAATCAAATGAAAAACAGCTAAAGCTTAAAGTAAATGGACATTCATTTTCCTCCTGTTTTGTTTGCTTCTTTCTGTGGGCAATGCAGCATATACAAGCTTTTGATCTTTTTCATTCCTCGGCCACTGTGAACAGAGCACCTTCTGATACTTTTACAGACCACTGGCTTTCCAGGAATGACCACTGGCAAAAATGGTGGCAAAGTACGATAATCAGAGCATAAGCTATGGATTCACCACAGGCAAGTCCTGCATAGTCTCTCATGGGGCATCCAGGCCAATTCTTACAATACTTGTGGTATTTTAGGGGATGATAAAACACAAGCTTTGCCCCTGCAGACCTACTGGTAAGGGAGAGTCTTTACTTACGAACTGATGAATAGTGAGTATTTGTCAGATTTCGTGAGACAATCCCAGTTCTCCCCCACCAATCTTTTAAAACCTCCACAAGGAACATGGAGAGACAGGAGCTCTCCTCCCTCCACTCTACAGGGGCAGGGCACAACATCACGCAGCACAGCCATGGGAAGGGGTGTCCAGGACTGCTGTCAGCCCCAATCCCCAGGTCGCTGCAGCCTCTGCACGACTGTTGTGCTTTCCCTGGTTACCAGCTGCCTCAGTCCTTGCAGGAACTGCTCTGAATAGCCCCTCCATGAAGGGAGAGTGTGGTAAAGGTCTTGCTATAACACAACAGAGCCAACCACCACTACTGGTCACAGACACTTCTGGCAAACAAAAGCCTTTTTCCACATCTCATACTGTGAAATAAATTATGAAAGTCTTTTCACCAATCACAGATTATTCTGAGTTGGAAGGGACCCACAAGGAACATCAAGTCCAACTCTTCAGTGAATGGCTCGTACTCCCAACCTTGGTGCATTGAACTCCCAACCTTGGTGCAATTAGCACCTTGGTGCAATCTTCCCCCCTCCCGTTTTCTGGTTATTTCTTTTTTTTTTTTTAGTAAATGTAATTATAGACATGTTCTCTTTCCATGAGCACTGCAAGAAATACTCAATACAACTGTGCCTCACATCTAAAACAAGGTAGGCAGTAGGCAAAGAACAATTCCTGGACTCCCACATTAAACCATTCACAACATTTCTGGATCCCTGGGCTTCAGTGCTGTCATGGCAGAAAAGACACAGCAGCTCACAAGCCTCTATCTCACTGCAAATCCTGCTGAGCCTGGAGTGGGGAGAATTAGGAAAAAAATGTGGGGAAAAGGCAAAAGGGATAAGAAAGACAGGCGTAAGGGACCACAAAAAAGGCAAAACGGAAGGAAAAAAAGAAAAAATGCACAAAGGGAAAAAAAGAACAGCAAAAAGGAGGGAAAGACAAAAAGGGAAAAAAGGACTTTTTCACCTGATGAGTCTAAGCAAAGTAGAGATAAATAGCAACTATTACAGCCTCAGACAAAACAGCAAGAAGCCCAATAGCTACAGGAACATCAAACAAACAGAATCTATCAAAACAATGTTGAAAACCAAAACTTTCGGGCTTTGAGAGCAAGGGGAAAAAAAGACCTTAATTATTTTATTTCTTAGAGGTACAGGTCTAGGGCCAAGCAGATTTCTCCCAGAAAGCTCCATGTCCACTATGGCAGAGATAAATTCACCTTTGTTTAAAACAGAAGCCAAAGGTTAAAGAAAGAGAAAACCAATGAATAATGGAGCCTCAGCCCTTCCCAGGAAGAGCAGAGAGCTTCCCTTACACCCCTCTTTACTCCCAGTCATTCAGGGCAGCTAAACCTCAATGCTAGTTTTGCTCAGAAAAAGCCGTAAGGCATTTACCTTGCTTCTGTGCAGCGATGACAAGGACAGGAAGGTCCATGATCACGGGAAAGGTGTCCGCCAGGAGATGGAAGGAGGCTTCTGTGACGGACCCATGCTGCAGGGCAGAACACCAGCTCATCACTGTGTGCTCCAAGCCCAAACAAAATATTTAAGTCTTCTTAGAATCCAAGCAGGATGGCTCTCTTGTTCAAAGCAGACAGGAGTCAAATGCCACTGGGTTTAACCTCTAACAAGAGGAAAAGCAATGGTTTGACTTCCTCCCAGCTACCAGAAAAGAGAATTCAGGGAGGTCCCTGCATTTTCATCCTTCCCCTACCACTCATACAATGTAGATGTTTCAGAAACATCGCTTTGCATCTGCCCTTGCATCTGTACAGCAAGTACCTAAAAGTCAGAATTTTAGCAAAGTGGGAACCAAATAGATCAAAACAGAGAAAACTGAGAGCCTTTCTAAAAACTGAAAGCCAAGAATCTTCCCACAGAGCACTCAGCCTTCCCATTTGCTGCCTGCTGATCCTCAGCCTGTTCAAGAAATTAGCCCTGATTGCTTTTGTTCATTTCCACAATTCTTCCCACCTGAGAGCCAGAGCCAACAGCTGGGGCTTTGTCTGGGGCCCCTGGGAACTTCAGTCCAGCAGGAATGTGATGCAAAGCCAGTAAGGCTCTCACTGGAATCTGGACATGAACTTCTCAGTAGCTCAAGGTAAAGCATTGCCCTTTGATGGGCTGAAGATAAGCATGAAATGTTGTGGCTTAAGGATAATTTTGTCAGCAGGCTCTTTCCATTAATAGAAACAGGGAGATCTGTGTATAAATGAAACAGCTGTACACACTGCACCTATGATGAGGACAAAGTTCTGCCCCTGAGCTCCAAGGAGTTCCTCAGCATATCCTTCAATTCAGCCACAAATTTGCCCTAGCCCTTGTGTGCATTTAACTCACCCCACTGTTCTAACTTCTCTCCAGGCTCCCCACCCTGCTTTTCTGAAGTCTTCACTCCTGGTGTTGGCTTTCCTGGTTTCTTTTCACCTGGTCTTATCCAACTCCTTCCTTTGCAGCAATGCTCTCCTGCCCACTCGTCCTCTGAGTCAATGCTCTTGCTGTCAAGATGTTGCTCAGTTACGGAAGCAAGCTTACGGCCAGTGCTGCTGCCCTGCACTCCCTTCCTCACTTGGACTACTCATGTCCAGCCATGGATTACGAACTCCTAGATACCAGTGCCATCTGTTTTTTCCTTTTTAAGTGAACTCCTGTGTACCCTTGGCTGTAGTTCTGAAAGAGGAATAAGAGAGAGTTTTTTAAGACACCCTTGGATATGGTAACCCGGTGGCTTCACGGTCAGCTCTTCACCACTGCACAGTGTGGGGAGGATGCGCTTGTGTTCCACTGTGTTGCTTGCTCCCCCAGAACAACCTGCGGAGCTTCTCACCAGCTCTGCAGTGACTGTGTCACCTAAAGTGCTGCATGCTCTTGATCACAGGCCCAGGGCTTAACAAAAAACTGCACCCAGGCCCTGACTCACCTTTCAGACTTTCCAGCAAAAGGCACAGGAAACAAAACTACAAAGAAATGTAGAGAGACACAGTGGGGGCAATATATCTTTAATTTTTTTTGCTTTTGTTTTTTAGTATTACAGTATATTCTTATAAAAAGATACAGATAAAAAGGACACTACAGGATTTGTACATTTAATTCACTTATAGTCTTAAACTGACTAAGAAATGAGGATAGGCCAAGGCATTACAGCAGCACACAACCTCCCACTTCAGTAAGCAGCACTGTACTTTCTAGCTTGGCAGGCAGGGACACCTCCCAGAGTGACCTGCAAGTTTCAAGCCGAGCAGGCTTGCAGGGGAGCAGAATGACTGCAGGTGGGGATGGCTTGGAAGGGAAGCGTTGAGCACAGAGCAGCTCAGGTACCGAACATTCCCTCACAGTTCTAAAAACTGCAAAGAGCTTTAAGGAGCCTGTTTGAAGGCGAGCAGGAAGGGGGAAATGGCTTGTCTTGGAGGCTCTTCTAGATCACTTGGCTCCTAGTGGGGGAAGCTGAAAAGACCAAGCCCTACATGAACTGTGTAGAATATCTTGTAAACAGACAAAACTGTCTAAAGGAGAGTTTTAATCCAGATCCTACTTTGAATTATGCTGAAGTAAAACCAGAGCAACTTGAACTGATTACTGTGGATCTATCCTACATCCTACACCACCCATAATAGAAGACTCCAGTTTGGAACCATCCAGACTCTTTCATGAAATGAGGTGCCAAAACACCATGCTAGACTCATGGCATCTTTCTCAGCAGGCACAGTGAGCAAACCTGGCCAACTTTGGGGAATACTGGTCATCAGAACTACTACTTAGATTAGTAGATAGTTTTTTTAATACGTTATGTAAGTAAGTATGTAAATTCTGTATTTTCAGTTGGTCAAATTGCATTATCCAGGTTAGCCCCTTCTACCTTTATAACAGAAACTAGGGTGGCCAATGGAGACTGCCTGTTTGGATGGCAGGCAATCAGAAATCTCCTGTGTCAAGTACAGAAGCCACGGAGCCATGGCCAAACACCTGGTGATTGCCAGAGACTCCATGGGTAAAAAACCAACCAGTAGAAAGATTTTGCTTACCCAGGGTAATCTGGGGAGGTGGGGTAGAAGAGGAAAGAGGGAAAACAGATGAAATCTTTCTTTGGCCATGAAGACAGGAAGGAATATTAGCTCTGAGGAAGGAGAACTGTCCTAGTTTGTCTCACTAGTGTGTTAACTCAGGTGAGAAGTTACAGGGCATGGACCACTTTAGGCCATCTAGCCAAACTTCTCTGGCATTATGGACAGAATTTACGTGGAAGGGTGAAGTTAGAGTGAGCAACTGTGCACCTTAACTCTCCTCAATCTTCTCACTGTGACTCATGATGAAGCACGAACACCTTTTATAGAAAGTGTTCTAAAATAACCAACCTCCATCAGTTCACCACAAGCTTTAAAATGCATGCTTTCCCCGAACCAGGATCGCCAGGGGCAGAGTAATTATAACAAAAGCCAAAAGGGTTTTTTCTTCCCTCCCTTCCCACATCAAGACTGCTCACGTGCATCCCCTGGCCTGGCTCAGCTGGCACAGGAGCCAAGCCAGCTGTCCAGCCAGTGTAATGCCCTGGCACGGTCTCAATAGTCTTTGCTGTAATGCAGTGTATACATACAAACATAGCAAACTAAAATAAGGCAAAATAAATAGAGGTGTCAGATTTACAGGTTCCCCTTAGAGATTCCTAAAACCATTATTTTTTTTTAAAAATCATTTAACCCCCAAACAGACAAACAAAACCCAAAACAACCAACCTAGAAACAAAACTGCATATATCATGTACATCATCTACTGTACAATGGATCTCCTTTCCCCTCACAGAAACTCCTGACACAAGCTTCTCCCATGTAACCCAGCTCAAAGTGTGATCTTTCCGAAAGAAGAGGAAAGATTTAGCCAGTAGGGCTGATCATTACCTGCCCCACGGTCTCCCACCAGGATCCCTTGCAATTCCTTTCCCTTCCTCAGACATTGTGTACACATTACAGAAATGCTTCCGAAGGACATCCAGGTCGTTTCCCTAGTGAGGAAGTCTCTCAGCCCTGAACACTAGTCCTACTTCTCTCGTAGGGAACTGGTGCCTGGACAATGGCTGTGCTATAGAGCATGGAAAGGTCTCACTGCCTTGAAGTCACTTTACCTTGTAGCATTTCTAGAGGCATGATCGACTGAGAAGAGTGACTCAGTTCAAAGCAAGTGAGAGGGGTAGGGAGTCTTCTTCAGTCTTTTCTGAGATCATCCTAATGCAACCTATGTAGCAACAATGCAAAGCCACAGAGGTGAGTGAGTGCTAGACCTCTAGGGACAAATTCTGGAGAGTTAGAAAGTATTTCTTCTAGGTGTGAGGAACTTCATCATAAAATTAGCAATTACTGTATTTCTGCAGGAAGCAGAACAAGTCCTCAGTTATAACCTTGTTTCTCACATCTCCTTCTTCTCCACTTATTTCCAAAGACAGAGTGACTTCTCTTAAAATGCTGGTCACACATTTTCTGACATTCTGTCAGACAATATTCTGTCACCTGCTAGACACAGGTGCAAGGACAACAGCAGAGCGTAGCTCTTCCCCAGTTTCTGCAGTGCTGTTAGACCTCAGACTGCTTCCTGAACCTAACCAGGAATAAGACTTTGGCACCTGGCAACTCAACCACTACTGCTGAAGAAGAAGAGAGTATTAGATGCACTCACAGTACCCAAGAGATGAGAAACACGGACAAACTTGGCTTCAGCAAGAATCTGATGCCAGGCCCTACAGCAGAACCAACTTTTTCCTTATCTTCTGAGTGGGTAACCTCATCTCATACAAGAGATAAGTTAATGGGGCTCTCTGCTTGTCACCACTTGTATGAAAAGACCGCTTGCCTCAGCGTGAAACTGAGCTTTTCCAAAACCTTCTTTATGAACTTTCACCACGGAGTCAAGAGCCAGGGGATGGTCCAGCACACTGAATGAAGCTTTTGGCCACCATCACAGATTCCAAACAGGAGGAGCCTGGGGCACTGGAGTGCTGTGAGTTGAACTGCATTGAATCAGGGGCATGACCCTGGCTTTCTGTCTATCCCCTTAAGGATCACACAGCTGATTTACAGGAGCTGCACAATCTCTCATTATTTATGTATGAGTCAAAGAGGCAGCTTTCTTTGACTCTCAGTGTGGCTGGAGTGCTGTCATGTACCATCACGCAGGATCTCTTTAAATCAGGGCTGAACTGTGTACACAAAGGGACAGAGGGCTTATCACTCTCTGCTTTTGCTACATTTGTGGCCAGGCAAAGTGACTTCAGTTTCAGAAAGCACAGCACAAACCTGGTCTGACAAATACCAGGGCAGGGGAAATGCTGTATTTATATTCAAAGGGTTTGCCCTGAGGTGTTTCTTCTCTGACAGCTCTGCCATGATGACAGTCTGCCTTATCAGACAAATACCTGGGGAGCAAGCAAGCAGCTGTACTTGCACAGAGCTAGGAGTCACATCATCCTGCACCAGGACTGACCTTGGCACTACACCTGAAGCTCTGGGTGAGTCCTAAACCCAGGCAGAACAAAGAGGGAGGAAGAAAACCCTACAGTGTTCTAATCCCTAAAAGCATAATCTTTGGAATTCAGGGATTATTCAAATCTAAACTCAACTGTATACCAATTTGGCACATATTACCACCTCTCATATGGCTTACACGGCACAGGTTACATGGCATGCTTTAAAACAAGACAAACAAAAGGGCTGGGATATATAGCAAGTCTACTTCAGGGAGCAGCAAGGAGCTTGTTAATATAATTTACAAGAGACATTTCTAAAAATCCATTTGTAATTTAAAATAAAAATGCTTTAAAAAGTGAGATTTTTTCTTAAACTTTCAAAAACCTTTATGAAATAGTCTTTCTTCTACAAGGTGCTTGTGTCCACTGCAATAGGCATTGCTGTTAATAGCTAATCCCAGAAGGGGAGTGGGATAATAAGGGAGGAGAATGCACCCAGCTCTTGTAAGATACCAGCTCTTTACGATGAGTATTATACAGAGGCGCGGCAGTCTGGAATGTCCTAAATAGGGAAATTCTGGGGTGGGAGACTGAAAATTCAGTAAACAATGAAACATCAGAGTTTAACAATTCTGACTTTTTTGCTTCTCTCCATAGTTTACATAATTATTTAACTTTCAAAGTGTTCAGAAAACCACCACAGTTTGCTTCTCCAGTATTGTAGTGTGTAATACTGATCAGGCAGCGTGCATTGCAGAGGAAGTTCTGTTCTGCAGACTCAGTGCAGAGCCTGAGGTTAAGTGACATTCAGAGAAAAATCAAACCAAACGATTAAAGTGACAAATCGAGCTTTTTTCACTTCCCTGGGATTCCTTGACATTTTGTGCTGTTGATGAATGCAGCAGTTTGTACATGGTGGCTCCCTCTTCTCAAATGTTCTCTCTTTTCTTCCTGTCTAGAAGGAAGAATCCATCACAATTCTTGCTTTTCCTCTTTTCCTTCTCCAGGGAAGATAATAAAAAAAGAAGAAAAGTTTGGGGGGAAAAAAAAAGGTAAAAAAAAGGCCATGACAGCCCACGCAACCCAATCCCTTTCCTAGAACCATGAACACGCAGAATTCAAGCCTCTTCTTGGGTTCTTTGCTTTCCGCTTATACATATTTCATTCATGGAAATTAACTACAAATTTATTTGTTTCTTCTGAATTAACCCATCTCCAAAGCCTGCTTGGCTTACACAATTCTGTGTCCTCCTGGAAAAACGCTCAGTTTTCATTATGGGGCTCTCCCTTGGTTCATCCCCAGTGATTTCTTCAAAATGAAAAAGTCTGTGTGCTCCGAGGTTCTCCTTTGACATCATTCACGTCTTACTGAGTGACGTGATTCCCCTCGGCAGGAGCAGGGTGCGTGCTGTGAGACAGAAAGAGCAGTTCATGCCAACAGCAATCACAGCTAGCATCAAGCGGAAAAGAAATCTCACTTCTGGCAGGCAGTGAACCTGTTTGCTGTATGCTACTGGAGACCTGAGGATGACACTAGGGAGCTCCTAGTTTCCAGTCTTGCACAAACAAATAAGAAATTTTCCACTGATTTCCACTGAGCCTCCAGCAATGACAACAGGCTCTACAGTCATCTACTTGTAATCCCAACCTGGCAGTGGCTTCATTTTCTAAAAGAAAGCCAGAGTTTCTTTCCAAGAAGATGCATTTCATAGCTTTGAGACTCAACCACCGAGAAATTCCAGAAAACTTCTTCTAGCAAAGCTGAATCCAAAAGACTTTTGAAAATTATTGTATGTTGATCCTGATTCTTGAATTTCATTTTGTTACAGAAACTGAAGACATCTTTCACTTACTTTGGACAGTGTAGGCCACACAAAAATACTATATAGGACATAAGCTTAAATGCATTTTTCAGGTGCTAATCAATGGCTTATAAAATCCAATTCTAGAAGGGAATTGGAAACTTCAAGAATATCTCAACAAACCCCTGACAGCCAGTCTAGATCCTGAAGAAGTGATAGTTGTTTACAGAGCTGCTCTGAAATTAGTCTTCCTTGTTATCAGCAAGATGGAGATAGTGACTAGTTTTTACTTTGGCACACAGAAAATTATCTTGTTCCAGCTGTGAGGCCATCTGCAAGGCCCAAGTACTTTCTGTCATCACCATGAGGCCTTTGATGACACAACAAACTCCCAAAAGCAAATCTGTCAGCTGTGCATGGCCCAGTCACAGGCCCTGCTGGCTCCACAGAGGCACTTTTATAATGGTTCAAATTAGGAGCACAGAAGAGGGATGAGAGGAAAGCCGATCATGGAAAGGTAACGTCTCTAGCTACAGACCAAAGAAATCCTTTGGGGCAGCTGTCAGCCAGGCGCCATCACACACATTCATCTTCCTTGTTTTGCACTTTTTCATCACCTTCTTTTGTTTGATTATTTTTCTTCCTCTTGTAATTAATAATTTAGCTTTGTCACCACCCGCTCCCGGCTTGTCTCCAAGCCTTGGTTCCCCGAACGCTTGCGGTTACGCTTTAGCTTGGATAAGTCTTTGTCAAAGACTTCACCCGACCTCAGTGCTGACACCAGGTCATCAAACTCCCCACTCTCTTCAGAGATGCTTCCAGCTTTTGCTTTCTTTTGTCGCCTCTCTTTTTCCCTCTGTTCTTTCAGCTGTGGAGAAGGACACAGAGTTTTAGGATTAGCTAACCAAGATGCCGGATCACTAGGTACACTGCCAAGAAGCAGCTAAAATGCATCAGCACAGATTAGGGGGAAAAAAAAGAGCAGGAGCTTATCCACAAGGCCATCACCTGTGCCAAGAGCAACAAGAGGCCATGCTGGGCTTCCCTTCTACACAGGCGAGCAGAAAGCAGGAGAAATGAGGAATGAGTAGCAACATATGTCTGCCTCACAAAGCACTATCAGCCTGCAGCAAGAGGACACACAGGATCTGTCTAGGCTGCTGCTGTTTTGCACTAATTTTACAGCAGGGTAGTGCCAGCACAGTAGCTGTGCCAAATGTCAGTTCACAAGTGATGCTGGCATAGGTCATGCCCAGCTTCTGGGACCTGGCTTGGAGTGACCTTAGTGCAGCAGCACCTACCATGCTGACTGGACCCAATTAGTTTGGATGTATCTGTACAAACAACAGTTATTAGTACAGCCACAGACAATTTTGCACTCGGGACATAGCTAGCTAAATGGAAAAAGGCTGAAGTCGTGAAGTAGAAGGAGGAAAAGAAGGAAGAAAAAATCCAGAAAGCCACAACATACTGGAGAATGAAAATTGTGTGAGATATCAAAACATTGGTACAATCCCTATGCACAAAACAGTTCATGCTTGCATGGAGACAGTGTTGCAGTGTTGGGAGGATGAAGACACATTATCTTGACTATGGAGAGAGAAACTGGTTATAAACACAAAGAGCAATGAAACAAAACTGCTGATTTTATGAACCACTGGATAGGTCCACCAGTCAATGTGACGCCCTTGGTCTCCCGAGGGTAGCTTCAAGGAGCTTGGCTGTCTCTTTCCATTTCTCAGCTCCAGAATTAGTAGAAATGGCAAGGGATGGTGGTGGCTGTCAGGAAGCAGGTCACTCGCTCTGCACATGCTAGCCCCACATTGCAGGAAGACTCTTTCCCTAAGCAAACTCTGACCTCCCTCATGGCGTATCAAGCCCATGAAACCATTCTATAGTGCTTTAACAGCAGGCTCCTGCATTTTCCAGGCTGGCTGAGAGGAAACTTGAGCCTATGTCCTGGGATTTTATCCCTGTGTCTAACAGTAAGGCTGCTGGAATCCTGGTGTTTACCTCTCTCCTCTTCTGAAAGGCACAAACCAGTGCTTTTGGCTGAGCAAACACTGAAATCAGCAACTCCCCACAGCGCAGCCTGCGGCCATGGCAGCAGCCAGGGCTAAGGTGCTGGCAGGGGAGCAGGGGCAGGGGACTGCTGAGCTCTCAGGCTGCACAGAGGCTGACGTTAGAGGGGGAGGCTGGTTCACACGAACCCCTGGGGACACACACGTCTGTCTCCCAGCAGCAAAATCCACAAAAAGCTCTTCTGCCACAGATGTGGCCCCAGTAATCAAGGCATTAAGGCTGGCCAGAGAGAAATGCTGCCGGTGAGGGCTGCAGCAGGTGCCAGGGCATTTGCTGTGTCACTGTGTGTGTCGTCAGATGACAGGCATGCAGCAGATGATGATGGAATCTGACTGGAAGCTGACCAGCTTGGCAGCACTGAGGGAAATCTGGCTGCTCTGCTTGCAGCCCAAAAACAGGATAGTCTGGCATGGGGTGGTGGCAACCCCGTCCTGCGAAGTGCCAGGCCTGGGCTAGATTTTCTATCTGAATTCAAAAGAGGGAAATTTGGGAACCAAGCAGTACATCCTTGGGAGCTGACAAGACAGACAGCAGGAAAAATGTCATCATTTCAGAAGAGAATGATGCCAAAGAGAGGTGTCAGGGAAAAGAACATAAAACAGTGATGGGACATAAGCACTGGATTTTCTCTCAAGACATGAAAAGGTGCCCAGATCCTCACCATGGCCTCCATGCGTGCCCTGCGCTCCTCCTCTTCCTTTTTCTTCCTCATATTCTCCAGATCTTGCTTGGCCTCTGCAAATGACTGTAAGAAAGTGTCGAAGATACCAAAAAATTCATCTGGCTGCATCTTGCCCTCGGTCTCTCCAAAATGCTTCAGTGCCTTGGCATACTGTCAAGGGGGCAGAAAACACAAGAGCCATAATTAGGCAGGCAGTTTGGTGAAGACAGCAAGGATAGCTTATGAGTAACCACACCATGTAATTCAATACCCTCTGAGCATTCATGCAGCTAGAGTAGAAACTACCCCCAGCAACAGAAGTACTTCTCCTTAAGGCAGGTGCCTCTATCCCTGAAGAGTCTGCTGTCCTGGATATCCTTTGGGCAACATGTAGCAATAGTGCTTGAGAGCAGACTGTCCACTGATACAAAACCCCATGTTCAGCTCCTGAGGTCAACAGAGTAATTTCAGAGGATGACACTGTGGCCACGTCTCAGCTGCAGCTGTGGGATAGCCATGGCATGGAAGACAGCGAGCTAGCTGGGGAAACAAGTAGTTTTAGTCCATATTCTCCCCTTCCATCTTCCCTTCAAATCCGCTTTTAAAATGCCTGGAGGTAGAAGTTTCTTGCAATGAAGTTACAGTCTGTCCTCTCAGAAACCTCTTGCCATGTCATCCATCTCTCTGGAGCCCTCTGAGTCAGGGTGTTGCCCGGAGAGAGGAGACTATAGACAGACAAGGCATGAGAGAAGGGAAGGAAAGCCGCCAGGGCTCCCGGGCAGACTTAAAAGAGAGTGAATACATCACAAGTGGTTTTTATTTTAAAAGGCAAATGTTGAGGCTGCAGGACACATATGCAAGCAGCCAACTGGCAGGACTTCAGTCACAGGGCAGTCCTGATCGGGATACGGTAAATTCACAGCAACCCCTGGCTCTTGGACATCAGTTCTGCAGTAGTTGTACTCTCTCCTTTGCACTCTCACACTCCCAAGCATGCCTTGCTGCTCACCAAAATGCACTCAAATGCAAGCACATACAGTCTGCCAACAGCATGTGCGCATGTACAGGGAGTGCTGCGTAAGGACACACATGCATTGCCCAGCTGCCCTCACTCACGCACCTCTGCCCTGCAACAGGCAGCCCCAGAAACACACTCCTCATGGT
Source organism: Origma solitaria (assembly GCA_013397895.1). NCBI lineage: Eukaryota > Metazoa > Chordata > Aves > Passeriformes > Acanthizidae > Origma > Origma solitaria. The sequence continues at coordinate 1,963,507 of VZRL01004713.1, forward strand.
TCTTGTGCCCTGATGCACAGCTTCCCTAGCACTCCCTGCTTGCACTTTAGCACACAACCACAGAGCAGCAGAGCATCCTTACAGACCTCAACATTTACCAAACCAGGCTATGGACTCTCTTCAAGCTCTCTCATGCACATATTCAGCTCATAATAACACAGCCTAGTTTCCCTCTCCTTATGTGGGTGCTCTTCCAGAATGGAAAAGACAATAAGAACAGTTCAGGCTCTGATCCCAAGCACAAAATGAGTTTGGAAGTAGGTCTTATAAACCCCTCTGGCCCCGTACCAGGTAAAGAATAAACAATGCCTCCCAGTCAACTGCAGGGGGAAGGAATCTCCAAGGAAAGCAACTTCCTTCTGGCACAGCCTGAGAGATTCAGCATCTCCCCTTCTCTGCTACCCCTGCCAGGCCCACAAAGCAGTTTGAAGCAATAGATTCTTTTTTTCTTTAAAAAGGCTGTGTTCTCAGCCAGAAACAAACAAAGAAACCCAAAGAATCTTGAAAAAAAAAGTGTTGGAAGAAATGCAAGTTGCTTTGAGCTACCAAACATGGCAGGAGTTGAAGGGAATACTACATAGAAACAGCAACAGATTATTCCTCTGTTTAACTCCTTTTCTCTGAAGACATACACACAAGTAAGCACACCTACACTCTCTCCCCACCCCTCTCTGTAATTTTATCTGTATATAATGTACGCATAGGCTCTTTGAATATGAGGGAAGTGCAGCAGACTACAGTAACCCACACTGAACCAGCACCAGCTCTTCAGCAGAGACAATACAGGCTGTAAATACCACAGAGGGAGATGAAGCATCTCCATATGCGCTATTTTTTTTTCTTTCTTGCTCCAGTGTGACAATCAGCCAGGGAGGCAGGGAAGTGCCAGAGAAAGACTTCATCACAGGCATCGTCACCACTGCTTGAATACACAAAGCACCTGAATTTCACTGCTCACAGGGGACATGATACCTGGAATATCTTCCCACTTATTTTGCGAAATTAAGTAACTCTCGTGAAAATTGAAAATAAGGCACAAATTAAGAGCAGTTACTAGAGCTGCCAGCTAGAAGGAAGGCTTGTCCAACTGCTGCACAGCCTGAAGTCGAGGGGCAGCCCACAGGAGACAGGTGTTGCACCTTGCAATGCACTGCCTCCATCCCATTTTCCTCCTGTGTTCAGCAAAGGTGAGTGAGGGGGCACACAGAAATGAGCTTGTTGAGTCCATGAATGTCCACAGGCGTTTCCTAGTCACTTAAGGAAGCTAGATGTTGTAAAGGAGGGAGTTCCTTGCCTGGGCTCTTGGATCCTACATACATGGAAATCTCCTTTAGAGGGTGGTGTTGTCTGCAAATGTTCTGTACAGCGCCTATCACTAGCACCAGCTAGTTCTTGTCACACTGGCAAGAGGGGCTTTTGCCACTGCCTCCCCACTGCCGCTCAGAGGAGGAACAGCATTGCTGTGCTGGAAAGACCCAGAATCCTGGGAGCCTTCCAGAGACACTCATGAGTCTATGGTGTTGTGGTCTCTAAGCAGCAGCAGGGAGGCTAAGAACAGCCTGTCTTTAGTGCCATGTAACACAGGGCTTAGGAGGTTTCAATCACTTACTGTAAAGCAGTGAAAGATGAAAAGCAAAAAATCTGTGAGCTAGATGTACTAAAACAACTACAAAAGGAAAAATCTGCAGTTCACTGAAATAAACATTCTCCTTCTTTCTCTACCCCCTCTGGAAAAAAAGCTGACTGAGCAGAGGAAGGCGAGTCAGGAGATCCAGCTTCTGCTGCCAGCTCTGCCCATGATGTGGCTTGGGAACTCATGCTTCCTTTCTGAGCCTTGCCTTCTCCATTCATTACAGAACGAAAAGCGTCTCCCCACTAATCTGATAAAGCAAATGGCAAAAAATCAGTTGTTCACATCTGTAGGGCACTGCATCAATTTAATGCACTATTGTAAAGAGAGACATGCTGTTGTTTCACTGTTTGAACTAGAACGGACCCCTTTGGCTTTATTACTTCTCCTTAATTCTGGTTCTGTGACCACATGTGCTTTTCCAAAGCACCAGTACTGGGATGAGGGTTAGTGAGCTGCTGCAGACAGCCTTCCCAATGCTGTTACAAAGCCCAGGCTTCTACCTGCCTACAGTGGCTAAAATCACACTGCCTGCCTCACTCAGGGCATTAAGAGGCAGCATGGCACAGACCAAGGTGCTCTGGATCCCAGCCCTCTCTTCTGGTCTCTGTCACAAGGTTTGTGTCACCCTGTACAAATCACTTGACCGCTCCATGGGCAGATTCCCTGCCAAACAACACCTGCTCTTGTGCACAATTGTGAAATCTGTAGCTAAGTCCTCATGCATGCAAAATGCTTCCCAGAATTTTGTGATGTGCTATAATATTGTGGAACAAGGACTGAAATTTGCTTATTCCTGAAGTCATTTGGGGACAGATGACATGGGCAAAAGCAAATTGGAAAACTGTGTTTCAGCAGGTTTTCCACTGTAAAACAGAATGATGTATCTTTTTTTCATTAAAAAATTCATTTCCACACCATAAGGGCCCCCAAGCTCCATAATATAACAGGTCCATGAGCTCAGTGCCAGTTCTGCTTCCTCTGCCAAACTTTCCACTGAATTTATCCTCTTGCCAAAGCAAATCATTTAGACAGTTGTTTATTTAAAAAAGCCATTTTAGCAAGGAGAGGGAAAGCGGGACAGCAGCACACACAAACTCTGCTGTGCTTGCCAATGAAATGTTAAACAGTGGCAGAAGACCTCTGGAAACGGCAGGAATGGGGCTCTACAAGGAGGAGGAAAAACAGCCATGATAAAAATTTCCTGCTGTCTGTGCTGTCTGCTGTTGCAGGAGGAGCCAAAACACAAATGAATGATACCATGTAGCCATGGAACATGAACTGTATTCCCCAGACATGTAATCTTGAGTTTGCTCTTACGAAGACACCAATTTGGTACTGAGGCAGGTCAAATAAATGTCTGTTTTCTTTATGGAACAAAGTCAGGTCAGTTAATGGAAAGAGCCCTGCCAATTTCAGGTGGGGCTGGGCTCAGCTCTTCTTGTGCCTAAATACTCTTAAAAGGATTCTCCCAGGAGTTCAACAGTGACACTGGCAGCCCAAAAATTGAGTTACAGGTGCTCTAAACATTCCTCATACATTAGATGCCAACCTGCAGTGCAGTATCTGAAGTTCCAAGTTACTGTACTACAGGCGATGTCATTTATTTACCAAATGGCTGTGATGCCTTTTGTAGAATACCTCATATCGACTTCCTCAGTCTCTGTTCTGATACATTCCTTATTCATTTCCCCCAGTGGCTGACAGAAAATACCAGTCCCCAAAATGCACAACTGAAGTGCACAGCCTGTAACTGGCGCTTGGATTATAGTATTTCTTTGTGCTGCATAGCATTCTGCCATTAATGACTATTTTCTTAAATGGATTTTGGTTTTCACTGCCTTGCTGCTCTTCAAAAGAACTACTACAGGTGCTAAGCTTATTAAATAAAGGCACAGATTCTGAACTCCTTTCTCCATCATGATAAACACCTGGCTTGAGAGGAACTGTTATCAGAAATACTGGGAATGGACACTTTTCCTACCCACCCTGCCCAGGCAGTGATCTCCACAGTGTCTCTATAGAAGAGGCTTAAGTTTGACATTCAGCACAGGAATGGCAATATCTGACCAAGCAGACTTTGTACTCCTAAGAAGATCCAAAGTGTCTTAAAAACAGGTTTGTTATAAACCAAGCACAAAGCAGAACAGTTCTGAGGAAGTCTAGTGATCTAAGTTCATACCTGTCAATATTTAAGTATGTAGTAAAGCTTCATATAGGGCAAATGTCACCTTTTTCAAGTAGAAAAATAAAACTCCTACCATGGGAAGTTACTCTTGGTCACTTTCATTGCTTCCCCACAGGAAACACAGAGAAAAATTTTCATGAATAAAATTCAACCTCTTCTTTCTTTTGTAAAAAAAACAGTTTTTCATCTGTTCAAACACATAAAAACTGGCAAAGGATTCCAGGGCAGAGTTTCACTTTCTCCTGCCCCCACCTTCCAGTTTATGGGAAATGGCAGAAAACATTATCCCTTGATCTAATCTATATGCTCTCTTATAAAGTGGTCTTGAAAGTGAGAAAAACACAAAAAGAACAAGAATCAGCTGTGCTAGAAAGCCTGTTTAGAGAGTTGGTCTAAGTTTTCAATCAGTTCTTAACCAAGCCATCTGTTTACTGCATGAAGATAAGTAAAGTTACAAGGCTTCCTCTGCAAACATGGATGTCTGCATCTGACAACCTGGCCCTTTAAATTTAAAATATCACTTCCTCCCCATGGCCACTGACTTCGAATGGTTCTGTTTAAGCAAAAAGGCCAAAAAAGTACTGTATGAGTTTGTGAAAAATATTGTCTGCTGAGAAGGTCAGCACCACACCTTGGTAATAGATTGCTTCCATAACTAAAGAAATGATTTTTGCTAATACTGAAGAAGTTTAAAAAAAAATAAAAAACTTCCTCCGTTTGAAAAGATAAGTTATATTGTTTTAAATCCCAGCTGAGGAAACATGGCTCTGATTAACTCATGGTAATCAATTAGCCACATCTATATTTAGGATATGTAACTCCAGCTGTTAAAACTAGAGCTTCATTTTTATTAATAAATCTGTGAATCAGACCAGTTCTTCCTAGGCTCATTTGGCTATTTTTCAAAGTCCTCCCTGTCCCACTACCTTTTTTGCTCAATTTGCTTTGCTTTGAAAAATCAAAGAAGAATCAAAGGATAATCAGATCTCTTGGTCCCTCTCTTCCTTTAACTGGCTAGTTCCATTATGTTTCCATGGTAAGAAAAAAGCTTGTGATTCAACAAGCACAGAGAGCCCACTGAGGTTAGAAGATGTTATAAGCTTTGCAAAGCACATCTGGTTTGTTGAAAATTTCCAGCTTTCTTTTTCCTTTTTTTTTTTCTTTTTTAAGAAAAAAAAAAGAGGAAAAAGAGGAAGAAGAGAGGGCCAAAATAATATGAAGCAAACATGAGAAATAGCTCAACACTGGTAAGGACAGACAGTTCCCTTAAAGGAGTCCAAAAGCAGCTTTTTGCCAGTGGAAGAACCAATGCCATAGGTTGAGCAAAAGTTGGAATGGTGTGTGTTCAAACATAGCGAGGGTGTGTGAGGAGAAGGTAGAGTAACGTTTCCTAAGCATGTTATAGTCATTAAAATAAAACATCTCTTTATGTTGAGTGCTTTATGTTGGCTATGTCTAAAAAAGCGTGCAACCACTTCCAGACATACTGGTCTGTCTGTAGGGAGTTTCTCTGGTTATTTTTAAAGCAAAAGAATGGCATTTTTCCTGCAAGTGCCTGATCAAGAAAAGTTGTATTGCTGTGCTGGACATGTACCACTGGTTTTAACCCCCAACTGAACTTGTAAAGAATCTGCATTGGATTTTTGTCCTGATGTGCCAAAAAGGAAGAAGCATCACCATCTTTAACACCAAACCAGAAGTGTGCAGTCTAAGCCATGGACAGAGTGAATATCCTTCCAGAAGTGTGTGCCGCACTATAATGAAGTTGAAAAATTTACCCAGACATAATATGGAAACCCCCAAACCATAGAAAATCAAGCTTTTCTCAGTAAATTTAGTGGGGTCATAGAATATAAAAATTTTTTTTTGTGCTTAGAAAGCCAGTATGGTGTGAACATTATTATACTGGAAGTAGTTTGAATCTTCTCGAGCAACATGACAACAACGAAAAATGGAAGTGCTCAGGGCCAGGCTGGAGGGGGCTCTGAGCAACCTGATCTAGTGGGAGGTGTCCTTGCCCATGGCTGGGGGAGGAGGTTGGAACCAGATGATCTTTAAGGTCCCTTCCAACCCAAACCATTCTATGATTCTATGAAAAAATTAGTCATGTTATTCTCCCCAGAATTTTTTTAAAAGCTTCCTGGTGTTAAGCTGCCCAGCTTTGCTGAGTGCTGCAATAGCACTGCCCCACTGGTGTTTGCCAGGGCAGCTCTCACTGACAGCCAGTGGCTCCTGTGTTTGCAGCTGCAAGTCACTATTACCAAGTTTATCTCCACAGCAAGGAAATGTTTTTGAATCACAAAATGACAGAACTGCAGAGGAACTGGATGAGTGAGGAATCTTACTGTCCAGATCCTCAGCCTATATTTTCAAAATCTAAGGCCTACTGATCCAACAGCACAGCTTTCATTAGTAATGCAACAGGTCCCTTAACACTACACCAGAGTGGAAACAATTCAATCCAAAAGAAATAACACATTTGCTTCATAAAGCCAAGAACTTTTAACATGCCAGCCAACAAGGGCAGATTTGCCATTACATATCATTTACTTTAGAACTTGCTCTTCTCTAAACATTTTCATATGCTTATGATCTTTTCATATAAATTCTTCTTTTCATATAAATTCTTCCTCATTCAGCTGAGAGACAGAGGGATTATTGCCAGACTCCAGCCAGCAGCAATGAGCTAGCACCTCCTGAGTTGTACCAATCTGGTAATAGAGATGCAGACAGCAAAACAACAAACTGATTGCAGCAACACCTGAAGAATAACATGCACAAGGTTCTGGATGTGTGAGAAGAATCCAGAACACCAGACAAACCACACATGTTTGGGATTTCTATCTTTGTACTGAAATGCACCCAGTAACAGAGAAGTGTAAGTGGAAAAGATCAGACATATCTGGTATAGTAGTGTACCAGCTACTAAAACAAAAATTAACTCTATCCCAGCTGAAACCAGGACACCAAACTACCCAGAGGTATATTTTTAAAGGAAAGAGACAAAGCACAGATATTCCCAGCTGAATCAGCAGAGTCGAACGCAGTCAGAGGCAGAAGGTAAAAAGATATGAAGTCAACATCACTAACAAAGGACCCCTTTGTCAGTGAAGGCTTAAAAGGCATTCACTTCCACACCACGGCAAGGTGTGGTATCCTGTTATGGATACTGCCATTGTAATTCTATGCCACACAAGAATAATATCAAGGAAGATTAGAAAGAAGTGGGTAAGATCATTGATCCTTCTTTTAATCCTAAAATATGTTATAAACGGATATAGACCACATTAGAAAAAGTAAGAAACTTCAGCCTAAACAATTTTCAGTGTCGATTAAATTTTCACTTCAGTCCCAGCACCTTAAATCACTGTTTCCATTTTTATTCAGGCTTTTGACTGAGCTAGTGGAACTCTAAACACTTCACAAGGAATTCTTACCTTGTCTCTAGCCTCGTTGAGAAGGTCTTCTAACTCTGAGAAGCTGAAACTGGCCACAGTAATGAAATCGCTCATGACAGGAACAAACCTGTCCCCTGATTCTCGCATGCGTCTCTTCTGATAATCCAGTTCCTGAAAGAGAAGTACGAGACAGAGACAGGTAACAGCCAAAGATTCCGCCCTGATGAGGAAGGGAGCAGGGAAGCCCATCTATTTCATTCACTGCACAGCATGCTCTGCTCCCACATTTATCCAGAGCTCTAAGTTCTGCCTATGAGGCATGAAACAGAAGGTCAAGGTGGGATGAAGGAAGGTCCTCGTTACAGTTTCACTTATCCTCAAACAACAACCACTCCCAAAAAAGCCACCAACATGTTGAGTTTCTAAAGAAACTTTATAATTTAAGCATCAATTACATGAAGTGCTGCATTTTTTTTCTTATGCAAAATGACAAATAAATAAGAGTGCTGTGTAGCAGAGCAAGTGAATTTAGGAGTTTTAATAGTGAGTTTTGCTCCATCCTCTCTTCCCATGGTGAATCAAAATGCCATATACTTAGGGAAATGTGCTTTAGATCTCCCCTTTATTTCTCTGATAAACACTAGGTGAACAGGAAAAAGACATCAAAATTGATTCTCCCAGTGAAGGACAAGCAGACAGATGTCAGGTGCAACATTTGTTAGCACCCTGCTAAGCCTTAGCTTGGATGTCATAAAAGTGACAGAGTTATAAACTAGGGCTATTGTCCTAAGAAGAGTTATGATAAAAGAAAAAAGAATCCATAAAATCATAGGAAACTAAGATCTATTTGTCTGCTACCTACAAAAAGAAAAAAAATAGGTTGTAATATTCTTTCTTTCTGGCTCAAGTTATTTAGTTTAAAGCCAAGATTACCCATAGCTATCACTTCCCTTACTTTAATCACCATGTTTGAAGCAGAAAGAGAGCTACAGAGCTCCTCAAACTGACCAATTTATAGTGAGACTGGAAGTCTCCCATGCCTCAGCTTGGCTTGTGTGCTGTTGACAGTCTCATGGGGACAATGAAATCGTAATCTTGAGCCTCATCTTTACTCTCAGCTGAATAATCAGTGGGAATGATAAAGCCTGACTTTCTCTGTAGGGAAAGCAGCATGAAGCAGCAGGTCAAGTTACGATCTGACCCTCTGTTCCCTTTGGAAAGAAATATTTTTGTGCTGGCTGCAGCTCTAGCTCCATGCGTGTTGGGTGCTCTCTGTAACTGGTCATCAAAATAGTAGTTCACAGAGCCAAATGGGTAGGTTTATAAGCACATATGGGTAGGTTTATAAGAATCTATGCTGAATGCCAAGAATTACTTTGGCCATCAACAATCTAAAATCAGACATGATATATCTTTTGGTGTGGTGCAAGTTGGAAAGAGAATGTAACCACTACAAGGAAGGACCACAAGGCAGAAGAGGGGCAGGAAAAGCAATGAGGAGGTGGCCAGAGAAAGCCCATATTAAAGAAGTGCTACTTCCCCTGCTTTATATTACATCCTCTTCTCTGCTGGTTTTCCTAACACATCTCAAGGGACAGTGCTGGGAGTACTGCTCAGTACATCACCTCGCAGTGAATTGTTTCTACATGACAATCACTTTGAAATGGACCTTACAAATACGAGAAATGACACTTCCCATGCTTTCTAAGAATTATGCATATTTTTTTCAGCTGCTCTCTTCCATTCTAATTTTTAAGCTTATTTTAACTGAAAGTTGCTCCACTCTCTCCTTCCCCCTTCCTCTGGAAGGTAAGTATAACAATTCTGTCATCTTACTCACTGTTGAAAGCTATGGCATTTGGGACTGTTACTGGAGAGCAGTGTTTTTCAAAGTAAAATTAAGATTAGGTGGTCTGCTCTTCAATTTCAAATTCAGTTCTTCCCTGCAGAATAATTATCTGAAAATGCAAAAAAACTTAAAACCCACACAAGTAACCAGTATGACTATGTAATCAGCCAGAGAGTGATGTCACAGAATAACAAATTCCTCTGTATCTTCTAAAAATGGTCTCTACTAATCATAGTAGCACAACAGAGGCTGGAACTGGCCCTGGTGGGCTGGGCTGCTGGTTCTCCAGAGGGATGAAATTATTCAGCCATGGCAGTCATTTCTCAAGTGGTGGATATGATCTCCTTGCTGTGTGAGAGAAGAGCTCTGCTGACAGAATTCCCTTCCACTACTTATCTGTCCTTCTGGGAACATCCTACACAAAGGCAACAGCTGCATGAATGTCTTGAAAACGAATGTATCTCATTTTTACAAAGAAGTGAGCTGCAAGTCCAGGAAGGCAAATGGTTAGTAGTACCTTTAAGAACAGCTGACTGTGAAACTATTTTTAGCTTTCTATTCTTAAGGGGCCTTGAAGAAACACCAGTCACTGGAGCCAAGGCTGTGGTGAGAACACACTGGAATAGAATCAAGAATCACACCTTCCCCTCCTCCCCCTTCCACCTGACAGTGATCTTCTATTGTTGCTATAGTGCTGCTTTTTACACGCCAGAAAACCACGAACTGAGCAAGCAGACTGGGAGGTGCTGGCAGCCTCAGAAGAAAAATACCATGGCAGAGAGAAGACTGAGGCAGGAAGATGGTGATTGTATGGGAAGGAGAGGTTGCCCATGGAACCCATACAGAGAAAAAAAAAATCAGCTGTAAAGGCAAAAGGACAAATAATCTGATGAAAGAAAGCAAAACAGAATAAGCTACTCACATTTCAAAGCAGGGGAATTGTCTGTCCCAGCCAAAAACTGGGCCTCTCTTCATGACATGAATTCCATGTCAGCCTTCCCTTTACAGGTGCTTTTAATTCCCAAACATTGTACTCCATGTATGCAGCAGTATTTCTTCTCATTGCTGCATTCTCCCTTATCCCAACAACCCAGAAATAAGGTTAGGAAAGTTGGTAAGTTTTTTTTTCCACAGAAGGATCACTGGTAAATTATGTGATGAACCACTGGCAACAGCCAGGCAGCCTGGGGGCTGCTGACAGGACAAAGATCCCCTCCTTTACCCCCAGAGACAAAGCAAACTCAGGTCACATGAAAGGAAAAGAACTCATCACTTTCTGTCTCATGGTGAATGAGAAGGACTGGAGGGTCCTGTGTTAGCTCCTTGTAAATAGGTAATCCTTGCACAGAAACCACCCAATGCAATTCCCAACAACTGGATTTCATTAGTAGCAGGAAAAACCCCACCATTGTTGCTTTGCTTGCCAGCTCAGCTGCTTCATCTTTAACTAGTTTCTATCCTTCCCTTTGCGTCCCCAAGGAGTGCTTAGGACAGAGGTTAGGGTTGCATGTAACAGAGCACTCACTACCTGCTTACTATTGCTCCAAGAGCCATGTGAAACACTTGCTCAGCAGCCATCCATCCCTCAGTAAGAAAAAGCAAGAATTTTATTTCTTCTTTCAGTCCATGCCATTTGTCAGACTGTCCTTTTACTTTCCAGGTTGAGATCAAACAAGCTTTTCATTAGCCTTAACTCTGCTAAGATCATCAGCAGGAGCTCCACATGAGAAGCTTTTATTTGTTTTTTCTTGGTTAATGCATTCTAGAATGGAATGGAAAGGAATGAAAAAAAGAAAGCCCACTTTATCTTATCATAAAATATATAGTGCCCCTGATTCTGAGAGAGATATTTTAAGTATGGCACTTTGGAAACCTTCAGATACTTACAGCTTCAACAGCTTTCAATCCAGTCTTTATGTTGTTGACTTCCTTCTCCAGCTCTACTAGGCTGCACAGGAGACAGATGCAGAGCAGATAAAACAAAAAGAGCAGTGTTACACAGGGGTACAGGAACTGTGCAGCAGCACAGACCACTGGCCCATCAAGTCTGGTATCCGGCCTCCGGCACCAGCCACGCCAGATGACTCCAAACCAGGGGACGGGATCTGTTAATGCTCTGTGCTAATTTTTGTTTAAAATACAAGATGAGGCAGACTCTGCTTGCCTGTGGTCACACTGAACACCAGGATTTTCCTGGAAAGACAAGGCGGGGTTGCCCTCAGAACATCTGCCCTGCAAGCTGAGTCTGACCCTTCCACAAGGAGTGTTTGCCACACAGCCAGCTTGCAGTGATCAGCTGGCACATAAGCAAGGAGCACAGCTTTAGCACACACATCTCTGGAGTCTCAGATTATCTCTACATGTGATTCTTGAACCATAGAACTACTAAATCCCATTAGCAGTACATTTACATGTGATTTTTTTTCTCCCTCACGGTCCAAACATTGTTTTTTCCATCTGCACTTCTACCATATGGTAGTCCAGGGCAGTTTACACTGTAACTGAGCACAGAAATGTACTGTTAATGTTCATACATGCTTCCCTAGACACAAATGTTACACTGAATTTCTGCTTATCATATTATACAAACAGGAGTCTCTTTTTTTCGAGGACTTGTGAGCAAAAGAAGTCTCTAATTTCCAGATAACTAGTGAGTACCTATTTGTGAGTCAACAAGCATCCCCTCCAAATATATGGGAAGTAGTACCTTACATCTCAAAAACATCACTAAAGCTTTAATAAATGCCTTTAAGTGTGAAAATACATTTATTTTGCACTTGTCTTTCATTAGTTGGACTAATTCCTTACACAAGGAATCATGTCTGGGTAAATATGCATAATATTTTTTGAGCAGTGCTTTGGAAAGAAAAAAAATATTAGTATTTTGGGGGATGGCTTCTGCATTTATTTTTCATGAACACTTCCAGAAATGGATCATTGAATTTTTTAGACAAAGTATGATGCTTTCCACATTTCTGTGTAAGACTGATTTGCGCAAAAGTTTGAACAATCTTCCTGAAATAGATTTACTGTACCCTCAGTGCCTAATTGACTTTGTCTTAGAAACAAACCTACAATTACCCAGAAAATATAGCACACTTAGATGAACAACCATAGAATATGGTGAGTGAATTACAAACAACAGCCAGCCTAGTTACAATGTCTGATTCAGAAATAAAGTAGATATAGGCATATCTGAGTAAAGTCATCAATTTAGTTATCTACAACAAAGGCATTACAACTGTAAGGCTGGCCATGAGTTTAGAAAACAGAAAAGAAAATGTTAGGATAATTAAGTTAAGGAAAATCACTGGGAACTCCAGCTCTGAAAAGCAATAGCACTGGACTTACTTGACTTTTGCTGCTTCTGGAAGATGCTGCAACTCAGACTGGATATCTAGAATATCTGGATAATTCTTTTCAAAGATCATAATTAAGTAGTGCAAGAGTGTAATGTTCCTAAAGAAAACAAAACAAAAACAGAAGGTAGAAATGAGAAGGAAGATGGTCATGAGAAGGAAGGGATGGTGAGAGGATTGTGACAAATCAGTGAAAAATATTTGGGTAGGAAATGTGCTTGATTGAACAAAATAAACAATGTATCAGCAGTTAGCAGCTCTACTACCAAAAGAAAAGTACAACTGACTGAAATGAATTAGTCATTTATGAACCATCCTTCCTAAAACCTCAAGCAATATACTGTTTATCACTTTATTCTGGAAACACCAGCATGCTTCCATCCATCTGTGTAGATGGTGTAATAGAAAAAACAATTGCATAACACAGTATAATATTTGTCACCAGATACTTCAGAGAATAAACAATTAATAGTACTAAAGTGACATTAACATGTAAGGGAGAAGCAAGCTGTCCTCAGAGGCAATGTGCAAAAAAAGCCTGAAAGTTAGCTAAGAAGATATAAAGGTTCCTGAAGACTGGAGAAGCTGCAAAGAAAACTACTGCAGTTATGAAACAGCTTAGTTTATGAGCAGTGGTCAGGCTCAAACCAGTGGCAGCCCAAGTAGGAGCAGATAGAATTGAGATGTATGAGGGACACAAGGAGAGTGTTCAAGGAAATCTGTAAACAAGGAATTCTGCATGTAAAGAGAACAGACAGCAAAACCAGCTACTTGAGGGTGGGTGTTACATGGTTAACTGACAGGGAAGACAGCAGATGGCCACTGCTTCACACAGGCTGGAGCCTGGGAGCTGGTGATAGAACAGAATCTGCACAAGACATTTATAATATGGAAAAATCAAGCCAAGCTGCAGTAACGCAAAAAGAAGTTCAACATTAGCTATGCAAGTTTTAACCTTGGAATATAGAAAGGACATTTTGGTAGTCAAAACAGGACTCTGTTAGTTCAAACTCTATTAGGTAGGGATGAATTTCCTATGATTTTTTACTGCCATCATTCATTCTGTCACAGCCTGAAGTCATTTCCCCACAACTATGGTCTCAGCAGGTCTTAAAATTCAAGGAAGGTGCAAGTTAGTAAGAACCAGCATAAGAGATCTCCAAGGAAAACCTTAGTGCTGCTGGAGTCCAAAAGTCATATTCTCTCCCCAGTCTCAGATGGATTAATTTCCAGAACCAGTTTGAGGATACGGGGCAAAACACAGGGTGACACTATAAAGACCTGCAGTCCCTGTTAATAAACAGCAAGCTCCACATTCCCAAAACCAGCTGTTTTCCTTATTTGCCCTAGATACAACCAGGATCAGTCTTTCTGAGCTATGCCTTGTGGTTTCATTAGTGGTGTATGTAGAGAGAAAGTTTATGACAGTCCTGCATCAGAAACATATGCCATGTTTCACAGGAGACATAAAATTGTGCTCAGATTTTTTTTGTGTTTTCTTTTTTTGCAAAACCATGGCCATAAAACTTTGGTATAATGGGCAAATTCCATAGAAATCCTCCTTCTACCCAAACTTATTTCAGTTATTTGTGAAATACTAAATTTTGTCATCTTTGCACAGGGTTGCAGAAACACAATGCAACATCAGATGTGCATTATCCAGAGGAACAGCAGAATTTGGTTGATGTGTTAATAGATGGTCTTAATTGCTGCAGAATCTTTTAGAGTGAAAAGCACTACTTAAGTGCCAAATAAGACATTATTTTCAATTGTCTACAGAGTTAAAACCAAACAAAACCCCATTTTCATTACTATGATAAGACATGCAGCAGCACAGTAAGCAATGTATTTATGGCCTTCTACCTTACCTGTCTATGCTGGATTTGGTGTCTGCAATTTTGTTCAGGCTGGAGACTTTGAAGCCATAAGCACTTCCCCTTTGGCCCTTGTTCATGTAATTCCCAAATGCGAGAACCACCTCCAGGAGTTGCCTCAATCGCTTGCTTCGGATGAGTTCTTTGGATGCCAGAAGAATGGCTTGAAAAGAGAGAAAAAAGAACAGGTTATTGCACAGTAGCTGTTTTTAACATGTCCATAATTTGAAGTACCCTGAAATACCCATCTAACTATTGCCCAGCTGCAACACTCTCCGTCTGTGTACAGTCCTTCCCGCACCCACACACTCCCAGAATCAGGACAACTGGAAGGCAAATGCACTACGTCTAGCTTGTAGGAAGCCCCTCTGAACACAGGATCAAGGCCTCCTGGACCTCACGTTCTAAAAGCATAGCCAGTGAGAACAGAGGGAAGGCTTGAGCTCATCTGAAAATGCAGAGTAGAATACACTCACCTCTTCTCTGCAATAACCACAGATGTGGTACAGAAGCCATACACCTCCCCTGCTTCTAGGTTACATATTCCCAGAGTATCAGTGTCCTGAGGCATCTATTCTAAGTGTCCTTTGAAGAGGGAAGGTGCAAGGACTTGGGGGTGAGAAGGGAAGGCAGCCCGGTACAGAAAGGCCATGAAAGTTTTTGGCAGCTCAGCACAGCCTGATAGCATGCTGTCACATCTGTCAGGTCATATTTACAGTGTAACAATCATGAAACTGACTTAATAAAGTCAGTGGTTGAAAGAAGAGTGTCAGGATTAATTTCTTAGGATATGATGTGCCTTGGGCTCACTGGCTCTACAAACATAGTATGCATGTAACAGCACCTCCTTTGAAGACAAGCATGTCTTGACCTTCCCTGCCCTTCTGCCCAACTCTTAGCAAAAGCTTTATTAACCATACCTTCCACCTTTGGTTTTGCTTCTGCCAGCCTCTCTGGAAACTTCTTCTTGAAGAATAATGCTTGCAGCCGCTGCTGATAGTGGTCAATCCTGCATGAAGGGCAGAGGAAAGCCAACACTGAACTGGAACTCTTGAAGCCCAGGGCCAGTATGCTTCCCATATAATTTAATGGTTGGATGTTCAGTCCCATGAAGCCTAGGCATGGGATTATGGACACAGTTCAAACATATAACACCGTATGATCAACCTTGCTATGAAAATGGTGGACGTCAAGTCATGTTTTGATCTCAACTGAAAAGAGCTGGAAAAATTCCCTCTACTTTCAAAATATGAGAGTCATGGGAGATGCGAGCTACACCTCAATTAGCAGAGCAAGATGTTAATCCCCATCAGGGGTGTGGCAAAGCTGGAACAAGAAAAAGGGTCAGAGGATGAGGAGATGACATAGCTGAATGGAAAAAGGGATCTATATGAAAGCCTGACCCCTGGTTACACTACATCTGATGCTTGGATGAGCATTCCTTTTGGTGAACAAATTTAGGCAGAGGAGGAAGATTTCTGTTTGTCGTCAGGGGACAGGCCTTATGCACTGAGAGTGCTTCTTGTCAATAAAGTTTGTGTCATGAACGGAAATATTTGTAATATTCACGGGCTTCTGGCAAATGCAGGGTATAATGCTGGCCCACAATCTTGCACATTCCCCCCCAGTGCCAGATGATCCATTTTCAATAACAAGCACAGCTGTTTCCAAGAAGTCTTGTATGCACTCTCCCATAATGTATCAAACAGACCTGCTCATTTCAAAGAGGAAACGATCCGCCCGGGCCATGCGCTCGATTTCGTGTTTGTGCTCCTCCAACAGGTCAGTATCACTCTTTTCAGGAACGAACTTCAGTAGCTGGAGTATGAGACACAAACCAAACACTGAGATGTGAGATCCAAGGAAAATGAGAGGGGGACAGAGGGGCACAAACAAACCCTGGCGGAGAGAGAGAGCCCTCAGATTTCTCTCCTACCACTGGGAAGCATTACATTGACTCAGCCATGTGACCGTAACTTCAAAAAAGTGCAGCTGTGTCTACAAAACTGACCTTTTCTAAACCTTTGCTTGCTGTTCTGTCTTTATCCTTCACTGACCCCATTAAGATTAATTTTTAATTCTATGGGGAATTTCCCATTTCAAAATCCTAAAGGCCAAGTGCTACTGCAACTTACCCAAGGGGAAGTACAGAGAGAACTTGATTCCCACAGCACTACTTGGAGTTTAGATTGGTGCAAACAAGAGCAGGATGTGTCCCAAACAGTGTGAAGTACCCATGGTGCCTATCGCAGAGTACACACAAAGCCTCATCTATCTCTCTTGAGTATGCCTTACACTGCTGAAACAATAAACAATAACCATGCAACTGGATATGCGTCTGACACTGGCTGCTATTCATATGCTGACCTTAAAAGCTCATACTTTGACAGATTTTTGACATATCTGATGGTAGTTGTGCTTTAGCATGGTTACAAATACTGCCCTGCACTCAGCCTCAGCACACACCCACAAAAACTGCTCACAAGGCATATCAAGCACTTTGCCTTTTCCCACTCATCAATACTTTATTGCACTCCACAAATATGTGATATTCAAAGGTGTGGAGCGTCAGAAGCTTGAAGTGACTTCTGGAGCAGCTGTGGTCATTCAGATAACATGACAAGTAGGCTTTAAATTATCCAAAATGGAAAAGCTTTTTGTGCATGATTAAACACTGTGACTGTATGGAAAGAAGGGATCACATTTACTAGATGGTTCATGATTATAATGTTTTGCACACTCCTAAGGAACTTTATCATGTCTCTTTGGTCAAAGCATCGTTTGTCACCTTCTAAAAATGGAAACTGGGCAATGGTGGTTTAATTGTGGGGTTTTGTTCTTGCAAGTTATACAGTCAACCAAGTGCTGGGGATGGAATTCCCTGATTCCGCTTCTAGTGTTCCTGTTCTAGTTTGAATGTGAGATCCCTTCTAGTCCTGGCTCTAAACATTGACCTATATGGCCTGGTTCCTGGCACTTCCCGATAGAAAAGCTGCAGGCATAGAAGGGAGATGAAGAAAAAGAAAAGAGAAAACAACAACAAATAATCAGCAGGAAAAAGTAGAGATGGGAAAAATTATGGAAAAAGTAGAGATGGGAAAAATTATGGAAAAAGAGAGGACATGAAAAGAAACCTCATACTACCTGTAATCATGCAGATTTTGCATCAAGAAGAGAAAACATATGAAATCAACCTGATACAAGTACAGTTACATGACAGAGGTATACCTGACAACATTGGGAAAAGTACTTTTCTCATGCTCCCAAGAGCAGCTCCACTGACATGGCAGGGCCTAGTTTGGCTCTGCAGACAAACCAGCAGAGCCTGTACACACATCTACTTGAGAATAGGCAGTGAAGGACCTAAAAATAAGTTATATCTGACTTTAATCTTTCTCACCTGCTCAAGCATATCTTTCGCTAGGTCTTCTTGTTCATCCATCTTCAAGATTGCTTGTCTGATTTCTTCATTAGACAGCTTCAGCCTTTCAAAAGTATCAACATTGTACCATTAGCACAAAGCTTAAGTGACTCTGACAATTCACAAAGCCTGAAACACTGCACTAAACAGGCATAAAACAGCCACAGCAAGTTCTACTGTGAAGCTGCTATTCTAGAATATTCAATAAGAAAACAAATCAGTTCTAAAGACAGGGATTTTATGGATCATATCTTTTTATCCTCTTCAGCTAATCAAACACACATCAAAAATCAGATGGTGATCAAGAACAATCAGGTCTTCATAGATCAAAAGTGTTTCCAAGTTCCCCCATACCAGATATCTCATTCATTAAGTTCTTTTTCTATAGTAAAACCCTTCATGTCCATGTGACTTATGGCCGTGAGCTCAAATAACACCCTGACTTGTGAATATTAAAGCATCTCTCAGAGTAATTTAATAATGGGACTGAAATGAATGGGACTGAAAACTCCTTTACTAAGAATGAGTTTTCTTGCAAGAAAACTGCTTGTGCTGGGTAAGTTCCCTCTGTCAGCAGTGACAGGTGACAAAGGAACAGACAGCATGGACATATCCATGCTTCATATCCAATGTGAAACAAGTTCTGAAAACAAGAGCTTTTTAATGTTATCTGAGGCACTAAGATTACACTCTCCTTACCACCTCCTCCTGTTCATCTGTGTGCAATGAGTAAGGGTCATCAGCTACAACTGAACACAGAATCAATTAAAAGAAAAAGGAAATCTCAAGGTCTCCACCTGAAATCCAGGAGGAGTCAAAATTTGTGATTACCAAGATGCTGCTTGATGGATACTTGAAATGAACTTGGTGGTTCTCAGAGCGGATGCCAACAAAGAAATGAAAAAGTGAGAAATTCTACCCCACTAACCCCAACCCATGACACTCAGCCATTTCAGGAGAGTAGGGAAGATTGCAGTGAACCATAAAGGAAAGGTTATCCACAAGAAAATCTCAGTTTTGGGGACTGAAACAGTAGAGTTTAAAAAGAAAGATTTGAGGAGTGAAGTCTACAGTCTCCATGGACCTTCTACAGTCACTATAACTAATTAACAGTAGAAAGAGAAATGCAAATATAAATAGGAGACAGGCTGATGCATGAGGCAAAATGTTTTTGTCTTCAGTGTTTGAAGGAATTCCATGTTGAAACTGCACATTGCCATTGGCATTTGGATAGAATCATATTTTTGGAACTAGGTAAAAGCAAAAGAAAAAGCTTTATTTTTACAGACAGGAAATATTACTAAATCTAAGGAACTTAAAACATTTTAGTATTACCCAATATAACCAACAGCTGGAAACTAAAAATGAATCAACAGACATCTGAAATCTTGTAAGTATTACATCTCTGAACTAATTCTCTTATTGTGTTCCTAGTTGGTCATCATGTCTTCTTTCCACAAGGAAGGCAAACTGACACCAGCTAAGCAAGATAAAGTACCGAATTTCCAGAAAAGCTTCATGATTTGACCATGCTCAGATGAGATATAAGGATTAAAAGTTTTACAGTGAAAAGGTTGGAAACTCTTTACTTCAGGACATCAGTTTGACTCTGGACCAAAAACTTAAGTACCTGAGGTTCTGCATAAAGCTCTACAGCCTCAATCAAAAAATGGAAGGGTTACTATTGACTTAAATAATGAAATGTAGAGTCCATGGCTATGTGACCTGAACTGATCAAACACTGTGACCAGATAAGGGCTGGAATTGGTGGCTGTGGGCCTGGTGCCTAGGAGACACATATACACACACCGAAACAATTTGGTGCCCGAAGTTTTTGAAGTGCTACATTTTGTTGGTTATTTTTCCTTTAGAGATCACCTTTACATTTTCCAGAATCTGGAGTCTGCAGGTTAGAGTTATCTTGTAGCACAGACACACAGTCTGTGAGAGGGAATGAAATAAAGCAACTCATTAACACCAGGGTGGAGGGGGTTTCTTGCTACTTCCACAGAGGTTAAATAGAATGAGGGTGAGTTTCATGTGTTTTCCATGCAAATAACTCGAGAAATTACTACACTGACCACCCATTGCACTGTGCAAGGATCTCTGTGTGTGTCTGGGGATGCAGTAAGCAGGACCAAATAAAAAGGTTTGAAGTACATCAACACAACTGTGTAGTGCATATTACCACTGATCTTGCTGTTCTGTCTAGAAGCCCAAGAACTCCAAGCTCCTCTCTTTGCTGCCATTCATCAGCACTAAATGCACTTAAAAACATCTTCTGTTCAAAAATAATTGAGAGCCCCAAGGACAGACAGTTATACAAACACTTTGATTTCTTGGATGATTCTGTGCCCTGCCATCAGCAGAAAAACATCTGGTTTGAATGGTTTAGCCCACAGTAGAGAAAAGCAGAAAGCTTGCCAGTCCCCTGCTGAGAAGCAGTTTAACTTGGTCACTTACAGGACTGCAACAGGGTCATAGTGCCTGGAGGTGTGCATCCTAGATTTTTACCAATCTAATTACAAGTATGGAAGGATTTACAGCAGAACAATTTTACTCTTCCAAAATGGGCTTCTTGTTCTTCTGGGATAGGATGCATTTCAAGAGCAACAATGACACAAAACACAGATCTTCCCACTTAAAAACTGTCTGAATAACTGGCCAAAGAATTGTTAATCAAATGATTTTTCTTGTATTTTCAAAACTCATGCCCAGCCATGCAGCAGATCTTAAAGATGGCCAGCAGTAATGTGAAACAGATGTGCTGCTTTTAAACAGAAACAGGTGAACTGATTAAAGAAGAACCTAAAGCAGATGCGTAAAATCTTTCCATTTAAAACTGAAAAGAGGCATCCCTCAGAGCCTAAAACTCGTATGAGACAGACAGCAAATTAAAGTGGAATTATGGCCCAAAAATTTACACTACAGAAATTACATTTTGGTATCTATTGGAAAGCTGCAATGATTTTCTTACAAGCTTTGCAGATCCAGGCACTCTGCCTCCAGATGCTGGAGGTAACTCAGTTTGGAACAGCATACAATTCAAGCTGTATTCCCTCTGCCTTACACTTCTCTAAATCACGTATCCTGGGATCACGACACAGGAAGTAAATGTGACCAGAAGAAAATACAGTGTCCTTTTCCTCAGCTGCAGCACATTCAGTCACAACACAGATAGTGCCTGTTCTTGTTCAACAGGAGCCTGACACTGGTCAGATGAGGAAGGAAAAGGATCTTTACCAAGAATACTCCCTCCTTTTTCCCTCACCCATACATCTGGTGGCAGCATATGGAAGTCCAAATGCTTGAGTCATCTTCAAGCAATGTTAAAGCTCAACAAGTACCAAATAACTTCTGATATGGTACTTAGCCTGCCTCCCTCTATCCCCTCTGGCTTCATAAATAACCTCTATTGACTCTGCAGAGTAATTCATCACTAATCTCCCCAGGACACCTCGACTGATTTAACACCAGCTTCACTTGCAGACATCAAGTGGTTTATTGTTTCGCCCTCTCAGAGAATGCCGGCAGCCTGACTCGGAACATGCCTGGGAGACACGTTGCAGTTTTACATCAACTTCCCTTACAGACATCCAGTGCTCACTTATTTTTTCTCCTTAAATATACCCATTGATTTAACTCACAGTAACCTCCCTCCTGCATTTTTCCCTCCCATGAATCAAAGCAAAATGCTTGTCACTCATTAACCATCTTCCCCTCCAAGGAAAAAGTGAGTTACTTCATGGGCTTGTTCCTTGGATCTTTCTTAGCTTTTGAGGAAGAAGCATGCTTTTCCACTAACAGAGAACTGGAGCTCTGCTGCAGCTGTGTTAAGCTCCCATAACTCAGGGATCACAGACTCACTGCTCCTTTTACCTTGGAGGACTGATTATCGTGTATCAGGACCATTTTATACCTCATACTGAACTCTACAGTGCTTCCGCAGCTGGGACAGCCGGAGGCACTGATTGATACTGAGATACATCCTAAGGCTAGTTTGTACAGCTCACCTAAATCTTAGCTTTTATTGACTGCAGAATTCTCCATCTCCACAAGTTGTTTCACACAGGTTACTAGTTAGCTCATTCACAAACTTTGTGACTGAGACATAAGGCTTCTCTAACTCCCGAGTTCTAAGGCTCTGTACAACTCCCAGGCTGCAGGTTGTTCGATATCTACGTTTTGGGAATACTTTGTCAATACCCCATAAAGGCCTCCTCTCAGAAGCAGCATTCAGGAGCCAGGCTGGTCTAACTGCGTATTCAGCCAGAAGACAGAAAGATACAACCACTCTTTCCACATCCTCTGATCTCAGTTGCCAACTCATCTCATCAATGAAGACAACAATGCTCTAACCCTTGTGGGACAACACCTGGGACATTTTACCAGGTACATCTTAAACCATTATATCAACATGTTGGGGGGAAAAAATCCACCAGCGCCTTTTCAGCACTTCACTGTGAAAGTATTCTGGCAAGCGCAGAAAGAAACAGGCTTTTCTTTTCTAGTCCTGCTTCAGCAAAAGCTCATGAGTAACTAAGCAATTTTGCATTCAAATACTTCCAATTACCTTCCAAGAGGAATCTGGAGATGACTGTCTTTCTGAGCCAAGAGGAGCAAAGCAGGGCTAAATTTGGGAATCCCTAAATTACAGTGAGATATTGATGAGGCAGTGGTTTATCTTTTATCACAACCCTACCTTCTGTTTCCTAGTTCTGATCTCAGACAGGATGGTGATGACTAACGTGTTCAGTTTGCCTTGGAGTATCATATTCACCTTAGCAGGTAAAGCCATTTATTGTGGATCTTTATTTAAACCCAGAAAATCTCTCCAGGAACTCAGCAGGCACTGTTCATTGCCCAGTGTTTTTCACAGTACACTGAGGAACTGAACTGCTGTGTCCAACCAGCTGTTTCTGTATCAAGATATGATCTGTACCCCAGAATATCATACTGCTTTAAATTTACCTTAAAACAAGGGTGAATGCTGAATTGTCACAAGGCCAAAAGGCACACAGGGACTGGGGGCACGGCAGAGCCAGTACATGGAGACTGACAATGGGTCAATAGCTTGTCCCCTTAATGCCTCACCTGAAAGTTTAAAAGCACTGAGGACAGTGATGTGAGAAAAATATTTCATCTCTTTAGTATTCTCATAGGAATTTCTGCCCAAGTCCTTTTTCTTCTCCCTTACTGATACTTGAATTGACAAAGCCACAAACACTTGGTAAAGCTGCCTGCTAGTACCTGTCCATTGTCACATTCACCTTTAAAACTATTGTGTGTTCAGATTCTGCCTTCTGCTACTACTGGTTTATGACATTTTGCTAGCACTCCTACTTGTTTCCAGCCTCTTGAGGAGGTTACTGCTGACTCACTGTGTCACAGGAATAAAAAACACATCTCATTATGTCAGAAGAACACTGACATAATTATTTTGCTGAAATTCATGCAAAATAACTTGCACAAAGAAGTTCCGTAAGTATATGTGCAACCTTTTTCCAAGCAAGACATCTCACAGAACTGAATCTCTCCAGAGCATTTCACAGAGCAAGAGAGTAAATAATATATATATTGGGCATGTTCTGCAAGAACATTTAAAGAAATGGCACTACAAAAAGAGAGCAGTGAAAATATTATCCATTACTTAAGTAACGGAGGCAGGGATAAGCCATAATGGTTAGAGAGATCAGAGCCATTTCCATCTGCCAGGTGAATGCAGGGAAACACAGGGATCTGGGATGACTCTTCCAGACCACACAATTCTGACAATAAAACTCCAGCCTGGTGGAAACTGATGACATCAGGAAATTCATGAGAGATAGCAGATTTCCAGTGTGATGAAAGTAACTGTATATTTGAAATACCATTAAGAAAGCTGAATTTCAAGGTGGTGCATGCCTGAACTCACCACAAACAGATGGTTCCATGTCCTAGTTGAACCATGGTCAACTGGAAATACTATGAGATAAACTCATCTTGCACTTTTTCAAACCTTTAAAGATGGCCTATGGTACAGAGCTTTGTTTCAGATCCATCAGGCTCTATTTAACAAGGACAATTTAATCTTTCCTCTGCAGGAAACCTGAAAGATACTACTATTGAGAAGATGAAAAAGAGCTTTTTTTATGGAAATAGAGATGAGATTGAGGAGGAAGGCTTATGAATCTGTTAAGTGTCAGCAAAAGCCAACTAGCAACTCAATTTCAAAAAGCCAACTAGCAACTCATCTCTTTTCAGCCTACCATGCTGCAGTCTCTCTGCAAAGGAAAGCAAGAGACATCTATTTCTCATTCTTGCTAGGTTTTGGCTTGTTGGACCATATGAAATATGAGCTCTGCCTGACCCCTTCTAACACAGTGTTAGTAAAACAAAAACATTTGAGTAGGGGAGGGAAAGAAAACCCAACCCATGCAGCTATTTTACTTTAAAGGACACGGCAGTTTAGTGTAAACAAAGGGGGAATAAACTACAGGGATATATGCACAGTAAGAGTGAATTGGAAACAGCTGTTGGCAGATACTGTGGCAACCTGAAATCTGGGGCTGCAGCTCCGTTTTGCACAAACTCCTTTTGTTTGACACCAGTTTTAAGTCCCCTCTCACTGCATGTGTATGCACACCCACATGCATAGGAGCAAGTGGGTTGCTGGAGCAGCAAGTGCATGGGAGCAAGCAGGGATGATTTGGCTGGAAGTGCCACTCCTTCAGGATCTAACCTCAATGAGGAAGAAGTGGGTAATGAAAAAACCTGCAAAGGGGTCAAAAAGCCCTTTCAATTATTATCTGCAGCCATTCCTCCCAATTCCTGTCTTTAATATTAGAACCATATAAGCACAAAGGGAAAAAAAAGAGCCAAGAATGTAAAGGTGCTATTTTAGCTCCCACAGACTTTTGTTTTTCTGGTTGGATTTAAAAGAAAAGTTTGGGGAGGAATATCAATCCTGGCCCAGCCTGTACAATATTTCTGATAATCTCGGTGTAACACTGTTACAAACATTAAATTATCTAAGCCAGTGGGACAGCCCAGGCAGCTGGTGTTTCCAATACCACAGCACAGCAAAGTTAACAGGGCATAATGCAAACTTGCAGGCTCCTTAGGGACACCTCAGTCTCCAAATCTCCATCATCCATGGTAGACCTGCTAACAATAAGAGTAGGACATTTCCTAATGGAGAAGCTAACAGTCACAAAACACAGCTTTTCAACTCTGCTTTGAGCCCAGACTAGCAGTTTGAGGTGCACTGACTTCATGGCACACCTGGAATGAACATATGCCATGTATCTTGAAGTGCAAGTTTCATGCTTCAATGACCCTGCTGCTGGAGGCAGCAAAAAGAAAGACAAAACACAGAAATTGTCCTTTCTCTCTTGCTGTATAGAGAGGATTCTTCTCAGGTAAGATTGCCCAGACTTGCATAGCAGAGGAGGTGAATATTGAAAAACATGCATTGCTGCTGTCCACATTGCTTTTGTTTTGGAGACAGAAGATTTTTATGAATAAAATAAATATCCAGTGGAAACATCCAGCGCCATCCCAAGGCATGGACCACCTTCCTGGATCCTCCTCAGCCCAGCCAACTGCAATATGTTACCACTTCTAGGAAATGTTTCACCTGCTTACATGAGTTAATCTGAACCCCAGACACAATTTAGTAGGTCTGTCAAACAGCATGAAAATCCTGTTGCCCTTATGCCTCCCCATTCCTCTGCCCTGGCCTCAGTCAGCTGCCAACACCAGCAAAGACATGTGTTGGCAACTGCTGCAGAGAGAGAAATGTAAGCCTTCCCTCACTGAAGGTTTGGATGGTGGGGGTCCTGCTGACATGCAGGCTAATGCCACATAAGTAGCATAATGTGAGCCTCCGTGGGTTTCACTAAGCAAGGGAAAGAACTCACTCAAGCCCTGGTGGTCTGGCTGCAACCCTGCTTTTAACTGTTAGTTTGCTAGAGCAAACAAGCACCACATCCATATGAACCCATATTTTCTACTGCCCAGTACTGCCACAACTTCACGAGGTTCTGTCTCCAGCCTTGCTGTCACTCCTCTGGTAGGAAAGGCAACTTTCACAGTTTGATCAGTTTGCACAAATCTGATAGTGACAGACTTCCAACTCAGTACTCATGCTGGTAGAAAGACATGAAAAAATAGAGAGGGCCCTGATGTCACTGCATTTGAATGTATTAGTCATTGCAGGAACACGCAAAGGCAACTCCTGACTTCAAAACCTTAATTTACAAATAGAAGACTTAATTTTTCACAGCATATTCTGAGCTGGAAGGGACCCACAAGGATCAGTGAGTCCAACTGTTTAGTAAAAGGCCCATACAAGGATTTAAACCACAACCTTGATGTTATTAGCACCATGCTCCAACCAACTGAGCTCATCTCAGGGTCTTGAATATGCATGTCTGTGTTTACCACCGTTCTCACCACAAGTCAAAAATTAACATCACACTCAGCTTTGTTGTATTCCAGGGAGATGGTCAGAGCAATATTTAGAAAGAAACACACAGAACAGAGACAAATGACAGACACAGAACTTGGGGGACACATCACTCCGAGTGAAGGGCAAGCACTGCCAAAGAGCTGCTTTCATCTATCAATGAGTAGCAGTCGTTTTCTGGTGATGACTCTTCAGACACATGCTGGTGTCCACCTGTTTGACACAAAATGTGTGTGTGTGTGTGTGTATTTTGATTAAGTGAGATCAGACATAGGAGAGGTGTGCTTTTATGACACCATAAGAGAGGTTTATCTGAGGTTCTGCAGGTTTTAAACAGCAGGTCTAGTTGGGAAAAGAAACACACTCATTTGTTTAATTTCATCCCCTCTTGCCTCTGCATTGATCATGGCATACCCTGTGAGCTAAGGCTTAGCACACTTACTTGGAAAGGAGAATGACACAATTCTGGGCCCTCCGGCCATCAATCACAGAGAGCTCTTTCACCTTTCGTGTGGAGAGGTAAAGGTCTTCTGTTGAGCCCATCTCTTTCTGCATGTGTTTCAAAAGGGAGGGAAAACAATCAGTGTTATGTTTCTCACCCAAGACTGACAGACTTAGCTCAGCGTAATGAACAAACCCATCCCAACCTAGAAAAATCCACCCACATGATAAGAAAAGGAGACAAAGGCAGAAAGCATGTAGGTGGATCCTGTATTACTAGACAAACAGAAACCATGCACTAACATCTATAAGATATTTCTGATTCTAAATACTGGACCTGATTCTGAACTATTGGACTCACTCTACCAACAATTACATTATTATATTAATGTGAAAAATTGGCATGATAGGAGAATCAGGCACATTATGATGAAGCCCACTGATATCACAGCATATCCTTCGGCAGGTGTCTCCTCCAGGGGTTACACACCATTCTTGAAAGGCTGCGGCACAAGCAAGAAAACCCTTCTGTTATATCTTATGGCTGCCATTGGACCTAACCAATCCATATGATATGAGAGATGCTAACAGTAGGGCACGATGGCATTTATCTTACTAACTATATCTTAGTAAATGGTAAAAATCTGTATCTAAGCTATCTTCTCATTTCAAAACCAATGAATACATTTAATCATACATAAATCACCCTTTTCCAAAGTTATCCGTATATTCCCATTGCCATACTCATCATCTGAAAAAAACCTAGAAAATCCAGTCCAGAACATTTGTCACAGCACACAGAGATGAAATATAATAAAATTCAGTCTGACCATCCAGAAATCTCTCCCTGTCTCCTTGTCCTACCCACCCATGAGAGTCATGGTATTTGCTTCACTTCCAGAGATTGCCTTTCTGTAGTTACTTTCAGTATCTTTTAACACCATTCCTAAAGGGAAGTGTATGTAATGACAAAAGGTGTTGATCCTGGATAATAGCATAGTAGTTACCACCAGAGAAAAGTGAATTGGAAATAAGACAGTTTTTATTTTCTTAGATAACTGCTCCTGGAACAATTTCAAAAATGCCTTTTCATGATATCCATATTGTCAGGCTTTGACATTTGAGATTTACTGGTACAATACAGCTTTGAATGCACCCATCAAATAAGCAACATGACTTCTTCCTTAGCATGTAACAGTCAGCATGCTGAGTCAGATCAAAAGGTCCATCTACCCCAGCATCCTGTCCCTAGCGGCTAGTGGTCAATAGCAGATACCCAGGGAAATGTGTTAGATCATGGCAAGCATACAGTGGTGCTTCCCAGAACTCACTCTCAGGACTCCAGGTTCTGAAACTGAAGGCTTACTTACATCAGCATGACTAATCCAAGAGATTTTGACAGCCACGTATCTGAGAGTTCAATGTAAATCATAGTTTCATACTGGTAGTTGTCATTTAATGGATTGTTACAGTCAGCTCCCACAAATCTGTGTTGCTCCTGGATATACAAAGGACTCATGCAGCCACATCCGAAAGTGCTGCAGTGAGCCACCACCAATAGCAAGTGGCATTTTTAAGCAGGTACAATACACCAGCTGAAGATATGAACTCTGTAAGTTCTGCTAGATGTGCCCAAAGCATCTAGCTTAGCAGAAGAAAAAATAAAAAATTGCAACGCTACTCAATACATCAAGTAGTGTTTCCAAAAAAAGGCAAAATTGGCATTGGGTAAGTTCATTATTTCCAAGAGAACAACTAACGATACCAAAAAGAAGAGTGCTCCCAGTATATTCTGGCATGTAGAGATTTCAAAGTTTTCCTGAGTTTTCTCAGTTTGTGGGGAGGAAGACAGGGGACTATGGAGACAGGCAGCTGCTGAAGCAAAGAAAGCTACTTGTCAGTCTGTGCTCTTGGTTTAAAAGTTTCACTATTCTTCACTAGCTAATATTTGCAGACAAGAACACATGGATAGTGATAACCAGCACCCATCCCAAGGGAAAAAAGAGTTTCAGCATTTGGCTATGTGTGTGAGGTGGGGGTTTAGCCAGCTTCCCTTAAAGCCATCCAGTAGGAATTGGTATAATAGTCTCCATGCCATTTCCAATTCCCCAACCCACAGGGTTCAACACAGATGAACAACCTGAACTATTCAGACATGGCCCACACCTTGGTCATAAGGGCTAAACTCATCTAAAAATATATCCTCTTCTACTCATATTGAGGAGAGAGGTATTTATAGTTACTTGGAGCTATGTGTAAGCAAAAGCAGATGAAGCTTCAGGTTTTACCAAAGCCAGATTCCAAGCTCAGCTGGAGGAAAACAGATTGCATATGGACTATGCACATTTTCTCAGACACAGAAAAAGAGGAGCAAGGGGGCAGTAGCGAATAGCTTTTGTGAGAGAACCCAAGCCCTGACAGCAAGAACAGTTGGAGCTGGTGTCAACCTGACAAAGAAGATGACTAAGTTTTATGCCATCATTCTTTACCAACTTCTCATCTGGGATAAGACTATGTTATGTGCTTCGAAGAGTATTTCAGATTTGATATTTTAATTGCAAATTCAAAAATCAACTAACATTTCAGTGCTGAAATGACTATACAGGTGGAATGTGTTCATTATATTTGTTGCCTTGCTTCAAATACAATTTGATTTTGGTTAGCTGAAGAACTTGTGGTCTCATACCATGGCAGCACCCTAGCTTCAGGCAATTACCAGTACTCCAGAAAACTATTTCTACCATATTGACTGGTTTTGGTATGCAACCATGTCAGCATCCCCCATGTGGCAAATGTCCTGATTAGACTTTGCAAACACAGTTCCCTGAGCACTCATGGTGAGAACTACTTTCTTCTGAAGCCACCAGAGACACTTATGATCATATCTGAACAACCCTCTTCTGATAGCATCATTCTCACCAAAACTGTTGCCAAGAATTTTGCTTAAAATGATAAATAAATTGAGAGGTAGCCAGTTTGAAGACATGTGCATAATCCAACATCTCTATCTAAACACCATTTTAATATTTTTCTGAACTTTCTGAGGGTTTCAACTGTCCATTTAAACCTTTCTGCTCCTCAGATGGCACAAATCCTTCTGCCAAAGTGCCCAGTTCTGTGCAAATATTTCCCTTATCAGAAAGTCTGTGGCTAGCAAGTGCATCTGAAGACTTCAGTACTGTCCAAAGCAGATGGACCACAGATGGGAACAGTGGGAGTGAAGGCTCCCTGAGAGCCCCTTTTATTCTCCACTAGAGAGACTATTATTTTGGTTTAGGAAGAGTTCACATTCACATTCTTCTTTGCCCCGGTCTTTTTTCCTCAGGATCATAAAAAAAGGGACTACAGAAACCAGCAGTGAGATATAAGTAAGTGAAAGAGCAAGAACTACTTCCTATCACAGAGATGATACAGCTAAAGGAATTTCTTGTTCCACCTTCCCAATCACAAAAGCAGAGTGCAAGGGCAAATGAAACAGTAGCATGAGCTGAGCTGTGACCCCATAATGGATGGTCCAGGACTTCACATTCACACACACTGCCGGAGGATCAGAAAGCAGACAATGATACTCACCTGCTTACAGGGGGAAGGGTTAGTTAGCAGGTCCTATGCAGGCAGCAGTCACGAATAACGAAGAAGGAAACATGCCAAAAATTAGCACAGAGAAAGATACCAAGTTTAACAAGGCAGCTGAATGTAGACACAAACTGTTTTCTAAGAGCATAAAATGCTTAGCAAGTAATACAGGCCCAGATGCTTCAAAGGTATTTCAGCATTTCTTTACATATTTTAAATCAGCAGATGTCAGGGAACTAAGATTCCTAGGTCTTTTCTGAAAATAATAAATTTAGGCTCCAAATCATAAATCTCTTAGGTCTTTAAAAATTAACTAGTATAATGCTTAAATACCTTTACAAATCTAGTCCAGAGCCTTATGAAAGAACTGCCAAGGTTATAACTTGAGGGTCAGTTCTCCTCTCCTGATGCACAGGCCCAGTTTGCGGGCATTAACAAGTATAACAAGCAACAACTTGTTTCAATGGCACATTATACCCTTTAACAATTTGTAGCCAAGTATTTTGAAAGCACTCAGTAACCGCTAAAGAAGCCTTACAGCACTTCTGAATGACATACTCAATACTCCAGGAAAACACCAGCTATACTGAATCAAAAGGTCAATATTACACAGTAAGATTGGAGCAAGGTCCAAAGACAAGTGTAAGAATTCTTGGTCCAGCATTCTGTACACTGGACAATTTTGCCTTCCCTCACAGCCACCAAAAAGCCACTGGGCTTGAGAGAGGAGAAGAGACCCTCTGTCATTAACAAAATTAGGAAAAGAGAAAAATTATTTAATGTAAATGAAACTGGAAAAAACATGAAGATGATGTTAAGAACAGCAAAGAAAGAAATGTCTTTCTATTCATTCAACATTTCGGATGCAAAAGAGCAGGGCTCTGCATTGACATTTTTCTTTACAGACATTTGGATGAAGATTAGAAGTCACAAACCCCGAGTAAACACATACTTGGTCAGAGTGGAATATTTCCAAAAGTAAAAGAGAAGAAAAAACTAAGTGTGAACTGAAAAAATTCTCATAAATTTTTAATTCAAAAGCAATTTTGGTTGCCTGGTCTTTAAAAAATAACAAAATTGATTAGGACTTGTTGATTGGAATCCAGTTCACACTGGAGCAAGTATGGATGAAAAAGAGAGTATCATGTAACAATGTAAAAACCTCAACAAAAGCTGGAAGGGCAGCAAGATATCTAACTGCACAAAAATACAAGTAGCTTACATAAGTGTTACTGTAGTGTCTGGAGCCACTATCATAAAGTGTGTTTAATGAGGATGGAAGAGTACTGTTCAGAGACACACGGAGGCAGGGGTAAGGGTCAGGTTAGTTTACAGCTGAATAACTCAGGCTGCTTTTCAGTGATTGGAAACATAGGCATGAACATTATGATTCTAACTGAGACCAGGACAACTTTGGCTTTGGATTTTGGGGACAAAAGGAAGCAAGGCTTTGCAAGGTCATTTCTAGTGAGAAAGCTGCAATGTTTGCACCTGAAACATTGGAATGGAAGCTGTTGAGACAGGGTCTAAATCCAGTCTTGTAACAGCACTGAAGTTTCATGTGCCTTTCTTCCCCTCTCTGAACTAATATTTTTTTTCAAGGAACGGAATTTACAGAAAGAGAGAGGGACCCACTGAAACAGCAATGGCTATTTGCAGAAGCAGAATGAGAAATGGAATCTCATCATGCAACAGTTAACATCACATTCTTCACAGCTTATCTATGTGGCTGTGAGCTAGTAAATCAGAAGAGTTATTCATTATGTTTATTGGATTAGATGGAAAAATAAAAGAGAGAAGGAAGCAGATGAAAAATCCAAAGACAAGGTGTTGGATTGTTAATTTTAAGGTATTGAATAAGTTAATAAAGTACTTATCATCACTGTAAGGAATAATCATAAATGTTGTTTATGGCAATTGGGTCTGCGTCTTTTCCTAAAACCTCAGAGTAATGATCCAGTTCTGAAGCATACAAAGAATTGAAAATATTCCAAAAGCAAAGGAAAGCTGGGGGAGTTCAAGGAGTGCAAGTACAACCCATCTGCTGCTAAATCTCATTCAGTGGAGATAGATTGAAAGTGACTTGCTTTCCAAGAAAAAGAGGAGGGGAAAAAAGACATTCTAATAAATGGCCACTTTTAAAGTATGCTGTTTGTTCTATAATCTGTAATTCAGACAGTTTCTGTCACCCAGCCAATTCAGGCAGTTGGCTGTTTAAGAAAAAATAGACAAAACAAAAGACAGCTAATACAGTCACCTTGCTTAGTACTCAGGGAACTACAACCTTTTTTTTCTGGATGAATGGGAGAAACAGAAAGATTGACATGCAAATATAAATGTAAAGCTCTAGAGGTTTTGGAGGTCAGTGGCCACTGACATTAGCTACAGCATTACCTGTTGGAAGGTGTTGTCTCTGAGCTGCCCATTAGTATGAAATATTTCCATAACAGAAGGTTAGACCCTGCCCCATGCATCTGTCCCAACTTCTTTTGGTCTTCAGATTTTTTGAACAGTGGCAGACCATCAAATTATGCAGCCTGACTGCAGGTGGGCAAGGGCTCAGACCACTGTCACATGTTCTTTTCTCCTCCAGAAATTCAAGACAGAAAAGGTATGGAAGAGTTCACTCCTACCTGGTGTCTCTGATAGGCGGAGAACATCTTTTCAAAATCTTCTAGGTCCAGCACCTTGAATGCCTTTAAATCATCAATCTCATTCCAGATTGTGCCATGGATCCTCTCCTAAAAGAAAAGGACATATTTTAACAAGACAGCAAAAGTATTTAGTTAAGAACATCCAATCCCACTTGGATAGATCATTCTCTTCTCCTCATTGGTCACATTCCTATGTACTACTCCTGTTATTTTAGAGGACACACTTTATTTCAAGAGTCAAAGCAGAAAAAATATTGGGGTCTTTTTTTGTTTGCTTTTAAACATACAATTTTGTATTTTTCATCACAGCAAGTGTCTAATGAAAAGGCTTATTCCAAGACTAGCAGACCACATCTCAAGCATTATCCATGATCCCACAGCATACTTCCTTTCAAGAGTGGCCATCTGTCTAACACAACAATCGTGGTCATGCTGAAAGGAGTGTTACCATCAGGAGGAAAAAGCTTATGAAAAGCACTGATGCATGACAAACCCCAGACACATCTTCCCCCTTGCAAATTTTGCCAGGTTCTTTTGTAAAGCCTAAAGGGTGTGTGGTTTTCATTCTGTCTGCCTGTGAAAGTAGTTTAAAATTTTATTTTACTTTTAAGCCTTTGAGTCTTTGAAGCCTAATTGTTTCCTATTACATGAGCTCCCTTGTCTCCATGAGGTCTTTGTCAAGTCAGATAGACACAAACTATACCCAGATCCCTGAAACAGCAACATTCCCAGTAACTGGAAATGTTCACAACCCTTGTGATGATACATTATCCTGAAAGCCAGGAATCCTAGCTGTTTGGCAGATGATTAGCATGGAGGGAGACAGGCACAGATGTCTTCTTCTACTTGCCGTCCACCAACCTCAGAACAAATAGGCTCCTTTAGTACATGAATTATGTAATCAGCAGTCATCCTAAACTAGGTGAATGTCTTGCTGACATTCTCAGGACAGATATCCTTTCTGGCAGAAGACACAAAGATTTAACTACTTTCTCCTTCCTACAGACTCTTAAGGTGCATGTTGGGTGGGACAAGTTTTGGGTGCTCTTCACACCCAACACCATTATTCTTCAGTTCATTTAGTTTATGTAGTGTATACTTACTGTACTTTATTAACTGGAAAAATAATGAAAATGCTGATTAAAAGAAAAAAGAAATGGACAAAAGGAATTGTAAAAGACCTAAGCAAATCCAAGGAGATGAAGAGCCAGCAGAACACCGATGCAGAGAAAGCCAGGAACCACAAGCAATGGCAATGAAACCCTCACACAGGTTCCAGTTCTGAAGTATCTGACTTGTACCTACACAGCAAAGTGTGTTAACACTTCATTATCAGAACTAATTAGGAACAGGCTCTACTTCCCATTCAGAGTCATCAAAAGGAATGAGGGAAATGTGCTAAGCCACAAGGCTCAAGGAGCAAGGAAAAAACCTGACAAGGATAAAATGAGGAGGAAATAAAAGTGTGAAGTGTTTGGAGAAAATTCCTGGCAGGGCAGACACTGTGGAGGAAAACCAACACCCTCTCTCCAGAGGCAGACTGTGAGTGCCTGAGGGTAAGGAGGGGTTTCTGCAGTGCTATTTACAGTGAGAGCATATTCTAGGTGGGAGCAGCACCCATCCCTGAGCAGGCTCATCAATATAATTGTATCACCCCTTGCAATCAGTGTGGCTCTTCTTTCCATAGTTAGAAGAACACGATTGTAACAGGGCAAACAAGTCTGGGAGGCTCATCTCAGCCAAAGCAATAGGAGACAAAATTAATTTTCATTTTATCCTAGCCCTGCACTCTGCTGCCAATCTTAGCCAGAAGCATCCATGCAGAGTGATCATTCTCATTCAATTTCCAGGCTGGCTTTGTAAACCATGAATTATAAATCCTGAGAGATGTATTTGAACAACAGAGCAGTTTTCTGAGTGCCTCACTGTTTCAGATTGTACAATCAAACACTGAAATGGCAGAATATTTCTTGACAGCAGTCGTCAGAGTCATCACTGGGTTGAGCCCTGAGGAAGCCAAAAGCTGTCTGCTGCATTTGGCAGTGGCTGGATGTGACTCAAAAGACAGCTACTCATGAGTCTTGCCCATCTACCTGTCCAGATGCAAAAATCTCATGGGAGTGAGGTTTCCTCACTAATGGCAAGAACAGTGAAAATGTCCTACAGAACAGTCTAGTCTGAATGAACTGCAGAGGTGCCAAAACAGGAAGTTCCAAGACTCAGAAAGGGCCTGCAGAGAGTAGTTCTCCCCTTACTTTCTCAGGAAAACAAGCCAGTGAAAATTATTCTAACTTCAATTCAGATTCATTTTAAGACCCAGGTTGAATCTGGTCCTGTACAGGATGATTTGTATGCTACCTGTAGCAGAAAGACAAATTCCAAAGCAGCACCCATTGCAATGGTGTGTACAAACAGAACTTTGACTTAACCAATCCAATTTTAGGGCTAATGCTGTCAAAGAAAAACCAAGGCAGGCAGAGATATAAACAACCTCTGTTACACATAACACTTGCAATGGGTCCTTCTATTTCTACTATAAACTCTGTCCTTGAAAATTTTAATGCTGCTGCCAGATTTCTGAGACTGAACTCTTGATACACAGTTTACACAGTTATGGATTAACCGGCTGATAGTTCCTTGTCATCAGCCACGGAAGACAGAGCATTTTAAGAGAAACAGACTTGCATAATGTGGTTGCTATGATAAATGATTCCCTCAGCACCATAAAAATATTTATGGTCCCTAAATAACAATTTTAAAATAAATTCTTTATTCCTTCTTCTCTTTGTTTCCCCCTCTGTCCTTAAAAAGAAAAAAAAAAAAAGAAAAAAAGAAACTAATAAAAGAGAGCAGTCACTTTGTTTGTAATGTTTTTCTCTCCATCTTTATTTATTAATTTATTTACTCATTCATTCATTCATTCTACAAGTTTTCCAAGACCTGTGGTTCCTCTGCTCTGGAAAGTCTTGGCTTACTTTGAGAAGCAAATCCTGTGACCTATACTTCCCAGCATCCTCTAACAAAAGGGTGACACATACCAGGTAAGGAAACATCCAATTATGAGAACAAGTATTGACAAGGCATTTGCTCCATCCAGCTGAGTTTTGGCTCTGTTTCATTTAACAATTCACTCACTGTAGCTGTTGCATAATCCCACCTTTACAGTGAATCCCAGTTTGCTGGCAGATCTACCAACACTAGAAAATGTCAGTGTTTCATGGCACCACAAATCATATCAAGCTGTCCTCTGCTATGTCTGAAGGAATATTTTATTTACCCTGATATATAAATAATGATATTCTGGAAGCCAGCAAAGTCCATCATGCCTCAGTAACCTCACAGCATGAGTGAAAACTTACAGTACTTCCATTTGACCTGCAGGTCCAGAGAAACCATGGAAATGATGAGGGTCCTGTGAATACTGGAGCAGGAAATCCTGCTTATTAGTAGGTTAATATTTGTAGAATATTAACCAGAAAAGTTGAAGCAATTTAAAATTTTTGTTCAGAATTCCATTATGAATCTGAGAAGTGATATGAACAAAGTACATTTTCGAATTTTTTCTCTTGATATCAGAACCTTTCTTCAGTGTAAGAAAAATACACTTCAAGCAAAACCTGTATTTTTGGCCTGTTTTTTAATCAAGACAGCTGTTTTATCTCATTGTAGGCCTAGGCACCACCACAGCTATTATAAGTAGCTTCACACTGAGCTTTTGGAGAAGTCTTTCCATTAATTTTGAATCTCTAGCAGCAGTCCTTCATCATTTTATGCCATAAACCTCATGCTGCTTTTAGGAAGAAAGTTCCAGAAATCAGAATCACTGATAACATTACAGAAAAACATTTTTTAAAAAACAGTGTCAAAATGAACATTTTCTCTTATGTGACTGGCTGTTTTGGGGGTTTGAGTTTGGTGGTTTTGGTTTGTTTTTATGCGCGCGCGCGCTCGTGTGTGTGTGTGTGTGTGTGTGTGCATTTTGGATTTTTTAAAAAATTCCTATATGTTATGTAGAACAAATACCTTTCCTATGAAAATATTTCAGTCAGGTCTATCTAGGGCTGGCTAAAGAAAGCCTGTCTGACATCACCGATGAGAGTCATTACCAGGATATTTGATGGGAAGCTGCTTCTCCAGCCATGAGATGACAAGCAGAGCAGTTGAAGGTTGACTTGATTTACTCTGAGAACTTCAAATCAATATGTTTATATTTATGAAATAGGTAATTATTAATCCATACTTCCAGAGTGCTTGAAACAAGTCCATTGCTTGGATTAACCATAAATTTTTGGTCCCTGATTGACCTTGGTGTTGTGTAAAACTCAGAGTGAGAGAGCATTGCTGCCCAGAAACAAAGAAAGGAATCTTTCCAGGATATTACAGTGGTTATATTGCAATATATTTTTCTTAAAAAACAGAGATCCTTGGCACCAGCACTACTGTAGTGCTGTATGAATGGAATTCACAGACAATGCTACAGTGCTGTATGAATGGAGCTGTGGTGTGGAAGGGCTTCATCACAACTCAGCCCATCCATGCATCTAAATGGC
Source organism: Origma solitaria (assembly GCA_013397895.1). Classification (NCBI taxonomy): domain Eukaryota; kingdom Metazoa; phylum Chordata; class Aves; order Passeriformes; family Acanthizidae; genus Origma; species Origma solitaria. The sequence goes on from VZRL01004713.1 coordinate 2,000,896, forward strand.
TTTGCCACTGATCATTAGCTCACATCAAAGCTAGCACAAAGTCCTTAATTCTCAGTGGAGATTAGTGGGTTGTTGGAGTTTCCTTGTTAGAAGCACAGATACTTTCCAGTGAAACCTTTTTTTGTGGTGCCCATGGGAACTGTGGACAATATGTTATTGTCAACTGCTAAGAGCTTGACTATATTTGATATTTCTCCTAACACCCAACAGGCTCAGTCCTTTCCTTCCAAAGACAAAATCAGCATTGGAAAAAAAGGTGTCATATGAATTGCCCTGGAGAACAGCCTTGATTCCACTACTGAGAAAGTATACTGCAGACAAATCCCTCTCAGCCAGCCCTGTTCACACCCCTCTTGGCCTCTGTTGGCTTCCCCTCACTCCCTCAAGGCAGACTGCATGGACAGAGAGGAGTTTGCTCTCATGTGGGCTGCCTCAGTCCTGGCATCATCTTCACACTTAAGAAACCTTCTGAGAGAGACTGTGTACTAATTGTTTAGAGAAGGGTGGTCTAAACAGCACGTAGAGCTAAGAGCTGAATAACATATTTGACCTGCTTGCAGCCCTGACTTTATGTACAGCTGTTTCCAACGCTGTGTTCCCTCACATTGCTGGGTTTCATGTACTATTCCTCAAAATGCAGGGGGAAAATTGTATTCACATGAACTGGAAGTTAAACCCTACCCCAAACCACAAAAATACGATGCACACTTCCAAGCCTCAGTTTCCCAGGCTCAGAAATGTGAGATGTGCTACTCCCAAATAGTGTGCTTGCTGTGGGTCCTCATTCATTCAAGTCTGCTACCCTGACAGTTCAGGAGAGCAGCACAAAAGTGCAGTAAAGGTAACAAAAGGCATGACAAGGCTCATCCAACCTATTCATGACTTTGTGCTCAGAGGATTCATATCCATGTGAATAAAAAGATACTGAAGGAAGAAATCTAGGATAACTGATAAAGATGACCAAAATGTATCTGCTTCTCCAACAGTCAGTGAAATTAAATAATGCCATAACGAAGTGCAACCCAAGTAACAATGTGAGCAACCTGTGTTGACACCACAACCTCTGCATTTTGCAGAGACCATACCAAGTTCAAAACACTAACACTGCCAGTCACCCCAAAATGAAGGCCCCATCCTCTTATGCCCTTTTCCCAACTATTTTGCCTTCCTCAAAATAGTGTCTTTTAGCCATCTCACCACCCAGGTCTTCAATTTTATTAGCACAGCTGCCTTCACTCTTATCCAGAGGGCAGGATAAGCCTGCAGTTACTGTACACTAAACAGAAACACCTGTGACTCTCTCTTTTTCATATAAATTCATATATATACATATATTAGTTATTATTTCTTTTCTTCAGAGCACTAAGTCCCATGTTCTGCAAAGGAAAATAAATCCTCGTCCTCACATTCTCTCCCACACCCCCCACGTGGCCTTGACAGACAAGCACAGACGGTGCAGCAAATATTTCACTTCACTTTATTTTAAAGAAAAGGGGAGAGGGGGAGAGAGAATTCTTGTGGCATTCCAGAGGTCCCTGGACACTCATTCCAAATGCTGGATTTGGGCCCTGGGTGAGTTTCAGTCTAAAAGAGAACCTGGGTTTCTAGGCAGCAATCCAAACTCAACACAGACACTTTTTTTCTTTCTAAATCAGTTAAAAAAATTAAGACCTAAAGAAGAAGGGGAGGGAAAAGAAGAAGGGAAAAAGAGAGAGAGAGGGAAGAGAGAGAAGACAAGAGGAAGGAGATACAACCAGGGCAGAAGAAAATGTGTGCAACAGATAGAATCCAAGTCCTCTGGGTTTTTATTTTTTGCCAATCCAGGGTTTTATCACCTAGGGACAGAGTTCTAACCATTCAAGGAGAAACGCAGTTTCCATCATGGCCATGAAGGGTGAGGAAAATCAGGACGCCTTTCTCTCTTAGGTGATGGCTCCTAACAGGATAGCAGCAGCTGATTTTCCAGCTGGTTCTCACCATGTTTTGCCCACATTGGCTCTGGTCATCCTTTTTCCTGGTGCACAAGTGAGGGAAGCTCTGGCATACCAGTCCCGGACATGCCCAGCTTATGTACAGTGCTCCACTACAGCCTTGCCGAACCAGATCATTTGCATGCCCAGATCTGTGCAGCTCAATCTACCCAGCACCTTGCTCATCACAGGAGATGTGCTGCACTGCGGGAGAACTGGGGAGACTTCCTCAAGACAATTAATGACTCCTCCTGACCACAGTCCACAGAAAGCCACTTGCTTCTATCACTTTGCATTCCATGGCATTAATCAACACTGGGGTATACTTAGAAAATGAATTAATTGAGTATTGCAGTTTCTTACCTCACTCAGCTTAGCCCAATTGAAGGATTTCAGTGGATGTGAAGGCTGCGGGATAGATTTCTTCTTCAGACTGGGGCCACTGGTGCTGAAGGTGGCTGTTGAAGGGGGTGGCACGCCCATGCTGAAGAAAGGTGGTGCTCCTGGTGGAGGTGGAGGTCCTCCTGGAGGAGGTGGTGGAGCAGGAGGAGGGGGACAGCTGGAGAAAGGCAGAGGAGGTGGCAGTGGTGGCAAATTCTCAGACATGTGAGAAGAGGACAAAGCTAATGGGCCACCTGGAGGAGGGGGTGGTGGAGGTGGGAAGGAAATGCTGCCCCCTTGCTGGAAAATAAAAGACACAGAGAAAAAGAAAGCAAACAGTTTTAAAGGCACAATAACTCCATGTTGCCAGCTGATGTGATTTTATTACAACTCTCAAAATATTTGATGTTTTCTTTAAAGCCTCGTGTACTCAAAGCCATGCAATAAAGGGAGGAATCTCAGCTTTCATTTAAGAGAAAGTTTCAAGCCCTTGGAGTTGTGGAGAAGAGCTTGAAAAAGGGAACCATAAATGGCTCAGAAAAACAGAAACCTAGTAAAAGAAGCCAAAATATATTATTTTCTCCTTATGTATGAAAAAAGAGAAAAGTTCAATCTTATGAACTTTTGAACTCCTGTGTTTAAAAGCTAACGGTTTGAAACACTGAATACCTGTCATTAAGCCCCACTATTGCGAAGTGGGAGAGGGGAGGAGGGAATGAATCTGCTTTCTGCAGTGTCTAACTTCTCAGGGCTGTGTTCTGGTGAGCTGTGGCTCAGGCACACTGCTGGGATAGAGGAAGCACCAAACCAAAGGGAGCATCTGCAAATGGGACCTTTACAAAGCTCCAAGGCAGTTCAGATGCTCTTGCAGCATGATAGGAACCCTGTTTCTTCCCTAAATACACTTTTGTATCAGGAAGATAGATTTCTCTCTATTCCACTGAAATAACAACTAGGGCCACCTCACTGAGCAGTGAAAATTATGGCTGGAGGAGGATTCGTGTGCCTCAGCAGCTTCTGCAAGGAAGGTGGGTGAGGGGAAGGAATGGACCAGCCCATGCATTAACCATTCTATACCACCAGCTCAAGGATTTTGGTCTCAGCTAAAAGCTGAGCAGTTTCTAAGTATTCTCTATTATGACCACAGATGTGCTTCACTCATAATATGCTTTTGTTCATCATTCACTAGTTAGCAGCCTTTAAACACGAATGGGGAAGACTCCCAGTCTCATACCGAGAACTCATTAAGTTGAGCCACCAGATCATTCATCTGGTCTCGGGTCTGGCGCAGCTCCAAGGATTCCTTCTGCAGCTTGTCCTTCATTTTGTTCAGTGTCTTCATCATTTCATCCTTCTCCTGTGTCTTTGTTTCACATTCCCGCTCCTTCTTCTCTAGCCTGCTCATCAGCTCAGCATGGTCTAGGGGGAACATGAAAGTGGGACTGATGAAATAAAGCTCAGGAACAGTCCCCAAGGAGATGTAGGTTTTGTTGAAATAAAGCTGACAAATCTGTCAGCTCAAGCAGGGATGTATAATGAGAGCAAGAAAAAGAAAATAGAGTCTGACTGTCTTGACAATGACCTTCAGTGATCAAGACAGCAATGCCCAAGTTTCAGTCAGAGTGTAAAATCATTTCATGTGAGGACTGAGGGAACCTCCATCCTACAAAACACATAAACTGTTCACCATGACACAAAATGTATGCAAAAGGAAAAGTTGTGCCCATTTCTGCTGCTCATCACTCTGTGAATGAGTTGGGATCAGTCTTGCCTCTGTTTCTGCCTACCCAAGCACAGAGGATGCACTCACCTTTCCGGAACTTCTCTGCCTGATCCCTCCACTGCTTGACTTCATTTTCATTCACCAGCCTGAAAGATGAAATGAGATCATTTAAACTTTTTCTGAACTACCCAGGTTGAAAGCCAAGTGGCCATTATGTGTAGCGATCAGCAAAAGGCAACCTGATGAGTGTACAAGCTCATAGAGGATCATGCCAGTGATCCTTCTGGATCCAGATTCTAATCCCTAACCTACAGCTAATATAAATGTGATGCCTTGTTACTCAGCATCATGAAAATGGATAACAGAATGGCTGGGGAAGAAGGTCCTGATACATTCCTATCTTCATGTAATGCCCTCAAAGTGCCAAGTCTTTATTTTGAAAGAGAGGTCATCACTAAAATAATCATAGCTGCTATGGGTTACAAATTACCCAATCCTTAATATAAGACCAGATTGCCACAGTTTTTTTCTATTTTCTGTGGTTTTATTTTTTCTTTCTTACATGGAGGAAGAATACTTCTTGATTGGGTAATATATCAGTAACAAGGCAATTCTCATACCTCATACTAGTACAGCTATTTCCTATTACTGACCAAAAATATGCAGGGCATGCTGGGGATTGATTAGATATGCAGAATGAGGAGTAGCTATGAAAGTAGAAAGGGAAGATCAGGCATGAAATCTACAATTAAGTCTGATATCCAATTGGACAGAAAGAGCTCAATACCACTGTATTTTTCCATGACAAGAAATCAGTTCCGATTTTGGCTCATGCCTGTAACAAGAGGAACTGTAAAATTTTTAGTATAGTAGAATTTGGTTTCATATAAGACTTATGTTCTATGAAATGCTCTGTTCAATGGATAATTCGGAAGGGTAATGGGCCACGAATTACCTGCAGAGGCAGTTGGATGAAATGAAGAATCCAAAAGTTTGGCTAAAAAAGGACTGAGAACAGGGAAGTTGAGATGAGAGCCAGCTCATGTAGCTAGACTTCTCAAATGGTGCATCCTATGGGAAAAAATAATGGTAATGCCCTCAACCAAGCCTGTGGGTGAGAGCAAGCAGACATTTTATGAAGAGGTAAGAGGTTCTGTGTGCTAAGTGGGGACTGCTTTCCCCTATTTGCAATCTTTCTAAACTGTGTGCTCATTAGTGAGGAATGGGATCTACACAGAGATTATGACATTATTTTTATTTTTTTAGTATAAAGGAAAGCTTTCATGAGCATCCTGAATGGAAGAAGGCACATGAGGAAGCCTTGTCTTAAAATCATGAGCATTTTTTCTGCTCTTCTAACCAGATTAACATTTACAAGAAGCAGAAGTCAAAGACATGGACTTTTTGCTAGAAAATATTGCCAAGCTAAGATGTCATTAGAAGGAAACTACTTAGAAGACTTAAGTACTTAACAAGACAATGAGAAGCTGTAAGTTGAAATAAGAAACTCCTCACATATGATATTTTATTTCTTAAGCACCAGCATACTGATCATATCCTTATACAGATACAGATATATCCTTCTGCATTACAGAAACAAACAATATTAATGCAGCTTACATTTTAATGATGTTTTTGACATTGAAGTTTTCCAATGGAGCTATATCTGGATCATCTCCTCGTTCATCCTGAAGAACTATTTGTTGAAGTATTCTGTCCAACAGCTGCCACTGCTGGAAGTTTCCTCCATTTCTCTTATCTGTATGGACAAAAGACCAACCCTTCCATGAAGAAGGAACTTCCAATTCCATGCAAAATGCTCAGACCTGCCAACAAACTGGCATTCTTTCCTTCCCACCTTTCATCACAATCCTGTATGTAATAAATTACAGAACACAAAACCTAACCCTGAACTGTTGCTAGCAGATTATTTACAAACACCTGGCATATTGAAACAGCACATAATAGGCATGGGCAACCTGGTGCCTGATTTGCATTCAGACCATGCAACCCTTTTTGACAGGTTAACTTGTAAGTGTAACTTGCACTTTAAATGTCTATAAAAGGGATTCCTTTGTGAGAGGTAGTACTCAGTATTTTCTGGGGCTTGTGGCTGAGGGCGTTTTTGGTACCTATGTAACATAATGATCAGGCACTGTAAAAATGATGAGATGTTCTATCTGCATGCTTAGTTATCTGTAGGTCAGTGAAACTCAACTGGCATGAAAAATTCACACAAACATGATCAGAAAGTGTGGAGATAAAGAACAGAAACTGAACCAAAGAGACTGATCCCATGAATATCAAAACTGAAGAGTCAGAGCAACATAAAGTTCACCTCGGCTGTTTAACTTACATAACTGAGATCTTCAGATTTTTTAAAACTGCCCCAGTATAGTAATCTTGTCCTGGCCTAAAAGGATTTAGTCCTTCTGCCATCAAAAATCCCAGTCAATGTATAAAGCTCAAGTGATGTCCTAAACAGTAATATTAAGAGGCCACAGAGACAAAGAACTGCTTGAATTTTTACATGGCAGGGCTTGAATCCAATGAGGGCCTGAGAACATACCACATATCACATTACTTTCTGAAAAGCACACCACAGTACATCATCTCCCTCATATTCCCTTCTCAGTTTGAGTGCTCAAATATGGATGAAAGTAATGGAAGACCAGCACTTCACACCTAACAGGACCAAGGCAGGCAGTTCTTTAGTGATCTTGCTGTTACACTCTGGATGCATAACTGAATTATTTTATTGAAGTTAACAAGAATATTCTTATCACTTCTTTTGAAAACAAACACCAATATTATTTTTCACTTTGAGTTCAGGAGTGATCCACTGATGCATTGCCATGAGACAGCAGCCTGAATACTTACTGTAGAATTTCCCAGTGGCAGAACAGCTTTCAGTACTGTATTGTTCCACCACAAAAAATCATCAGTGTCTTTTTTCAATATTCAAAATGCTATCTGTTTCTGGTAACTCCCCGATCTACAGCACAAGGGCTCTTTTTTAAAACTTCTAATTTAAAATCATTAAAAGCTCTGCCAGTGACTAACCGGAATGTCGCAGCTACTTAATTGTATTTGCAAGTGCAGAGAGGTCAAACTGCTGCCCTTAAGTATTGCAACAAAAATTTGCTGGATGGAGTCAGTGTAAAATACCAAGTTCATCAGCCACAGCCAAGTTCTGAATGGGAGACAAGGGCAGTGTGTGCCTTGGTATCTGTGAACTTGTACCTACACCAAAGCTTTACTCAGTTCTCCAAAACCTCTTGCTCCGGAAAACTGTAAATGTACTCACATGGCATCTGCAAGCAGTGCTGGAGGATGGATAACAAATAGGGATAGGCGTCTGTGTGCTTCAATCTCTTCTTGATCAACTCAAACATCTGAGAGGCACTTTTTGTATCAATGTGGATCTGAAGTGAGAGAAGAACCATCGACAGTGAAAGCCAGATTAACTTTGAAAGATCCAATCAATACGAAGGCAAATTTCCAGCAACTGGACCTCTGCAAAGCCTCCCACCATGTCCAGCTGCAGGTTCCAGGAACAGGCACACGGGTCTTTGACGCTACCATTGTCATCCCTAGCCAGTATGGAAAAGATCCCCAAATGGCTAGAAAGGTGGGAGGCATGCAAAGCCACCAAGAGCTGTTCTGGAGCATGCAAAACATTTGGGTCCTAGAAACTGGTGGCACAAATAGTAGAAGCTAAGCAAGAAAGGGACACAATTGTTCTGTATCAGTGTGCAGCAAGAGCCGTTCAGGAAAAAAGAGGAGAATAAACCATTCAGGACCCTAGAGCTTTTTACTGATGCCAGAGGTTGTCTTTGTTTTATGTTCATCTTTGAAATCCCCATATTATAAAATACTGATCCTCTCCACAGGCCCTGAGGCAACAGTCTTCAGCAGAGTTTCATGTATTCTTGGGAAGAGTATCAGAAAATACCCCATGCTCCACCCACACTCCTGCAAAGGGGATGTCTGAAACTAGAATGTATCCAGATCACCAGGACTGAGAACCTGAGAGCAGGGTTGAGAACCTCCTTTACTCCTGAATATTCAGCCGAACAAAAGAAAGAAGTTTTTGTCAAAGATATTCAGCAGAAGCCCTTTGTGTGATCACTGTTTTTATTGTTCACACACCACAAACCTCCTACTTGCTAAATGAGAACCAGTGAAAAAAAACCGCATCAGCCACTCTCAGCATCAAAGTCAAACATTAGTTTTAGGGAGCACAAAGAAAAGTTGCACCAAACATCCCAAGTGAATGCAAGCTCAGCTTTGTCAAGTTCAGTTACTCCAAAGACAAACTTACCAGGTCAAACCGCTTGGCAAGCTCCAGGTCATCTTCATTTCTGACCATCTCAAAGAAATCTAAATGTCTAAGAAGAAACACAAAATCAAAACATCTGCCTATGTTCATTGCATGATTCAGACTTAAAACTAAGTGTGGTGTGTCACCACAGAAGCACCAGTACCTCAGTTGAGCTAGAACACATGGACATTGGTAAGCCTTTCTTAAATGAAGCGCTGTCACAGGTATGCAAGGCAAAGAGGTCAATGACAGGCCAAAAGAAAAGGCTGGGAAGAGGTGGACACACTCTGCAACTCCTGTGCTAAGTCATTGTGTTGAGGTAAGGTGCAAAAAATAAACATAAAACAGGAAAGGGATATTCTATTTTTGATTAATGCAGTTCCTGCAGGGAATAATACATTTCTAAAAAGTCCTTTCCATACTTGTTAGCCAGCTATTAGATCATTAACAAGTCCTTTTTAACAGAGGAGCAGAGGTACATTCAGTGGATCAGCTCACAACAGTCTCTAGTTATGCCTTTGGATAAGCACAGCAGCATGACTATGTTTGGATTGGGGTGACCTGCTGAGTGACACATGTGGACTTGTCTTACACAGAGACCAGAGCACAGTGGATGATGTGGAGAAAGGCTGTGCACATTCTCCTGCATAGACCTGGTACAAGTCTATGTAATCCAGGCAAGTGAGATCCTCTCAAACCTCTGTTACCATTCTCTTGACTACTTGTAAGATCCAAAAGTGTCCTAAACCCCTCCTAAACACTCCTGGTTACTGTCCAAAGGAATACAGATTACCTACAGGACAGATTCTCTTATTCTTGCTTATAATGTTGCAGATCAAAAGTGACATTCCTTGTTTCAGCTCTACAGCAAACTGTAGATATAGAATTTGGAAACTCAGAACCTGTTCTTAGACCACACATACTCAGTCTCAAGGACGTCAATGAACTACTGGCTTCCCTCCCTCCTACTAGGATAGGCTTTTGTTCCAGTTTTGCTACAAGAGAAAAGAATCAGAGCACTTTTTGTATTTTTCATTCTGATTGCTATCCCCAGCTGAGAAGAAAAGCAACTGAGGAACTCTTTGCCACAGCCTCTGCCAACATAGTATGTAAGTTGCCTACTTAATCTGCTGATTTTAAGGATTTTTTAAAATTTTTTTTTTAAAGTGAATCAGTTTCAGGAAGAGACAGAGACAGCTGTCTCAAATAGAGAAGTTTCTAAGAAGACTTTCAGTTTATCAGCAGCTGTTCTCAGAAAATGTCTTACCTGTCCAGTGTGGCATTCTCGTGTCCTCTGAGCTTGTCAATGACGGGTTGAATTCCCAGCATTAGAAACTCATATCGGAGGTGCAATCGGAACTCCAAATTGTCCTTAAAAATGGGAGAACACCAAGTTATTTGTTTTCAAAAGCTGTAAATCACATTTAAAAAACACTTACTTAAAACTTCAGTTCTTCCCTGTTTAATAACCTCTATTCTGACACCAAATTCACAAGATGATTAATTCCAGTAACGTAGGTAAAAAAGAAATTAATACCTTTGCCTCCATTTCACTTAAAAGTACATTTATGTACTACGAATTTTGCATATGTAGTCCTAAGGACAGCACACTCCATGCTGTTCCATAAGCAACAGAAGCTATTAGCGTTTTTCCTGCTAGTCCATTAGAGTTTCCCCTCCTGGTTATAGATGTATTACAGTATTACATTCTTCCTCCTTGTTTTTCTGTTCATTTGTCATAAAACCATATACACAAAATCACATACTCTGACAAACCTTCTGACATCTGTTCAGTGGGATGTTGCAGGATTCCCACAGATAGAGATAAATACATTGTCAGACAGCTCTCATGAGCTTGTTGTCTGTTGTGGTTTAACAAAAAAGAAAAAAAGGCCAATGTCACAAAAGTAACACTTTAAATGAAATTAATCAGTTCAAACTATCCAGACTCAAAAGGAAGTCTTGTTAATAAAACCACTGGGCTTTTTTCTGAAATGTCTCCCTTTGATATTTTTAAATTAAAATGCTTTGAGTTTGGCTTTAAGTCAAAACAACATTTCAAAACATTTGTGAAGGTAAAGCAAAATATTTTCTAAAAAGGTTGAAATAAAAAGGTAAATGCTTTGCAGCTCTTAAAACAAAGAAGAAAAACACCACAGCCAAAACAACAAAACAACAACCAAAAAACAAGAAACAACCCAAAGTAATCACTTCAGTGTAAGCGGTCTGTTATATTGAAGAAGCTCAAAATGAAGGAATATGGAAGACATTATAAGACTGGTATTAACAATTAAGCATTATTTTCCACAAACCATATCCACTCACTACCACAAGATTTGTGAATTAATCTACTAACTATTTCCAAGGTAAACTAATTTAAACATAGCATGTTAGAAGGAATTTCCAGGGCAGTGACTCACCTCACCAGCACCTGCATTCAGAACAGCATTGATAAAGGACATGATGGCTGTTTTGAGGTTTACTTCATCTCGGTATCGTCCCATGCTCCGGTCTAGCTCATTTAACAATGACTGAAACAGAAGAGCAAGCTGGGTTAGAGGACATAATCTAATTTCTTGCACTGTTGTGCATACTGTTCATACGATATGCACATAGTCTTTTTCTGATCTGCTATATATTTGCTTAAAGAAATATTTCTTTTCAGACAATGTTGTTAGAAATTTTGGGCATTCACAATAAACCGATCAAGAATAGTCATAGGAATATAATGCTTACCTGACCGTAATTTTAAAAAGGTGTTTTTAAACAACCTATTATTTGAGAAAAAGCAGATGCCCTTTATAGTTGCCAATATGATCTAAGAAAGCAGCAGAATGATGACTTTCCTCATCAGTTACCTCTGCATGATGAATATCATACATTCACAGAATCACAGAATGGTTTGGATTGGAAGGAACCTTAAAGACCATCTAGTTCTAACCCATTTGCCATGAGCAGGGAACCTTCCACTTGACCAGGTTGCTCAGACCTCCATCCAGCCTGGCCTCAAACACTTCCAGGGATGGGACATCCATAACTTCTCTGGGCAACCTATTCCAGTGCTTCTCCACCCTCGTCATAAAAAACTCTCTTCCTTTTATCCAATCTATATAGCCTCTCATAGTTCAAACCCTTTAGCCCTTGTCCTCTCATTACAGGCCCTGGTAAAATGCCTTTCTCCTTTCTCACAAGCTCCCTTCATATACTGAAAGGCTGCTGCAAGCTCTCCCCAGAGGCTGCATGTTCCCCTATTAACCAGCTAACAGGGGTATTTAGTATTCTGGGGGTATTCCACACAGGAATGTGCTTGGCTAATTTCTGCATACATATTGATATCTCACCATAATCCTGTGAACATAGGGAGACAAAGGAGAAAAAGACTGGACAAATAACATTGGTGGCCTTTGCATTTGCCTTACCTAGGATTAATTCCGCTTGAATATTTACCAAAGAGGTTATTATACGCAGAAACTGATTAGTCATGAAAGCTACTCTACTTTTAGCTAATGGTGCTGATCTCCATTAATTTTCTCTTCAGGATCTTCTCTGACCAGTTCATAATTCCACGGATGGTTTCCTTACTGAAAGAGTAATAAATTCCACTTGAGATCTGCCAGTTCAACTGTATGAGACTCACTCCAGCATTAATAATAAATGCCTCACACTCATATATTTGTTTTGATGTTGCATGAAAAACAGATAATTCTTTTTTGTCTCCCGAAGAAGTTTTGACCATCATAAACAGATAATGAAGACAAAAATAACTTTTTAGTGTTCAGCTCATCAGACTATCTAAACGACATTTTGAAGTTATGATGCTGAGTAAGGAAGTTCATTTTTCTTTAGTCAGTCTTTTGTCCCTGGTTACTGAAAGTGTTCATTCACAGCAAAATCTTTCCTCTGCTAGTCATCAGTTTTGTAGGTCTGTCTTGTTTCCTGTAGAAAGCCATGGAGATATGTCTCAAGAAACAGGAGGAATATCCTCCTGTGCATTCTTCAGGGGAAAGAATAACCTCCTGGCTTCATATTTGTTTTTGTGCAAATATATTTTGACCTATCATACACTGCTACTGACAGCTGTTTTTACATCTGAGCATAGTATGTTCATTATCAAACAAGCTTGGTTTCATAAACTCCTTTCTCTTGCTGCTTCTAAATTTCCCAACTGGAATTTGCAAATTTCCCTACTCCAAGCATTTGGGCTTCGATCTCATCCAACCACCCAGTAGCTGTGTTATGACCAAATAATATTTTGCTAGAAATGGGAACAAGTCTTACATAAAAACACATGAAATGCCCTACTGAGCCAAACTGCTAGTCAGCTCAATCCAGCATCCTAATAGTGACCATTGGAGACTATTTACGGTACCTTTAAATTCACCTACAAAACCAACTGTCCACCTTGACAAACAAGCAGAAGGGAAATAAATGAGAGAATTTTATTTCTTTACTGTCAGATTCAACTGAAATCCAATGCACATGTGCCTTCTTGGAACAATTGAATTAGCCATCACTCAGAAGATTCATTCCTATCATATTTTCTCACTGACTTTTAGGAATGTGTTAGAATCTATGAAACAGCCTATCAGATACAGCATCCAGACAGGCTGAAGATGCTAACAAAAGTTTTCTATCCCCATTTTAGAACACTGAACTAGGAGCAGAATGCAATGGGAGTCAAGCCAAATTAAGGGCGAGAAAACCCAAAACTCTGTGTTACACTAATCTAATTGAAAAGCAGCACATCTTCATGCAATTGTTCAGCTTGAGAAGGAAACTCTGTAAGTTCTTGCAATTCCTAAACATCAGAGTCTACACCCAGATACTGTGGCCAAACTCCAATATCTCCAACTCTTTGCAGATGGCTGAGGTTCAAATCTTCACTTGAACATTTCCTGTGAAAAAGATTTCACCACACCTCTTGGCAGCCAGTTCTGTGGCCCAATTGATCTTATGGTTATAAAGGTTTTTCCTACTACTTAAGCAAAAATTTCCTCACTTAATCCCATTATTCCTCATCACTGACAACCAGTAGGGTTTCATTCAATCTGCAGCAAACCTCAAAAGGCTTTGGTTAAGCCCTAAAGGGAAGAAGGAAATCAAGGGGGACTACAGCCTTTTAATTTGTTCCTTGTTAGATCCTCTGCTACAATTCCAAATTGATCAGATTTTTCCTTACAAATTTATGGTCTGTACTGACAGTGTTTAACACAAACCAGGCAAGGGGGTTCTGGAAGAAATGCTCATGACCCCCGCCTTTTCAACCGACAATATTAAACTTTTTTTATTCATTCACCTCAAGCTTCAAAATTTCTAGCAGCATTAAGGAGGAAAACAAGAGTTTTCTGCCCAAAGCAGCCCAGTTAATATTTTCATTGGCAAGTGAAATCAACTACTTTCAGACAGTATCTAACACCTACGTTCTCTCAAGACTGAAAGGAAAATTCTTTCTCCCCACAGGGATCCACAGCTAGACAAGTGTTTTAAATAGCAAGCTAGGCTGGGAGAGCACTGGAACATCCTGATAAACTTTTTAGGCCAACAGAGCATTATAACTTCGCAATGTTAGTTTGTCTCAAAATAATGGCATGTTAAAAAGTATAATGTGCTACAATGTCATGACACAGAAAAAAGGAGAGGAAGCAAAAAGCATAACAATAATCAGAAAGGCAACAGCTTAGGGAAGACAAAGATTGTGCCCCTTTCATAAGGGAAACCAGTCATAAATAGGATAATTCATACATGACTGACTTTAAAATCAGAGACTCTTCTTTCTCAGTTTTCATGGCATTTTATAAAACTACATCTTCACAAGGAAAAAAACCAACAAGATAAAGTAATGTTTTTATGATCACACAGTGAGCCAGTGACAGAATTACACTAGTATCGATTCTGAATACATCACATGGAAAAAAATCCCAGCAAGGACAACAAGAGATCATCTTCCTAATTCCGTATTTCTGCACTGAGGATTTATTGTTTGGATTTCAAGTGTTTTCTTTCAACTCTCTTCTTCTTTTAGGGGCCGAGTAGGATTTGTAGGCAAAGTAGCGTGTTTCAAACGACTGGATTAAGACAGAGCTTTTCCAGATTGCCTCAGGAAGGAGATTGAAGGTATGCGCTTATACTAATGTGATAGTTGAGTAAAGATAGACTACTACTTTGAAGAAGACAATTTTCAAGGAATATCTTAAAATGAACTACACACTGCCCTGTTGGGACATTAAAGAGAGAATCATTCCAGTCAGAAGGGCATAATGAAAGAAGGGTTGATGATTAAAGTAAACAAATGGATAAGCTCAGGCAAGAAGATGTGGCAAATGTGAGAAAACGGAAATAGTGACTATATAAATTGAGACACAAAGTATAGAATCTTGTTGCAAGTGCCAAGACAAAGATGATCCCGATAGACCTATAAACACAATGAATGTCAAAGACACAGGGTGAAGTTGCAGTATGAAAATGCACTTGAGTTAAGACTGAAGTCTCAACAAAGAAGAGTAAGTTCTGGAGAATCCCCAGGGCTTTAAAGTGAATCTATCTGAAATTGGGGACTGACAACTGTAGTCAGTAGAAGAAATGCTGGCAATTTAGAAAGAAGCAATACTTTACATCAGTTTCCATTCAGAGTAGAATACTAAATTTTATGTTGAGGAAATAGTCCTTCATATTCATATAAGTTCTATCTACATTTTTCATTAACATCAACTAAAAAAAACCAAACAACATATGAAGAAGCAAAGATATCATTTTTAAAGTATTTCAGCACAGTGTGATTAATGGTTTTCATTTGGTATTACCTAGTGCAATTTAGTTAAATTAATTTGGATTAAAAGCAATTATAATGCTCAGGAGTCTCACTGTAATTTGAATTTTGACTTGAGATACACTAGTATAAAACTGCAAGTTTCCTATTCAAGTAAAAGGAGATGTTGCAGGACAGAGTCAATGCAAGTTTAGTAGGAATCATATCTTAAGTCACAGCTTTCCTTCTCCACTAATTCTCCAGTTGCCGAGTCCTCTGACAACTTTTGGCAGCTGTGCCAGGTAGCAGTTGTGTTTAGACCATTGACCGGTGATAACTTCTTATATTCAACAAAACATGCCATGTTTTATGTTGCTGTGTTGAATACGTGATCTCTACACTCCACCACAGTTGCGCAAACTGGAAGTAATCAGTGTTCCAATCAAAAGTTGTCAGCAGCAAGTTACTGAGAAGCTCAAGTTTTAAATAGTTGGCAGTAGTTCATTCTGAACCACTCTTCCTTTTCCTTGCAAAAAGGAGTGGAAGCAGAACCAAATTATGACTCATTGCAATTATATTCCTCTTCAATAGGAAAAAAAATTGGTTTTTGGAAAAGAAGATTTGGATTAGTGTTGATTACATTTGCCTCCTGATTCCTCAATGGAGATTGTGCTGGTCACCACAAATGACATGAGGGAGAATGGCACACTTAGGTTTACTGCTACCTGCAAGAGTTGAAAATAAATCCAAACATATAGTATACAAAGTGCCAGCTTTCATAGATGAGGAGGAATAAATTTACAGCAAGATGGCTGAATAGGATGACAAATATTTTCAACCCCTGTTGTCAGGAAGGCAGCTTAAGGAAAAGCAACACTGGCACTGATATTGTCAGAGATCAGCATCACCTGTAAGTTATTTTTTAGACATTCCAATAAAAGTGAGCTCAGTACAATTTCCAGAAAGTTCTACACTTACTTCACAGGAACTGAATTGATTTCCGAAATTTGAGATTACTTTCCTCTTATGTATTGTGTCTCTAATGTGGCCATTGTCTTGCAAAGCTAGACATAGAGAAAGACTGAGCACTGCCTTTACGGCTCCCAGCATTCCTTCCCCCACCAATTAGAATCAGTCTGCAATGATGGACCATAGAGGCAAAGGAATAAAATTCTACTCTGCATAGTTTCTCCTGCTCCTACAGTTTAGTTCATAGTGTTATTACTTTCACAGAAAGAATTCTTGGTTCTTGGTTCTGCCAGATTCCCCACTTGTGGTGGATAGTTTTCAACATAACAGTGTTTAGGTGTGGCTTGTCAAAGTCAAGCTGCAAAGTGTAAAGTCTGCTGCAAGCTCCACACTTTTTGGATGCTGGAATACCCTGAATGATGCTGCTAGCTGCTCAAGCTGCTGGAAACAGGGCCCCCAAAGGGTTCAGTTTCACACCTAAAGGATCTCTTCAGATACTTGCAAACTCTGGGTTACAAAGATTACATTCAGGACTAGGATTAAAAGAGGATACAAAAAGGCTTGCATTGTACATGACATCTTTGAAGCTTACAGGAAAGGTATAGAAGAAGCATTGTCAGCTCATCCTTCTTTTAAAATGGCCTCCCATATTCAAGTTACAGTGGATGCTTTTCTTGACAATAAGCTGCAAGACCATTCTGAGACAGAGGTGTGGGAGGGCAAGAGGCAAAGAGATGTAACACTCTTTTCATTTTAAGAGCTAGAGTATCAGAGAAACTTCCTCTAAAATATAAGCAAGACCATGACCACATTTGTTTTTTCAGGATTTAAAAAATCCCCAGTCACTCTGTTAAAAGAATAATTGGAGATGGATGAGGAATGTCTTCGGATGAACCCTTAACTTGTCAAAATTAAACTCTAGCTATTGCTGAGTGTAGCAGAAAAATCCCATTCCAGTCTCTAAACAGAAGTATTAGTAATTGCAAACAAGAACACATCCCTTCTGCTAAATCATTTTGGGGGTTGGGTGGGGCTTCTTTTTCACTTAAGAAATAAAGGAGAGAGAGTAGCCATTTATCTTTCCCTTTTTTTTTTCCCAGTGGAAAAGTATTTTGACAAGAGAAAGTATTTATGCAAAGTACTTTTCATGAATGTAAGAGACTGGTAAGCACCTGCAAATCATTCCACCAGATTCCTCAAAAGCTACCACATTTTACCCAGCATGACTTACCTCAGTTATTTAGTAACTTTTAAATCAACATAGAAACAGAGAGAGAGAGAACACCCAGCTAGGGTAAACTCAGCATCTATCTCCCATATGGGCTTATTAAGCAGAGTCAATTGGTCCAGCAAGGGCAAGTTAATTAAGGGTTACGGGACCACAAGTGTAGTCAGGCTTGTGAGTTACCACTGCTTTTTGCTAAGCAGCTAAAGTTATCCCCACCTGTCTCCCAGGTATAAAAGAATGTCATATTAATTCAGGAGGGATTCTTTATTTCAGCTAATTACTAGAGAACAAGCTGATTTTGAATTTTTTTCCTTGTCTCCTCTATAGGCAGTACCCATTAATCTGCACATCATAATTCATGTACATGGCTCACGTTTCTGCATCTGTGCTAGTCATTCCTATCCTACTCCTGTACTAAAGAATGGTGATATATTCTTATGACTGCAGCTGTAATCTCTTCACCTTCCAAGTTTTACTGTAATTATGATTTTCTCTATTGAAATAGCCTCCAGAGCTTCCAACTGAGGCTGAAAGGCCCCCACTTCTGGAGCCATACATCATACGTGTCATACCTGCATATTGGAGACACACATCAAGTCTGAATAGAAATGCAATGTAAATGGGGCAATGCACATAGAGGGATGGACCTGCCAATGCCAAATATAGCTTAACACCAAACCAAGATCTCCTGCATCCCTGTCGCTGGTCTAACACAAGCAGTTGCATCCACTGTCCATCAGCCACACTTTCCCCATTCACTTTTACAGTAATAAGTTAATTGTAGACTAAAATCCATTAGCTGAGAAGGAGGTAAAAGATAATAATTGTTAGGCACCATGATTCAGAGCCTATTGGCTCAACACCAGTCTAAGCATT
This sequence comes from Origma solitaria, assembly GCA_013397895.1. Lineage (NCBI taxonomy): Eukaryota > Metazoa > Chordata > Aves > Passeriformes > Acanthizidae > Origma > Origma solitaria. Next base: position 2,019,112 of record VZRL01004713.1, read on the forward strand.
TCACCTAAGAAAGAATAATAAATGGGTGAGGTTATCCCAACGTTAAGGAGCCACATCTTCACATACAGCAGCAGATTCAGTAATAACATTTTGTAAAGGTGCTCAGTGCACTAGGAAGAGGAATGCTGAAATAACAGCCAGTACTACCCACAATAACAGCCTGTCAATGATCTACTGACCTACTTCAAGGTCTCTGAGAATTAATTTCCCTTCTATGGTTTGAATGGGAGTTGTTTGAGCCAACAAGTGCTAAGTAACTATTCACAAGTTGATTTCTAAGTGGCAACTGAAGGGCTTCCACTATACATAATTTAATTCATTGTCTCCATTATTTAATCTACAATTCTTTTATTACTAAATTAAGGATTTAAAATCAGGACAGAGGCTCCTGGAATTCTGTGGCTTCATCTTCTAGGACAGAACAAATCATTACCGACCCAGAAATGCCACCAAGTTAGAGTATAAGCATATTACCAGCTTTCATTTAGCACAGCAAACCTCCATTTTCAAGCAAAATATAAGGGCTTTTAAGTCAGCATTAATGACAAGCAATAGGCCTTGAAATATAAATATATATATGCAGTGATAATCTATTTGAGGAAGTTCCCTTCCTGAAACAAAATGATAAATATTGCCTTTTGACTACTTAGCAAGTTTGCAATAAATGCACTGTAAAAATGGCAGAGATTCATCATTCTGGGTATTTCTGTCAAAGTATCCTCCTTTTACCTGGAATCTTGTCCTTTCTGCAGCATAGACTTGGTAGTGAAGCATGGCTTGCAAGACTTTTTTGTGACCATCTGGTACCAAGCAGACAGCCCCCAGGATCTCCAGCACAGCAATCTTGGTCTTAATGTTCTCAGTCCGTAAGCTCTGGGATATGATGTTGATGCTTTCTGGATGAGCCAGGACATGAGCTCGTCCTTGGGAGTTGTTCATCAGTGCCTTGATACACCCTATAATGGATGTGTGGATGCGGCTCTCTGAGGTCTCATAGTCCATACTCTTCAGGAAGTTCAGCAAACAGCTCAGGCCATCCAGCTCAATAAACCTGGTCACAAACCTGAAAAGAGAAAACCCAAGAAAACAGGTAGGAAAAACAAGGAAAGCAGACCAAAGGCACTTTATTCAAAAGATACCATATTATTCAACCCTAGAGCTTTAAAAGCTGGCAAGTTTTTAGCCTAAATTCACAGAACAATTCCTAGGTATTTAAGGAGAACAAAGCAAACATACAAAGAGAGAAAACATTACAGCTAATAATGTCGTGTTACATAGTTTAAGGGTAATTATAGGCTATCACCTTACACTTCTGTTTGGTCTCTCTGTTCTTTGTTGCAGTTACCACCCAACACTGCTGTGGCTCACCTCAACAGCTGCTGCATTTTCAAGGCTGAAGGGATTCTTTAGAATTGTTCCACCTTACATGAGTGCTAATACACCCAACATACAGACTTCTCACCACGCTTTTAGTTATGAGTTCAGACTATCTTGAAAACCATTTTTAGGCTTAGCTCTAACTTTCAGCCAATACTGCTTACAGGTTCCATCTCCAGGATTTGGGCACACTGACAGAGGTGAACTCATTCCCACTCCGTCCATCAGCAGTACTGCCTCCACACTCCAATCCCATGACACATGTACAAGAACATGTTATTATTAAAAGGGGCATATTCTTCAGTAAATGGTAAAGCTACTCAGCTTTTGTTGAAAACCAGGGTTAAAAAATCCAGATGGGTCAATTTAGACCATGCAGACAGCCCGCTAGACAAATCAGCAGAAAAGGATGGAATTAGATAAGTCAATTCAAACCAATCATTCTAGCAATGTTTCATTTGAAGATCCCAGGATTAAAAATGGAGATTCAAAGATACAAAAAGGGCTGCAAATAATTTTTCTAGATCGCATTGTTTACCTCCTGCCTCCTCTAACACGTCGCTCAGGTAGGTACACTTTTTTGGAAGGTCTGAATGCAAAGCTATCTGCATCACACTTGAACTTTCAGTCTAAAACAATGCACACCAGCAATGATTTGTCCATGGGCACACTCTGAACAGCATAATATAGAAGGACACCTCAAGAAAATGAGAAGGTTGCCAACAATTGCCACCTGTGTAACAAATTAAAAATACCAAAAGCCCATGTTGTACTTTCACCCAGCCCCTCTTCTGCCCTGTTAAGATACTTCCTAATGTTCCATCTTTCTTTTTCTGTCCATGAGATGCCATTACTTACAATCAGTAATAATGCAAGCACCATACTGAAAGACCAAATTTCACTGGTCTCTGTTCATGTCCCTGTATCAGCAAGACAAACCCAAAACCTACTTATATTTCTCAGGATAATATGGATTTGACGTATGTATGGTATTTTGGTGGTTACACTCCACACCACACAGGATTTTTCACAGTCTACCTGAAAGTTACACCCTCTATAATAGATTTGCCAACTTTCAGCTTATGCAGGCTAGCAATTTGACCAAAAATATGGAAAAACCTGGTGCTTTCAACAAAGTTTCGGTCTGAGGTTTGGTTCAAAATTGAATTTCAAAGTGACTATCAGAGTAAGGGCACACACAGGAACATGTGAACACCAAAAATGAAAACATTGTTTAACTGAACCCTGCTAAGACAATCTGCCAAGTTTCACACAGGTCTGATTGCTCATTCTTCGGATGCATCATTTTGTCTACCCTAACAAATCATAGGAGCAAACCCCCTCTTTCTCCAGGCCAGAGAGCAGCATCGACATTGTGCACCAGGAATTTGGTACGTCACCCAAAGCAGTTTGTTATTCAAACTGATTATAGAAAGACTCAGATTTAATTCAGTTTCTGTAATGCATTTAGCTACTAGCTTGACAAAGAAGACTGAAACAAGTGCATTCATAGCCAAAAGATTTTCTGCAAAGGATTTATTTGGAAATAAAATAAGCACAAACTCAGCGTGTTACCAAACAACTGTGCCAATGGATTCTGGTCAATTCCCTGAGCCTAAAGAGTAGAGTTGCTGGTGTCACTATTATGGAGGGACTATAAATTCTCCTTTTCCTCCTTACCTTCAAAGTTCCATTCTATACTTCAGATATTCCCTCTGTCTTTTGGTGGTTGGAGGAAAGGGGTATTTTTTTTTCTGTTCTTTTAACTTCCAGGGCTGAGGGAAGACTTGAGATGAATCAATTTCTAAAGGTATAGAGCCATACTGAAAGAAACATACTAAGAAGCAGCAGAGCAAAGCGTCCCCTAAACACACTTTTGGATATAACACATGCTCTTACGACAAGACAAACTAGGCACTACAACTTTCACATATTTTACCCTGCTCTGATGATCATGTGAAAAAAAATGGTAAATGCACAAAAGTCACATTGTCCCAATTAAGCACAAACTCTCACTAAATTCACTGGCAAGGCTATTTTTCTAGGACTGTTAGGATGAGGTCATTCCGAAAAGAAGGCATGCACTGGAAAGTGGTGTGTGTCACAAAACTTGATTAATGACATAATTTAAAACAATGTTGGGACTTTCCTGTGCTATTCCTAGCCCAGAGAGCAAACAGTGAGCTGCATTACCCAATAGGAAGCAAAGCCAAGTACCTTTCTATTTCAGCTGCAATCAGAAGCAGGAATCAAATTACGATTTTCATCTTTTCTAAACACTTAGTTCCTTATACTCTGGAAAAGCCAGAAACCATGCTGGGGGAGGTAAAGAAACAGCAAAAGCAACTTCTGGCCCAACAGATACTCTCAGTACGAGGATTTGCTCAGTGTGGGGACATGTGTGAGTAAATGTCTAGAGAGGGTAGAAAAAGAAGCAGTTTAGCTGGCAGCCTGAGAGCCACAATCCTCACACTGTTTGGTGTTTGTGCCTCTGTCTGCAAAAACAAAGTCAACTTACATGAGTAAAGAACTTTCCTGCACACGGTATACAACACATATGTAACTAACTCCCATCCCACACAGCCTCTATGCTGCAAAGTAAGGTCTTGCTCTAGACTGGAAGGTGTAAAGTTAAACATATTTGCCAATACATTCTGGCTAACACATTCAAATACGCAAATGTAAATAAAGCAGTGTGTGTTTTAATAGGTGCTAAACAAGCAAATTAAAGCCTAACCTCACCTCAGACTCTCACTTGACCAGTTTAGCACACTTTAAAAGGCAGGGCAGGGCACCTCTTTGCCTTTCAAGTTTTATAGAGCGCTGATCAGAATGAGTTAGCTAGCTCTAATAATAAACCTTTCATCCAAATACAGAATGTGGTGGCCTAAGAGGTGCTGGCCCACTGATGGATTCCAAGTGTTGGGGTAGAGCCTCCCTGTAAGACTTGATCCAACTCAGGAAAGACAGAAAGATCATATGCTGTGGGTGTGCAGAGAGCAGTATGTTCCCACCCTGTTGACAGGAAAGGCTACACCTCCCTGCAGCATTAGTTTTTGAACCAGGGGGCACACATAACCTGATAACTACTGAACTGCTGAAAAATTCAGCATAATGGATTTTGCTTGCTGGTTGCATAAATGTCCATCTTCAGCATGCACATGGATGCACAACTGCTAAATCGAACAAAAAAATAGCAGGAGGTAAATCTGAACAAAACATAAGGAGAAATACAGACAGTAAAGGGAATTAGTGATGATTCAGACAAAAAAAGGTATCTTTCAAGGGTTCCAAAAAGCAATTTTTTCCCCAGACCCTTATAATTTTTTACTTTTGCTGCACTTCTGAACCTTCATTTTGGGGCACTAAAATATCACATGGAAAGCTCTTCTCTCACTGCTCCTGTCCAGCAGTTTGTCATCACGTTTGTTTATAGTTCTAAGTTTTTACAAACCTGAGAGAAAATGTGTTTCTTTACAAGATGCAGATGTGGCATTTTTATTCTCTAAGGCTGGGATTTTTCCTGTGTGCTAAGACATAACCTAGTTTTATTATTTTAGGGTAGCTCCGAAATACCGAACAAAGCGCACTTGCTCAAAGGAGACCACGAACTGTCCCAGGGATGCTCTCATATTGATTTCTACAAAGAGGAGAAGATCTTGAGTTTGGATATGTCTGCCTTACTTTTTGTTGTTAGAACTGGTGGGTTGGAATAGAGATAGAGATTAGCAAACACTCTGCATTATCTACTAGAAGAGACACAGTTTACAGTAAAATAAAACAGAGAGCCAAATGCATGCATTTTTTTCTTTTGATTCCTCTGGATAATAGAATTCAAGCAGAGAAACCTACTGGTAAGCTGTCAGAGCCCCTGTGTATGCTACCATCACAAAGCAATTCCCGACAATCCATCCTGTGTGAATTTAGGTCTCTAATTTCTTCAGAGGCCTGATGAACAGAAGTGTCAAAGAAAATAAGATTTGATATCCAAATTCAACTAGAAAGACTAGTATTTTGAAGGCTTAGGTTATCATACTCCTTATGAGAGGGATTTGATGGAGCTGAGGGCCTCCCTACTGCAACCTTTCCATCAAGAAGAAATTGGCTTGTTGATCAGGCACTAGCATGCAGCCTATTTGGCAGCTAACAAATTGAGTCACTGGAAATTAGTTGAGACACAGGACTTAACTCAAAATTTGGCTTGGCTTAACTGCTTTTTTTAAAAGGGCCCGCAACCACTGCCAGCGATTTAGAAGGGAACACTTTATGGGGCAGCCCATAGATGCTTGTACTGAAGCTTGTGCTCATCAGGGTTATTACAAACAGATGAAGCAACAAGCTGTTGTCAAGGGGATCCAGCAGATGCAACACAGGTTGGAGAAGAAAACCTCACAAGGCTTTGAGCAAAAGAATCTGCTCAAATGCTTATTGCTCTTTCCTATTCTCTATTGCCTTGTCCTCAACAAGGAATCTGGCTGTCTATTCAAAATGACAGAGCAGAACAACCAACAGTGGCCATCAAAGTGTTTCAGCTGGACAAAGCAAAGAAATCTTGCTGCTGTGGCCACACGCAATGAAAGCTGTCACTTTCACAGAGTAAGCATCACACCAGCTACACATTTATGCAATAGTTCTGCTATATCAAATCTCAGTAACACAGGACTTTGGTTTAAAAGCCTGGTGAGAGTTGGGAGCTTGACAGTTGCCTTAGCTTCCATTTTAATATAGAGTCCAGCTGCATTTTACTCTGTTCTCTGCTTTAGGACAGTGATAGACAGGATCAAACAGTCACTCACCTCTTGAGTTAGGGCTCAGTATTGCCTACAACTTCTCCATTTCCATGTTAAAAGCACTTATTCTACCCACATGTAAAGTAATCAAAGCCTGATAAATCTTTACGCCTGAGGAGCACCAGGATATGATTTTGTGCTTTCTTACAGCCATCACAACAGGAAATAAACAGGAGGTAGAAAAAAGCGAAGCTGCATGCAGTCAGTTTTTTAAAGACCATGAAAGGGAGAAGCACAATCAGCACTTAGCTCCGCAAGAAGTCCCCGAAATATCTTAACTTCAAGTCAAAGTAACTGCAATGCAAATTCTTTGAGATTAATTTCTGGATTGTTTTTGTTTACTTATTTAATTTGGTTGGTTTGGTTAGAAACCTCCCCCCTGAAAAAAAAAGAACCGTATTTGGTTAGGCATTACTGAAGCTCTCTGAAACTATTACTTCAGCATAGTGTGGATTCAAAAGTATTTGGCCAATATAAAAGACATACAGAAATTTTTGATTGTTTCCTGAAATCATATTAACTACAGTTATTGCTTCTCCACACTGCTCTTCTAAGTGTTAAATTGAAAAGGTTTCTCTGCTAGTTAGTTTGCTATTGTTCAGAGCGTTGCTCACAGAAAAAGAAAGATGACCTTACGTTCAAAGACAGTACACAATGAAGTCTCTTTACATTTCTCTATGCCACAGTTACACATAGAACAGGAAGAATGCCAAACCAGGTGATGTCAGATAGATTAGCTGCTTTGTATCAAACAGTTCACATTACTAAAGATAAGGGGAAGCTTAAATTCAAAGTTCAGAGTAGAGGCTGAAATTTTGGCCAAAGGGAATCAAATCACATGGGATGTTCAGGGGCTGTGAAGACTAAAATGTGATCTTCATAGTCACTACCTGTGTTTGCAAATGTCTGTCACAGATTACTCCCAGTGGACTTTTTTATTTTATTGAAACTACAGGTTTCAGCATTAGTGTGCCCTCCTAACTAGGCAGGCTCTGACCAGAGACGGTAGAGCTCTCTGAGGATTGTCTGAAATATCAGAGAGGCTTGTGTGTGGTGACACAATGAGGTTTCTGTCCTTGCCACTCTCAGCAGTGTCACATCTGAACAGAGGGAGGCAGTGAATTGCGATGAAAGGCGAGCAAACATTACCTCATGGGCTGAGTCCGCAGAGCTGTCTTCAAGTCTTCAACTATTTTATTTTTCATTTCTGTTTCTTCTTCATCGAAAGCATACAGGGTCTGCATCTGTTCAGAAAAGAAGATGGCAATTAGGAAAGCTTGAGCTGTGTGGGAGCTCAGAGACAGGCCAGGAATTATAAAAAACAACTATCCCATCAACACAGAGGTGCCTGCTAACCTCTCACTAGGAAAGCAGTGCCTGAGCTACAAAACTGAATCCAGATGAGGCTGCCCATGTGGACTGGCAGCAGCATATCACTTTGCCACACTGGATAAACTAGGGTTCTCAGATTACCCCCAAAAATCACAGTTGCCAGTATGCCCACAGAAAACTGTACCTAATTTGGAACAGCAATCTGCTGTGGTGATCTACGGATGTGTGAGGCAAAGTTTGTAGAGAGAGGCAATATCTTTTATTACAGTGACATGACTGGAGGGATTTGGAGTGGAGGGAAAAGAAAAAAAAAACCAAACCAGACTTGTGTGTCAGGTTTCAAAGCATAAAATCTTCTTCAAGTGACTAGAAAACCAGCAAGGACCCTGAATTACATTTTCTATACACACAAGTTTGGCTTTTCTTCCCCATGCAAAGTAATGACCTGGTTTAAGATACTGGTGTTCCTTACACACCTTGCCCTTGCTAAGTAGGAATATTTACTGCAAAAACCTGGAGCATCATAAAATCCCTGTCCTTGTTTTTTAACAAGTAACCTGATGCACACAAAGCCTAGATTTCCCCCAGGATGCAGCTTGCAGTAACTGGCACTCGCAGTCAATTGGAACTAAAGTTACTGTGGGTCACTGTAAATTAAGGGGAGAGACACTGAGTGGAATACACACAAAAAATTATGGTTCTCAAAGTCAGACAAAGCCATTAAAAAAGTGGTATATCAGAATATTAGGGTTCCAGATCTACATTCAGCACCACTACAACCTTGTCACGTGAAGCAAGACTCTTCAGTGCCCTTTGCATACATCATTCAGGCTCACAAGTCCCATGTGTGTCTTTTGAAAAAGTCAAGATTTAATGCTGGAAATTCTTAGCCTATAGCTATGTCTTCTTACTTGCTTAAACTGTAAAATGAGAGGATAAATGAGTCTCTTTTTGGCAGGACTACTTGTGGCTATCACTCAGTGGTATCTGGAAAGCAGCTCTGAACCCCTTCTCAAATGAATAACCCAATTAAACTAGTATCATCTATCAGGGTTCTGATATTGTACCTCTCTGTGGTGGAATCTGAGTAGCTACAATTATGGCTCATTATAGCAAAATATTTCAATCTTTATTTTACTGTTTAGCTAGCACCAAAAGAAACGTTTCTCTCACTCGAACCTCCTTCAACCTTCCCCATCCTTGCCACCAGCCCAACACCTCACTTCCCTTGGAAAGGCTCCCACTTTGCTTGCTCTTGCAAGTCATGTGATGCCAACACATGCCAGATCCTGAGGGTGGTCATTTGGCTACATGCCATTGCTGTCTTATGCTGAACAGCTGGCATAGGGAGATGTGTTTAACTCTAGGGGTCCTCTCTCTGATCCATGCTAAAGTCAAATTCACTCAGTAACAGAGCGAGCTATTTCCTGCCCTAATGGAATGACAGAGCGCTACTGATGGAAAATGAGCTGATGATGTTTTATCTTTTGCCAGCATCCCCCAACAGCCAGAAACATAAATTGAAATGCTTAAGCCAAGCCATATATGATCCCCCTCTTCGAAAAATAAACAGAAATCCTGAACAGGCATTATGGATGGCAAAATCCTTGGGTGTGATTTGGGGCTTGATTTGTATTTTCTTGGGTGACAGCCCCTCTGGTCATCTTTCCTTTGGCCCATAAATGCCCCTTTGAAAAGCGCCCATTCCTCCAATGGCTTAATTTCTCCTCTGAGCCATTGTGGGGGGAAAGCAAATGGATGGTAGGAAGGTGCTCAACAGTATTTCGTTCAGAGTGAAAAAGGCCCATTTCCAAATGAAACAAATACAAATAATCCTGCCTTTACAACAGAGGGTGATTATGGAAAACCCCTTTTCTAAAGCTGCAGGCAGCCAAGAGCCCTTCATTTCTCACTCCTGTGTATGGCCAGGAACTCAAATCCTCATGCCCTCGCTAAAGACAGACTGATCACGCATTTGCGTTGTGAAATAGTTCTCACGGCAAGAGTTATAAAAAACATAACTGTCCCTGGGAGACAGAGGGAAGGGAACTGTCATTATTTCAGGTTGGATTTCATTCATGTGGCTGACTGATAAATTGCTTTCCTGAAGTACAAACTGCACTCGAGGACTAATGACTGCTGGGCTCAGGATGCAGAGAGTTACCATCAGTTAACCAAACATACTAGGAAGGAGAAGAAAAATAGTGCCAGGTCCTTTTCTGGTCCCTAAAAAGTGGTGTATATATAGGGCTCTTTTTAAAAGCACATTTTGTATATACAAAGTTTTCCAGATCAAGTCTATCACCTGGGAAAGTATAGTATCCAGTTACTTGATTTGCCAGTTAAAAAAATTCAAGAATTTGTGAAAGCAATCATTCACGTGGAATTTTATATGTAAAACTTCAGGTAGTGTAAGAAATTATTTTGAAATTTTGGCTACATTTAAAATGAAATATTTTAGGTTTTTTAAAAGCACAGATTTATTCCTACACCTTATCCTAATGGCTCATCATTCCCTGAAACTGCTGGGAAGGATGATACAAGGCCCATGATGACAGTATGTGAGGAAAAAAGAGAAAAAGAAAAGAAGGGCATAAACCAGTATCAACTATACACTGTATGACAGACCTAATTTTACTTAGTAGCCTCAAACATGTGAAATGAAAAATGAAACAAACAGAATGAACAGTGAAAATCAACCTGGATGTTCTGATTTCTCATTACAGTCAGTTGAAATTCAAGGTGTACCATATCTCTAACTACATTAAGGCCGAACTAACAGAATAAATCATAAACAATGAATAGATGGAATTTTAAAAAAATCTGAACTTTTATGCAAGTAAGTTTAAAGCAACATAGATGTAATCTAACTCAGAGGACAGAGTTAATGCCCACCTGCTAAATTCTGCTGAAAGATATATATATTTTTAACCTCCTGTGAAGCTGCTCTGCCTTGAACAAATGCTTTCTGAGTCAAGGAATAGGGCCTGGTTACAACTGTACTTATTAATCTTGACCCATCTCACACTCTCAACGCGCCACCTCTCCAGAAAAGCTGGATCTTCAACTACTGCTCACCTGAAAGCCTCTCTGTGGAATGCACACACAGCCAAGATCAGAAAAGCAACACAGTACTGTCAGAACTTTTCCTCCCCAAGAAAAGGTGAGCTGTGTTTATCTGCGCTGCCAAGCAGTGTCAGGAGCAAGGAGGGCAGGGGAACACAGGGACATTTCTTTACGTGTGACAGTAACAGGGCAGCTGCTCTATTTTTAAGAAAAAAACTTTTGTGTTTTGATGAATCCGCAGGTAACAATGACATTGATAATGGAAACGGTCTTCTATTATGGGCATGGACCCTGTTCACATCCCCAGTGTCATTTATAGCATGTAGACATCAGAGGACTAGATAAATTTGGAGGCTTTGCTTTCTAAATTAAACATGATTAGCAGCTGTCCCTTTGCCTTAAGGACTGGTCTAGAAGACAGTGTATCTATGTTCTACTCAATCAGGCTACCTGGAGTCGGGGACAGTGCCTCCACATGCTGTGAATTGCACACTAGTAAAGAGACAGAGTTTTACTCAAAAGCTCTTGTGAGAATTTGGTTTAAAAACTATAAAAATCTGAAACACCACAGCAACAGAAACAATTGAGGGAAGAAAACTGTGCATAAAATGCACAGTTTTTTGAACTGGATCAGGAATCTGTGACCTAAAGTGCTTCCTAACATAGTGGTCTAAGGTTACAAGTAGGGAATGTCAAACATGTCAGGAATCACCACATTGCTCTCAAACATAATCTAGGAAGGGCAGATACAGTGGGTAACACTGCAGCAGAGCTTCTGATAAAATTATCCTTGAGCACAGCAGCCTTGGCCTGATGAAATCCAAAGAAAGACACCTAACAATATCAGCAGGAAAAAGGTGCCATTTCCACACAATCAGTGAGTAGGAGAACTATATTTGCCAAGCTAATAGACAGAAAAAAGGAACTTGGTAATTAAATGAAAGGACATAAAAAACTGGATGTGAACAACAAATATGAAAAGATTCTTATGTGATGAATTCAAAGGACATGCAAAGATTAAATTTTATTAAAAGCAAGATTTAAGGCATTTTAAACAAACACTTCTGTAATTATTACTACGATTTCAACTCCAATACTTCTTTCAATATTTCTCATTAAAATATTGCAATATCTGATAGTGCCCAAGAGACACAAACTGAAATAGAATAGACAGCGTCAGGAAGCAACATGAAACATGTTTTCCTTTCACAGCTTCAAAGACAACTCCACTTGGATGCAGTCTAAAAAAAAATTCAAAAAACCCACCACTAAATTTAGAATTGAAATTATATGGGTCCCAAAAATAACTGTTTGAAAGTCAGAAATCTCAGAGGTCTACATAATAATGAACAGAACATGTCTTTTAAAGTGTGTTGGAGCTGGCTCTTAGCTGTATTACTCCAGTTTTCCACTGATACAATTTCTGCAAAATCAAGTCAACTCAGTTTCACCTGCCCAAAAGTGAAGCAGCCAAATGGTAAATCAGAAGCAGGGGTTTTAACCCCAGTGTGTCTTCTCAACACCTCAAACGTAAGAGTAAATCATGAGTCTTGAAGCCAAATAAAAGGTTATCAATCATTCAGGCCTTGGCATTCAGGCATGCAAACAACATTACCAGGGCTGGTGTTTATTGGTGCTCTTAAAACATGTTTAAAATTAGAAACATAGGCCAAAATATAGTCTCATTCCATGGAGCTGTTCCAGATTTACAACAGTGGTGTATACATATTCACTCCAAGTTTACATCAAGATCATTTAAAGACTAACCCAAAAGTCACTGAAATCAATGGAAAAACTTCAGTAGATTCAAGAGGCCTTGGATCAAATCCTACCAGAAGTATTTGGCTCAGTAACACTGCAAGGTTTCATACTAATTTTTTTCCTTAATGGCCCTTGTAGAGTAAATTTGTTCAGCCAGGAAATCAAAGCACAGTGTCATGCCAGTCACTAAAGCTCAATGTCTTTTCTAAAAATAAATCCATATTCTTTCTATTCCCTTTCTCTGCCCCATGAAAATAGGGCATGAAGGAAGGTGATAGTTTTGTTTATTCATGACTCTCAGTAGAAAGCAGCTTTTCTTTCATCCTCTTATGTGAGTTATTATTGCTTGTAAATCTTACGTTGTTTTACTCGGCAAGACATATTTTACCATAAGAAATGCATCATTATTGCCACATTTAGCATCCATTAAGACATTACTGTTATGAAATTATTTTATAGCTCATAACCACAATACAAAATGTGCAGAGGAGCCTTTAGAGATCTAAAATGAAAGCATAAGTAAACAACCAAGGCGTGCTACCTAAGATGCTAGGAACAGAATTCTATCACCATTTTTGCATAACTATGAACTAAAGCTGAGTAAAAACTGCACATGAACAATAAAACTGCAAGACTGTTGGTATTGGAAAAATTTGACTATAAAATCAATAAAAGAGTCGAATTTCAAAATGTAAAATCTACCATATGAAAGGAGATCAGTGAACGCTATATGCAGATGCTCTAATTCTGCTGGTGACCAGCTCTACTGGATCTTTCAGAGGAAGAGTCCTATTATACAGCTATTGAACCAGGACAATTCAAAACTTTTCCTCAAATACCTTCTTGGCTTGTATTTTATGTCTAAGGTGTTACAGCCTTATGCTTCCTTATTTATATGCAAGTGGATATTATCTTATATAGACAACTACATTTTCTTTAATTCTTCTACTAAACTAAGAACCCAAGTGTTATTTTGTAGATTGGTTACAAATCAATTTGAAACCATACAACAAACAAAAACTTTTCCCAGTTTTTAAATAGTTGCTTTTCTGATTCATCAAATATTCTCTTGAATTTTCATTCCAGACTCTGATTTGATTGCCTTCAGTGCCCAGTATTGTAGAAATAAAAACTGGAAATGCTTATCGTGCTTTTTAATCTACTGTTCTGCTAGAGCAGGGCTCTTTCTTAATCCCCATACTCTTCTTTCGTAAGTCCTATTTTAAGTCATTTATGCCTTTGGGCTAACATTCTTCCCCTTTGAGGACTTCTTCCTAAAGAAACACATCCTTAGGGTAGGAAATCTTCCCTGTTTAGCAGGAGAGGTAACTTACTGCTGCCATGGAATTGATGCGGTCAATGTAGTAGTCTGGCCAGCTGGTGGCAAGCTTATTAGGATCTTCTTGTTCCTGAAACAGAAAGTTAGGCAAAGTTACACAAGACAGCTTTACAGGATGAAAGCTACTCAAGAACCACCTGGGATTCTTCATTGCTTTGCTCTTTATTGTGTTATCTCCTCCATGTTCTTGTACAATGCACATGGATGTGTGGCATTTATTACAAACATTTCTGAAAGTGTAAAGCTAGCACTGTCATCACAGTGTGTCAGATAAAAAGAATCCCCTTCACCTCAGATTATTAAACACAGAATAATAAAGTTCGATGGAGACACAGTTATCTTTGGCATCTAGGCAGCAAACCTCAGTCCCTTTAAAAAATTATGTTTCCAAGTAGGAGGACAGCCCACTTATAGATAGTAGGTTTACATTTTGTATCTTTATACTGACAGATCTTCTAAATTATTTGGTCTCTCTACTGTCAAGATGATGGTGGAATTCACCAACAAAGGGGTTTAATGTCTGACACAGAGAAAAAAAAAAATTCATGGAACCTGAAAAGAAGCTAAAAGACTGCATCATTTCGATGTGATAAACCAAAAGAGGTTTAGACTGGATATTAGGCCATTTCTTTACAAACAAGTTGGTCAGACACTGGAAAAGGCACCCTAGAGAGGTGGCTGATGCCCCAAGACTGTTGGTATTTAAGAGGCATTTGGACAATGCCCTTAACAAGCTGCCTTAATTTGATCAGTCAGGCAGTCGTACGAGATGAATGTTGTTCCCTCCAACTGGAATATTCCATTCTATCCTGTTCTAATCTTATCATATCCTGTAAAGTCAAACAAAATCTCAGAACGTCCAAAGGAACACAACAGCATTCCCTCAAATACAGTAGGAGCAGTATTAATCCTTATCTTCTTACCCCCCATGTAATCCACCTGAAATCATCTTCACTAGACTAATCTCAATCAACCTTCTAAAAGAAGATCTACACTGACTCAGGAACCAATTCTTTTTTGTTCCTTGACTGCTCCAAGGAAATGAGATTTCGTTCTAATCAGTTTCTAGACAGGTGTAAGAGTCACAGGTAACATAAGGATTGCTTTCTAGGATCTTAATCTCCCATGATAAACTACAAATAACTAACATTAATGCTCCTAGCATATGATAAGAGACCAAACCGCCTGACTCATCCTAAGGATGACCAAAGGTGTATGAACACTGTATGGATCTTACCAATGTTGTGTGTGCATGAAAGCTTACTCACACTAGAAAAGCTACCCTGGAAGATATACATAACAAATTTAAAAATGTAGGCCTATCAGAGTACCTCAGTTATTCCAACACTATTTGGTTTAGAGATGAGAAATAGCTCTATGTGCTACCTGTTGAGCCACACTCAGAAAACACCTTGCTATTTCCTGCCAGGGTACATTACAACAATTCTGCATAACTCAAAATCATATTTTGAATTAAAAACGAAGTCATGACTGAGATTTGGATCTTTCCCTCTCTTTCTTCCACTGGTTTTCCAACATGCAAACAAAAGGAGCATCTCTATTCATGATACTGACAAAACAGCTCTGTCTTCATCTAGAGAAGGACTGCAGTACAGATACGTCAGGTCAGTGTTAGGTCATAAGTCCTTATTAATCCCTTGCACCCAAATTAACAACTAAGAAGAACAGTGGAATTAAATAAAGCATCATACAGAAGATTATCACTGTATAAAAAGTATGAAAGGCTGACAAAGTGGTAAGATATACCAACTATATCCATAATTGCTACGCACACACCACACACCACCTCATGATAACAGACGGTGCAATTAAGAACAAGGTGATGTTTCTCAAATCAATTGAGAAGATCTTCTGATTTTCCTTACTTCCCTTCCCGAGCCACAGCAAGCAGGATTCTGACAGACCCATATCTATGTCAAATAGCACATTAAAGAAATACACAACTCCGTACCAACAGCCAGTTAGAGTGGCCACACCACATGTTTTTGGTAGACTGCCTTTTGCTGCCCTTTTCTGGGCAGAACAATAGCTAGTGCCAACCACAACCCTGACAACAGTTTCATACTTGGCAGACCTTAACCTCCCATGCAAAAATCAATATATGACTTTGACAATGGAAAAATAAATTAAAACATACAATAAATACAGCATTATTTTTATATGATAATCTTATCATCCTTAAAGAGAACAACTGAAACGGGGAGCTAATCTAGAAGTATGAAGCAAGGTCATTCTGCAGAGAACCAGGCTGAGCCACCCATCTGAAGCTCGCAGAGTACAGCTGGAACAGGCAATGAGAGCACTGTTGGAACAGGCAATACATGTATTCACTATACTTCTCCTGCTTCTATTCCAAATTCCAAGTAAAGAAACAAACACACATGAATTAAAGACTGCCTGAACTCATTCCTTTATGTTAAAAAATAAACTAAAATATGTTTTCTTCTTAAGATTCTTTAGGGGGAAAAAAAAGCATAAATGTTTGAATGCTACAAATAACATTTCTAGATATCTTTGTCAAACGTGCAGCCTGAAAAGCATCAGGATATACACTAATTAAAAAAAAATAATTCTTAATAATTGCCTACCTGAACCCAAAACACTAGAAATCTCACAATCGAACCAATGACCAGAAAATTCTGATCTCCTAAATTATATGTGGTATATGTGGTTAGCTTGACAAATGAGGCAAGGTCCTCAGTATATCCCACTTTTGACCATTCTCCATCCATTACAAATTAGTTTGAACTCTAAGTCTGTAAGTCTTATTGTTTGAATTAAAACTGGGAAACAAATTGTTTCAGCGGAACACAGCAAGTGCAAGATTTTTTCCTGACTTAAAGCCCAGACTGAAGATGTACATTGCTGAGGTTAAAAAAGTTTTAGCAGATACCCCACTAAGCAATCCTCACTTTCTGAGGTTGTTTTCGTCTAGAAGCATATTAAGCTAAAGTGTCCATTCAGTCTCAGTGGTTTTCCACACTCCCTGCTCATACCAGAATTTTATGGCTGTCAATGTGTGTTTTACTTTGCTAGAATAAATGATAATGTAGTTAAAATGTGGTACTGTATTTCAATATGAAGTCCCAGAAAGCTATTTACACTAAGGATGAGAATGCAGGTTTTTATCCAGCCCCATGAAGTCATTAGGTGGCACAGAGTTATTACAGCAATCATTTGAGGAACATTTTAAAAAAGAGTCACGTTAACACATGTAGCATCAGAGCAATTGGGAAAAAACCCCCAAACATTTAACTGCCTAAATTACGTGAGTTCTGCCCATGCTAAGAGATTGCGGTAACAGGCTTTTTCTCAGAAAGGGCTGAAAATAAAAAGCTACTAAGTCTGTCAAGTGGGGTGCAACAATAGCGTGCTGGGCGGTTTTGTGTTTTGTTTTTAATATATTCAGAGAAAACTGCAAGACAACTTGTTGATAATGGCAAAACCTTTCCCTTGCTCCATGAGACACAGAGAAGGGGAAAAAAAAAAACCCCAACCAAAGGAAAAGAAATGAGGCCTTAATATATAAAGCCACATAGGTATCAAAAGCTGGAAACAATAACCCAACTGTATAAGGAAAAACATTAGCTGAAGGAATCTATTAAAGCAAAGCCTTCTTTTGGCTCCTTGAATAGTGTAAATATTACATTAAAAAACAGGCATCAGCTTGTGGACTTTATAAGGGGCTATATCATTCTTCACTGAAGTAACAACTATGTAACTGCTGTGAAAACAGGATCTTGATACTATACAAGCCTGCAATATAGCCAAGGTATTATATAGGCTTTGACACTAATTTGGACAGGCTCCATGACTTGGTGGAAAGTGGAACTTATGACTTCATCCCAAATAGGACTTAATGGAGTTCTGCAAATATTTGGACCATCTGAACCAATCAAAATGAAAGAAAATAAAGCAAAGAATTGTGTGCACAGCTCAGCTGATCCCAAAAGCCTTTTCTGCAAATCCTGGGAGACCTGATCCATTGTGCAAGCTGTTCTCCAGAGACCAGAGATTTTTAGTGGATGCCATGTCAGTGGGACAAGCATTTGCAGTACAAAGACTGACATAACAGACTCAAGCAAGCATTATAGACCACTGCATTTGTTGCAAAACTTTCTAAAAAGAAGCACCAAATCCTACTGTTACAAAGATCATGTGGAAATGCCAGGTTTTCATTGTTGAGGGGATCATGAGAATGAAACACACTGTTTTTATGGTGTTTCTCTCAAGATTATTTCAGTCTTGAAAGAAACAGCACAGGGAAAGCCTGTACAGTAACTGCCTGCATTGAAGTTCTTTTGGGTCAAGCACTGGGTTTCAGTTCCCAGTGATGACACATTGCTATTTTACTCTGCACCAAGCTGACTCAAAAAATATTGTGTAGTTCTTCAGAGCATGTCCTGAAAATCTGAGCATGTCAAAGCATTAATAAATACATGCACAAAATTAGCAGCTTAAGAAGGCTTCGTTCCTACAGATGGAGACAGAGAGGTATATATGCTGACATGACAATTAAAACTCAGAGTTAGGAACAGACTGACACTGTCTGACACTAAATCCAGCACTCCCTTATTTCCACCATCATTTATACCAGGCTATTTTTATGCAATGTTGACAAATATTAACTTCCTGCGATCAGTACATGCTTGCCATCCCTGGGTGTCCAACCATTACATGGACTTTGACACTACCTGCACACACACAAACACACACACACACACACCCCTGCAATAAACTGCCAGGGCTGATGACTCATGAAGTCCTTCTAAAAGGCAAACTATAAAATAAAACTTTGTCCTTGAACAGATGCATCAAGAAATGCATCATCTATTATGGATGTCACAGGACAAGTATGGGTATTCTTGGGATGACATCTATTCATTGGCAACATGACTTCCTTCTCAAAGCTGTCTCTTCAGTAGGGCAGACAGCTGACCTTACTGTTTTGCATGGTTTAGAACAGAATGGGAACAAGCCACACACTCAATGCTAGAAAATGTGGGTTTAAAATCCTTGTGGGTTTAAAATCTTTCTTGCACAGGAAGCCAAGATACTGTTCACTGAGATCCTCTCCATATCAATAAAATCAGTGTGCAAACACAGATGAAGAACATAAAATGAGGCTACTGTAATACAAATTCCTGTTCAAGCTTGTTCACTGCATTGTGTCCAGACACTGCATGCTAGAGTTTATACTTGGGTCACAAAGAAGTGCATTTCCTTGCAAAAGCCACATGAAGGTTAATGTGGTTCCTCCTCTCAACAGCCTTCACTCATCATTCAAGTACATCACAGAGCTGAAAGATGGGTTATTTTACCTGGTCTGAAAGGTCAGCATCCTCACATACAGCTCAGAAAATATAAATCATGGAGTTCAAGTCATTACAAGAAACTTACATAATTTAAGAGAAAGTGAAATATATATCATATCCCCATAGCTATTTTTTTCCAATTTCCCATTGAAAAGCAATGGGAATTGGAATCCTGAGTACAAATAACTGGGCATTTTTTGGCAAGTGTTTGGATTTTTTTTTAATGACAGCTGACTGAAATTTTAACATTATTTACATCAATTGAGATGAAAGCTTTTCTGGATAAAGATTTTCTGTTTCTTGTTGAAGCCCTCCCACACTCTTCACAACAACAGCTTAGCTGATAAAATGTTCATCTGAGGCAGGAAGGATTCAGACTTGTGTCCATGTTCTGTTTCAAAGTGAAGTGCATGACCCTGCTCTTCACATGAATATTCTGGCCACTAAAAACAAGGTGGGATTTTTGTTTGCTTGAAGGGTGAAAGATGGTTATTACTGGTTCTTCATTTCCCACAAGTGCAACTCTTTTTCCTTCGGAGATGTAAAGACTCAACTTATCACAACTCTGCTCTCATCTCATTGCAACATCTGCTATTAATGCTGAATATAATCCAATCTTGTAACACCTTGCACTATACATTGACAAAGGTCCTTCAAGAAATTAATGTATTGAGTTTTTCAATGTCTCTATCAGTGAGACCAGCAGGAACAGGAAAAATGGGATGCAGACAATTACACAGTGCCCGGTTACACAGGAAATCTATAGTACAGTCAAGAATCAATCCACATAAGTTGTACTGCACTCTCATTCAAATCACTGTTCTCCCTTTTTTCATGTCTGACCTAATGACTTTTCTTCACTTTAAGAAGTTCAGCTTTCAAAGAAACATTTACTTGTTTATTTAACACACTGTCCATTCTATTGGCTGTGTCTCAGTTCAGGGAAGCCAAAATTTCACAAATAAAAAGTGCTTTCATTAAAAGACACAAAATGTGTTTGATCTGCTGTGGGACAAAATGCTAATTCAGAAGTGGTGCTAAAATACATCTAAGCTTTTCAGCCTCCAAAAAACCAACCATGTCCCAAGAGATGCTAATTTTGAAACAGCACAAACCATAGGACTGAGCCATTCACTAGACAGATGTGGTCACCACTCCATTTCTCAGACTTCATGACTAGCATTTACACAAATAGTCTCAGAGTTTCAGGAAGGAAATTATATCCAAGCTTTTTGAGCATAATTTATCCAGATTGAGAAAAACAAACATTACTTCTCTCCCTGGAATTAATCTATTGATGTGCAGATAATAATCCCTCTGCCACAAAAGCAGTCTACTGTATAACTTATTAAAGGAGAATATTCATTAATCACCAGCTGGAGCATGCAGCTGAGGAGTTCTAATTGCATCTCACAAAGGTCAGGTATATCCATACATACTTCCAGTTCACTGCATTATGACACAGGGCTATTTTCCCTAACACATCACAGGGTGAATTTTCTCTTCTTTTTTTGCTTCATTTAGCCTGAGCTCTGCCCTGTTGCCAGTAACTTTACAGACCTAATTACGACCTCTGATGATGCTTACTAACCAGTCTTTCAAAAGAAGAATCAAAGGCTTCAGATTATTACTTATATTACAAAATGCTTAATACTGTCAAACTGTGGAACTCACTGTTAAAAAAATATAATAAAGTATAAAAGTGAAAAAGGGATACATTTATGAACAATGAGAATTCCTGCTTAGAAACCATTTCCTAATACTGAGAGAAGCCTCAGTGCTGCTGAAATTCACCAGCCGTTAGAAATTAAAATGGACTATCAGTCATTTCTGAAAGATGGTTGACTCTACCAGGGCTGAAAATTTTCCAGTCAAGTTAAATATATGTTTTATTTTGAACTAATTATGCCATCCCTCACTTTTTTTTTTTTTTTTTTGCTTCCCAAGCACCCAAAGATACAGAAGCTCTGGAAGTTGTACCATATAAACACATCACATGTAATTTCCAAACTCCTCTAAAACTCAAAGCCACTTCAAATTAATTATTTCTAATTGAAATCAGTCTAATGGCCATGCTTTTGTTTCTTGTCCTCCAGAAAACACAAGAGATCCATTGCATATACACACATGGAGAGTTTCTCACAGAAAATAGACTAGAATGGCATAATGGACAGGCAGAAATGTAGTTGGTGCATTGTTTTGAGCCAAAGAAACAAATTAATGTTTTCTGAAACCTCAGAAGTCTCAGCCACTGATTTTAATGTATAACTGTAGTGTTCAAGATTAAGTTTACAGTAAACATATCTGGCATAAGATTTACAACAGACTACTGTTGAAGAGAGTCCCATTTTAAGGAACTTTGTATTTTAGTAGGATTGCATAGCACACTTCCAGTTTTAAGAACCTGTCTTCTTTTCTCTTTCCTCTTCTTTTGGCTTTTTATCATTCTCCTCAATGCAGACAGATGTAAACTTGATGCCAGCACTGACTGAAACAGCCTCTTCCTATCCTTTACAGATCATACAAGCCTGCTTGTCCCTCTTCAAACTTATTTAGGCCTGCTCTAGTATGGGAATTCCACCATCACCAGGCATTGATTTAGGGGTATAGTGTATGAAGTGACCAAGAAGATAACTTGCCCCTATATTTACAGAACTACTTAATTATACAGCTGAGGCCACACTGAATTATCCAGTGATTCCTGCCCTCAGGACAAAGCTTCTTGCCAAACTGAAGTGTACCAATATTAAACATTGTTCCTCTGCTGAACCTTTAGCCTCTGCCATGGAAGTTGGTTTCTTGTTGAGTAAGCCCTCCTGACTCTGTTGCTGCATAAAGATCCTTCTGTACTATCACTTGAAGTCCATACTCATGTTTAATACCTTTTATGTGCTCTACTTTTCACAGGTCCCAAATCAACCAACTGATAGTTCGCTGTTGATAAGTGCACAATCTAAATAATGGGCCACCAAATCAGGTGATCCATGAATTCTCTGCACTTTCAATGAATGAGTACTCAGAAGCCTACCTTTCCTCAGCCCATCCACTTCCTTTGGAGGTGAAGAAAAATGTCCACTAGGGAGGATCCTACCAGTGAGAAGATTGATTTATGATCATTCTACCCAGAGGATCTTCAGGAGAAGAAAAAATGTTTCTCATGGGCATGGCCTGCTCACCGGGTATGTGGCTGTGGACTTAGGCTATGCTCCTGAAGCACAGCTCTGTTCCCACAAACCTGTAGCAAGCTTGAGGTCAGCGTCAAGGCTCTGCAGCAATGTGTGTAATCTGTGGCAGGTGAAGCCAACAATTTGTCACTATCCAAACAAACCCTAAGCAGCAGTAGCAGGACATATTCCATTGTTTCATTAACAGCCAAACTCTGCATTGTCCATACTGCTGCTTACTCAGTGTTTATATAGGTACTGTGTGTACATTTCCCTTAACCCCGTTCAGCTTATGGTCAACACTCTATGGATACAGAAAGGGACTTTCTTCCTTACCCAACCAGCCCACCTTGCCTCCTTTCCAACAGTACTGTTTTCAGCTGTATCCCTACCACATTAGAATGCTGTCACTTGGACAGTCTCCTTCCTCACTTCCTTTCCTCACTTCCTTTCCTCCTCCTCCTGGCATTCTTTAGGCATAGTGAAAAGCCACAGAAGGGTCCAGACTGTGTAACGGAGCCTCCAAGTTTATCTTTTTGTCCTACTGTTTATCTCCAGGAAGTAATCACTTAAAATCTTTTCTAAATAAAATGAAGTCACCTACCATTCATGGCTAATACCCTGCATGTTGCTTAATGATGGGAATGAAATGTCACTTACTGTGCTCAAAGACACATGGAACTACCTAGGGCACAGCTACCTAGAGCTAGCAGAGATATTTAGGACAAGTCCTTCTGGAAGCAGGAGGACTTTTTAGCAGGAGACTCCTGCTAAAGTCCTTCTAGAAGCAGGATGAAGCAGAAGGATTTTTTAATACCTATATTAGAAAACAAATTCTAAAAGGTTTCTCTTCACTGTTCATAACATCCACCATCTGTTTTTCCAGTGACACAGTTACTTGCTTTAGTTCGCTTCTGCTCTGGGCCCTTTACTAAACATGATGAGAGTAAGATGGTAAGAGCACTCAATGTGTTTTCCATTTTTCTCCATCATTTAACTCTTCATTATTGAAAAAAAACTCAGACCCCAAAGTCAGGAGTTTTTGCACAGGTAAACTAAGGAAGGAAAAACAGTCTGACAGGCCCACAGCTCATAAGCTGCTAGCCCAGTATTTGAGTGTATCACTCAGCTGCTTTATCTCTGCCCTTTCCATAAACTCAGGTAAAACTGTTCCTCCCAGCCTTCATTTCTCTCACTTAGCACATCAGCAAAGTGTTTGGGATGCCAAGTGCCTTTCAACAGATGACTGAATTATCATGGAAGACAACATGATTTTCACCTCAAGGTGCATAGCTGAAACTGTCATGTCTGACTGCAATGAAAACTAAACAACTCTCCAGAAAGCAGAAGGAAATTTCTTTCTTTCTCTTCATGGCTGTCACTATATTCTGACACAACTCCTTACTGTGTCCATTCCTAAACTCTTCACCGAAAAGATAGGAATTTAGCAACTCTTCCTGCTCAGTATTCACCAGATTTTTAAAGCCTGGTGAACTTTCAGCGAAATTTAGAGTGAGCCCTGGTCTGTGCCAAATTTGCTCCTCACACACCAGAGAAACATGTTAGTTATTTACATATTCTTTGCTCTTGCTTTTCTACCAAAGACTAAAGTGAACAGTGAGAACTGCGTTGTACAGGCTATACGTTGTTATTTTCGCATGCCATCAGCAGGACTGGCTCATATTTCGACTGTGAAGAACCAGAACTTTTGCAAGGGGACAGACAAGGACAGAACCCAATCCAATGGCATCAGCATTTACATGTACTTCCCATGCAGCAGAATTGGATTGCTTGCCATTATTTTTGTTCTTAAGTACAGCAAATTACACCATGTTAAGTAGGACGACAGCTGGATAAATGTTTTCTTTTTTTTTTCCTTTTTTTTTTTCCATGCTAGGGTCAAATCTGCTTCCACTGAGTCCTCCCAAACTCCCACAGAAGGCAAGCTAAATGCAAAACCCAGCACTAGGCATGATGATGACGATTTTCTATCACTGTATAAACTGAAGACTATTTGGGGCCTGATTTTTTATTAGTGTTGAGCTCTAACTTCAACTGAAGCACTAGTAGCTCACCTGAAAAACACAGACCTGCGAGATAGATACATAAATTCTGCATAATCAGACTCTCTATAGCAAATACCATGGCAAATTTATGGCATTTATGTCTTCAGCAGTCTGAACTAATGAGGTAGGAAGGCATTTTTAAGCAACAACTAACCTTTTTTTTTTGAAGGAGAGGAGAGGGAGGAAGAAACTAAAAATATTCCATTCGGTTCCCATGGGGGGCAGGGAAGAAAATACTTTTCAATTATACATAAATAAATATATAATTTCAAGACCCTGACCCAAGGTAACCTCTTACGCTAGGATAAATAAATGAGTCTGCAACTGCTGGCATTGCAACATGGAAAACATAAACCAAATAAAGCGGCCAATTTGGAAAAACTTATTGTCTCCTCTTATGTCTGCTACAATGTGGTGTTTTAGGTGTCACAATTCCAAGCTGTAATAATGGTATATCATCTAAACTGTGCATGCATTTTTGCCTTCTTGACACTAAACTTACACTTTAAATCATTATACAGAAGTGACTTCAAGAAAAAAAAATTAAGAGGAGTCTCTAACACAATTAAACCTACTATATTGTTTCTTCAAGTAATCACTTTGAGGTCTCTGCTATAGAAGCAAAAATAACATGGAGAAAACATGAAAAAACAGAAGAGCTCCATGATAAACCATAAAAAAGGTAATGTTTCTTCTTAAGTATGCTGACCTGCTTAAGGAATAATAGTGCAACATCAATAAATTTGTATTATACTTATGTGAGATGAGAAGAAATGTCTAAATTCATTATATGGAACTATAAAAGAATGAGATGGTGTCTTACATGAATCTCAAGTTTTATTTTTCCAGTGAGAATATGTTCTCTGCATTAAATGATGTAGAAGGAAATGTATATAATTTTAGCTTTACTTCACATTGTATTAATGGTGCTGCCCAAATTTGGGAGCTGCTGCTTCAGTTTATGACATACTTTAACAGGTATCAATCAAACAGCTCTTTTACACTGAAAAGACACAAGTACACCACTGATCAGGAAATGTGTGTGTTTGCTGTATTAGTGACATTCTTGCAGCATTTTGTTGTTTTCTGTTACATCCTGTGCTTGTCATAGGCTGGAGTTTCTGAATTTGCTGTTCTTAAGCCTACTTGCATTTATAGCAAAGTAATTTTTGAAGTCATGTGCCTGTCTTCCATACCTAGACTAAAGATACTGAAATGACCCAATGTCAGCATCAGGCTAACAAATCATTCCAAACATCTGAGCATGAAGTCATTCTGCTAACAGAAAATGGAACAGATGCTGGTGGGAAAAAAGGAAGTTAACTCCACAATTGCTGGCATTTTCCAAACATCCAACTGAAGGAATGCCGTGGTTTGCAAAGGGCAACATCCTCCCACTGTGACTTCCCAGCATTATGAGATTTCCAGTGAGCCCTAGGCTAACTGAAAGCAAATCTATTTTCAGAGAATTACTTTGAGAGATTCCATATTTCAGACTGTTTCACCAGCAGCCTCCTGAGCTAAGGAAGACATGAAGTCTTCCCAGACAAAAAGCAACCATGGATCCCAGGCACTGGGAGGGAACCAAATAACATCTGCTACAACCTATTTCAAGAACATGGTCTCATAGCAATAATACAGGACAGTATACAGGAGGTTGCACAAAGCCTTACTGTTGCTCCCCTTCTTTGTAGAGCCACACAGCTGCTTTCCTAGTTTGATTTATGAACAGTTTAGAGAATGAAAAATCAATTTAGGATGGAAGAGGCTTTGAGAAGAAGGGACCTGTTCAGAGCTAATTTCAAAGTTAGATCAGGTTGTTCAGGTCATTGTCAAGGTTTGAATGTTGAGTTAAATTAAAATGCTGACTGAAGCTTAACTTTAGCCACAAACTTCCGAAGTATGGGTAGGAAGAGAAACAATTTTCTGATGCAACAAATGCTCCAGATAAAGTATAATTCTTCATATCCAGTGTGGCTTTGCTGGCCTTTGCCCTGTAGTCATCAGATACCCTCATCAATTAGCCAGCACTACTGCTAATTGTGGGATTGTTTACGCTAAGAATTCAAAATCTCACACAGCTTCTTCAGCCTCCTACTGCCCACCAACTGCTTTTGCTGTTAGGCTATCACATGTGCTATGAGGGTTACCATGTGTTTTCCAGACTTCCCAGGGAACAGAGAGTAAAAGTACCCATTCCCACATCCACCCATACTCCCCTTCAACACTTCATGCAAAGCTGCAAGAAAATCTCTCATGAAGTCACATCCAAGACTCATCAAACTGTGACTCCTTACAAATGGCTTCTCAAATACTGCAGCAAACCATCTTGTATGTTCACGTCTGTTGCTTGCAGATACAGCATATGGAACAACAACTCTAAAGAAAGGAACTTATAAGGGACACATTAAATGCTCCTTAAAGCTATAAATCCATAACCAAAACAGTTTAATATTCCAAATCAATAACAGACTCTAAGAGTATTTCAAAGAGGAGAACATAATGCAGGAAGATAGAATTGAAAACAATGCAACTTCAAACCACCCACTTCATTTATTATGGGACAACCACGTGCTTGGCAGTCTTCATACAGAAAGGATGAACCCCAAAGGGCTTTTGTAGCTCAGAACAGACAATACAAACCCAAAAACCCACACTCAGACAACACAATGGTGTGATCTTCATCTGGCATACTGTATCACTAAATAAGACCAGATGAGGATCCATTTTCTCTCTTCTTTAGGGAGTATCTGTCATCTCCTGAACACCTCAGATCTGGCTGAACAGCACATCCCAGAGGGATCTAGTGGCCCAGAGGGATCTAGTTGGAGGCCTGTCACTAGGGGTGTCCCCCAAGGTTCAATAGTGGGCCCAGTATTGTTTAACTCGTTCATCAATGACTTGGATGAAGGGTCAGATGCCTCCTCAGCAAGTTCATTGATGACACAAAGTTGGGAGGAATGACTGATACCCCAGAGTGCTGTGCAGCCCTTCAGAAGGGCCTCAACAGGGTGGACAGATGGGCAGAGAGGATCCTTCTGAAATTCAAAGGCAAATGGAGGGTGCTGCACCTGGGGAAGAATAACCCCATGGACCAGCACAGGCTGGGGGCTCAGCTGCTGGAAAGCAGCTCTGGGGAGAAGGTCCTGGGGGTCCTGGTGGACAACAAGCTGTGCGTGAGCCAGCAGTGTGTCCTTGTGGCCAAGAAGGCCTACAGCGTCTTGGTGTGCATTAGGAAAAGCATTGCCAACAAGCTGAGGGAAGTGATCCTGCCCCTCTATTCAGTCCTGGGCTCCTCAGTACAAGGGAGACATTGAGCTCCTGGAGAGGGTTCAGCAGGGGGCAGCAAAGATGATTAAGGCACTGGAACATCTCTCTTACAAGGAAAGGCAGAGGGAGTTGGGCCTGTTCAGCCTCAAGAAGCGATGACTGAGGAGGAACTCACCAATCTCTATTAGTATCTGAAGGGAGGGTGACAAGAGGATGGAGCCAGGCTCTTTGTGGTGCCAAGCAATAGGACAGGAGGCAAGGCCAGAAACTGATGCACAGGAAGTTCCACCTAAATACTTCTTTACTGTGCAGGCGACCAAGCACTGGAACAGATTGTTCAGAGAGGTTGTGGAGTTTCCCTCACTGGAGATATTCAAGAATGGTCTAGATGCAATCCTGTGCCATGTGCTCTAGGATGACAGTGCTTGTCACAGATGATTCCCGTGGTGGTCCCTTACCCATTTTGTGATTCTGTGATCTCCATGTATATCTCCTACTTTAAAGCAGGAACCTGAAGAAATGAACTCCTATCTACATGCATCAACTGTAAGGCAGTCTCCTACTCTTACAACCTCCAAATGAAGTCTTAAATGCAAAGAAAATACCTCAGAGTTTGGAGTAAAAGCCCTGCCAGTTCACTTTAGCATAGAAATATTTCACAGAAGTAACTGTCTCTCCATCTTAACCAATCTGAAACTACGCTTGACACTGCAAAACCACAGAAGCACAGCAGCCCTAGAACAGTAGGTGCAGAAATTTTCACTCACTTCTGAAAGCTTTCATTAAAGGCAAGAAGGACTCCAGGTTTTATATTTGCATTCATCTTGTTCATCTCTGGTAGGCTACAGTAATTATATAAGAAGCTGCAAAAGCAGCTTAGATCCCTCCAGCAGATTTCAAAGTATCTTACTCTATATCCAGCTGCACAATATCAAGCTATACTTTTTATGGTGACATTTTGCTGACAATCCAGACCTTAAAGGCAAAGCTCAAAGAGAAACTCTCAAAGAAAAAAACCAAAAAACAAACAGGACCCGTAGACATCACCTTCATTAATGTTAGACAGCCAGCATGGGACTACAGTGGGAGTTTGTGAAAATGAGCTGCAAATGGTATAAAAAGATGGTAGTAAAACTACTAAAAGTTAACCTCTGACTAAGGCTAGGATTCTCAAGAGTATTTCAAAGCCTATAAGGATGCAGCTCTGTTGTTAGGAAAAGTGAATGCAAAGTGATGCTGCCTCTTTGTGAGAGAGGTATAAATCTTCTCTAGGAGGGCATTTGGGGCACTCTGCACCTAGACTGCAGCCTCAGTGGCTCAGCACTGATCTGTGATCTCAGTCCAAAGAACTGGGGCTCCTTAATGATTACGTAATGAACAAAGTGCCTTCTACTCTGTCCTTCCTTCTCCCTGCAGTGAGCTTACCCAAACCCAGAAACTTCATCACAAGAATATCTTAGAAGATACGTAAGTGCAGTAAAGAAAAAGAATGAACAGTGCTTGAACTGGAAATATATTCAGATATTTCAGAATGTGTCTTTAAAAAAATTTAAAAGGGGAAAGGAAAAAGAAAAGGAAGGCTATATGCAGCCAAGACATGTGTAAACAGTGCAGGAAAAAGGTATGAGAGGATGGCATGGCCAAAACATTTCCAAAAAGTTTCCTAACTTTGCTGTTGTTTCATTCAGGTAGAGAGAAAAGCATTTATGCATAAATATAACAATGACAGTTCTTTGAAATTATAAAACAATTTAAATAAAAGACTTTTGGAACCAAGAAGTTTCCTGACTCCTACTTTCATATTCAGTTTACTAGTTTTTTTATTCATCAGGTAGATGAAAAATGTAATTAATAGATATTTAAAAAATAATTGCAGGAGATGGTATCATGAAGGATATTCTCTTATTTTCTGCATACTTGCTGTTACAGACTATGGTTCAGGTAGATTTTCCTCAGAAAATATTTTGCTACTGTGGAGAATCTCTTTCCCATAACAGAATAAGTAGAATAAATTTAGGGATTATAAGTACATACATTTTTTCAGGTGCCCTAAATGCCTAGTTCCAGAAAGATTCAGTGTGCTGCTCATTACCTCACTACTTGAGTTTAAATAATCTCACTTCAATAGACAAATCACAATCAAAGCAGCTATTCTAGGATACCACTAAAATCAAAAGAGTGCAACATAGAACTGAAATATTTAGATCTCAGTATATCACTAGGATTGAGATTTTTGTTGCATTTATTTGTTTGATTGGAAAGAACCCTACCTTGTTTAATTCTGCAAAATGCGTGCGCTTGCTACTAAAATCTGCTCAGCCAAAGGCTTAGAAATTAGTTTCTGGAGGCAGGAAAGGCCATAAAAAAGAAAACAGCTCGACTTGCTTTCCAATAGCAGTAAGTCTAACAGCTTGTAGGGTAGTTCAGAAGGCAATAAGCTATGCCTGCACAATGAGGCCTCATTCTTAGAAACACAGGCTGCATCCAAAGCAACATGTGCTGAAATAGTGCAACACCTGCATTTTCTAGCCTTTTTGGGATCCCTGTATGAGCTCGTTTATAGATGAGGCAATTGAGCTAACAACTTTTTCTTTTCGTATAATTATTTGATCGGTATTTAATGAGATTATGTATGTTAGTGTCAGCTCCTGACAGAACAGCACTGAGGTACACTGTTTTTCTAAACGTTGACATTGGAAATTTGCAAATAAATACATCTGAAATCTTGGTCTAGTACTTGATCTAATTCCTGCAAAACTAATATATGGTAAGAAATCTAGAGAGAGAAATTACAGATGTGTTTTATGTAAATGTAAATTTCAGTTTATGGTGAGACATGAAGATTATTCTAAACAAAACCAGAATAAGGTACCTAAACTGAGGGAAGATGTTATAATTTGTATTTACTACATATGGCTTTACTTAATTATATCAGTGGAAGCTCATACTACTGAGGAAGAGGAAATCCAAAATATGTACTGGTGATTTGGGTAGAAGATCAGGGTGCGATCAGTGGTGACTAATTAATGATTCTTCTGATGCAAATTAAGACAATTCCATTTCTCATTGTCCATCCTGTACTAATTAATGGCAAGGTAGAGGAGAGCTGAGATTGAGAAGACATTAACATTTTCCAACAGAGCAGCCTTTATTCCTTGCAAATATCTATTCCACAAATGAGAGCAAAGCATTCACTAGAGCTGCTAGCTAGAGCTATTCTTTTAGGTCAAATAATTAGTGATTTGGTTTTAATACTAATGGTTTCAGATATGAACCCACAATAGCCAAAAGGGACCAAAGCAGGCATGGCTGTGTAATACTGTGTGAATGCTACTCTGTAGGTATCACTCACAATCATGAAATTTCAGTTCAGGATTCAACCCCCTTTGATTACTGTGGACAGTTGACAGGCATGCTGTGCCTCTGGCACACAACTTGCAGTGCACAGACATACCTGTCTTCCTCCATTTCTTCAGAAAGGCTTGGTATCAGGAACAGATGGAATGAGTTTTTTAATACAGTAGTATTCTGCTACCACATTGGAATCAAGTACCATAGAAGATTACATCTAATATCTGACTGCCAAGATAAATGTGTCTACCACAATGACTAACCTTCATTTTTGCAAGTGACACTTGTTTATTTAAGGCAGCCCACTAATCTCACCACCTTTAGAGCAAATTAGGAAGCTCTGACTTCCATTACTTTTAGACTAGAAAAGACACCTGTGAGTGTTTCCACTTGCCATATCACAAAGCATAGGGCCCTTGCTTCCCAGGAAACTCAAAGAACCCAACACCAGCAAGACAGAGCCCTCTGGGGACTTGTCCTGGATAGGTGGAAGCGTTCTACCAAGTGAGAAATTGGACCCTTTTTGGCTAAAATTAGATTGCAAATTCTTCAGGGAAAAGGCAGCTTTGCTTTAAAGGGAAGCCTGGAACAAGCTTCTCTGTCACTGCAAAACAATGATGATAGGTGGATTAGGCAGTAGGCTAGAGAGAGATGTCATCACCAATCATCTGACTGCCTGTGAGGGAAACAATGAATAACACTTTAAGTTAAGGTTTCAAGTAATTGGAACTATCTACAATGTAATGAATAGACATCTGGCAATGGTATCCCATTCCAGTTAGCACATCATTTTGGATAGCTGGAGTTCAGCTAACTGAGGTTGCACTATAAACGCATTACAAAGGTTTTTCAGTATGCAGCTTCTTTAACTTTGGAAGTCTTTAAGATTCTTATAGCAAATCCACTGCTGTTGAACAAGGGGAAAAACAAACAAGAAAACACAACGAAAACAAAACCCCCAATGTAATGAGTGAATCCAACCAACATACTAAATACATTAAAGTACGAATCTTCCTGCCAAGACTGACTGGTTTGGGAGGCAAGATGTCTCTAAGACAACTACAAATAGATCCTCTCCTGCCAGAGCTGAAAAACCAGCAAAAATGTAAAGGAGACATTAATCACAGCAGCCCGAACCTTCCCTCCACTTGCAAGCTCTGTGTACCAGCAGGAAATAGGAATGGAGACAGCACTGAAGACAACTGAGCCTAGACTGCTCTTGTGCAGTGTTGCTAGCTCTGAGCTATTGCAAATTCAGAGCCACTGTAACTAATTGATTTCTGTTAACTTCCCTGTGTGAAGTTAAAAAAAAAACCCACAAAAAAACAAAAAACCAAAATAAAAAACCAAAAAAAGCCCTGAATGTAAAACACCTCAAATGGACTGGTTTTCTTTAATTACACAGTAAAAAAGCTCATTGCCCACCTTTAGCACAAAAAAGGCAGCAAACACAGGGTCAAGAAGGACAATGAGTACAATTTTAGTCTGCCAGGTTCAGTATTGAAATCTAAACCACCTCTTTCACCTTCTGTTATGAAAATTTTCGTTTAAAGACTGATGCTCCCATAGCATGACTTGCACACTTGGGAAATAAAATTAACCAACAAACCCACCACACCTTTTTCCTCCTAAGATTTATGGCAAATAAATAAATGCTATTGGGATTGTCTTTGTTTCTGACTGTGTGTTTCCTAGAGCAGTAAAACTTTTCCAAAGCACCATTACTGCAGAAATTCCTTGTTTAGAAGTTTCACAGCAATGATACAACTTACCCA
The DNA here is from genome assembly GCA_013397895.1 of Origma solitaria. Lineage (NCBI taxonomy): Eukaryota > Metazoa > Chordata > Aves > Passeriformes > Acanthizidae > Origma > Origma solitaria. The sequence continues at coordinate 2,051,739 of VZRL01004713.1, forward strand.
TTCACTTGGCCATCATTCTGCCAGCAACAAAATACTAGTGTGATTCATCAGCCTCTAATTTATTGCCCCTTTACTGGTTTGTCAGAAATTTTAAGAACTTGAATAGAGAAGTGTTACATGGAAATTGATATGAGGAGGTCATCCTTGCTTTCCAGTGCAATGTGGAACATTTCCTACAAACTCTGGAAGACCTTGAACTACTATGTTTTAAGACATCCCTATTGTTGTGTACTCTACAGATATTTGAGGACATTCTGAAAGATTTCGGCAATACCTTTTCTATTTTAAGCAACGTACAGAAGTTTTTAAAAATTCCTTAATGAGTTTCCATGATAGCTTTTCTTTCAGCTCAAAGAAAAAACAAACAAACAAAGAAAAAAACCCAAAGAAACCCCCACAACCCCCAAACAAACAATAAAAATAAAATTTAAGAAAAAAAAAAATTTAAAAAAGCCCCAAACATGTAAAAGATTCAAAATGGGACAGTGTACTATTTAAGATGTTAACATTCTCTTTGGAAATCCCATGTGCATACATAATTTATCAGAAAATTGTGCCATATTCATGCTGATAAAAATCCTTCCATCACTTATTCATGTTCTTGTGTAAACAGTAGATAAACACATAGCTCAAATCAAGAGGCAATTATGAACATGCACACAGAATTTATTGGTGAGCTACGCCAATGAGGACAACAGTCATACCTTCTTTTTGCTGCAGTAAATCTGCCATTTCTTCTCTGGAGGAAGTGCAAACATAGCCTCTCTGTTCTTGTCTGTGAGATCCAATTCATCCTGGAGATTGTGAAAAACAGGAAAAAAAACCCAGTCAACAGCTGCATTGGTAACTTCTAATAAGTTGAGAGGTTTCTGGACCAGGCGTGTTTGACCAGCCTTCAATCAAGAGGACATAGTAGCTCCCAAAGACTCCAAAGATTATTGGTTTCATGATGATTTCCTTGCTACCTTCAGTTCTCCCTGTCAGAGCATAACCTATGAAGAGAAGCAGCCTGAAAAACTCCCACTTCAAACTTCTATTACTAATGATAAGTCAGGGATTGGAAGGATCACATGAAAAGGATGAAGTGAAAAACTCAAAGCACTGGGTTATGTGACACAGACATTCCTTATGACATTTAGAGATAGGCCAAAAGTTTGATGCATCTTTTTTTCCTGACTGGCAGTACCAAATTGCTTTTCCATAGGAAAAAAAGAGTTTCTCTGCCCTTTAAGCAAAGATGTCATGTCATCAGCAACCTACAGTTTGAAATGTTTTTGAAGATGTTTGTCCTCTAAACCACACAGTCCCCATCAAAAGATGCCCAGCATTTCAGACATAAAGGACATAACCCCACAGTGTCACTTCAGGTTGATAAGATCAGCATATTCAGTCTCTGTTACGAAAAGTGAGCTCGGTAGAACATACTCTCTTAGAGCTGAGCCAAGCTTACATTAGAAAAAAGAAGGATAATGCTGTGATCTGGAACTGACTCCCAACTCTGTCAAGAGCACTCTCAGGATACACTGCCAAATTCCACAGCTTCAGTTACTCCCATCTAAAAGGTGAATAACAATAGACTCTTTTCCTATACATGTCTCTAGAACTATCAAACCAGACATTGCTACTTCCTCTGTGTTAATTCAGTACTGACCAGAACAGGGCTCCAAGAAAAGCTGCCAGTTTTAGGTGCTAATAAAGGGAATTAAATAAAAAGAATGGTCTTCAGAGCAGGCAGACTGCATGAGCAGAGACAGATGAAGATGTCTGAGTTTCAGTAATAAAAAGAAAATCTTCCAGTAATGATTCAATGAATGAGTTTTGGCAGGGGGGTGGGTTTTTTCCTCTATATATTTGAAATATTTGGAGAAGGAAGCAACCAGGGGTCCAATATCAAGATGACATTGTGGCACTAAAATGCTGCATACACAGATTCTGGCACCCACACTAACCTTGTCCAAGCAGAGACAATACCTCTTTAACTCAGCCCAACAATGGCTCATTTGGAAAGCGTTCAGGGCTGGGAAACTTGTGAAAACAGCGAGCAAAATTACACACTGAGCCTGGTAGCGGCTGCTGACAGATTTAAAAGCCTATAGAGATTTAGGCTGCAAAAAGGTACAAAAGAAATGCAAACAGTAACAAGGCAAGGTCAGTGCCAGCAGCCCAAGGTAGAAGAAGCTGGCGGGTTATTTTAAACAAGAAAAAGTTTAAAAGGGAAAAAAAAAATTAGCTGTGCAAAAAGAGTGCAAACCATGTGGAAATGTTTAGTGTGAGTTTCCAAACAAGGGGGCAGCCAAGTGAGGCAAGGAGTTTTATCCTTGCTATACACAATTAGAAAACTCAGGCCAGGATCACATTCTTGGGGGGAGAGGGAGAGTGAAACTACATGTAAGGCCTTAAGACAAGCAAAAGAATGCTGTTAGAGGTCAAGCATGTGGAAGAGAACGGAGGGGCAGATAGGGAATCAGAAATGCCAGGTTCGGAAGAACCACCATAGAGGCCAGAATACACATCTGAAATGAGCCGGCTAGGCTCAACTGAATTCTTAGAAAAAAATATGATTGTTTGATTGAACTGCTTAATTAACGCCTTTTTTTTTTTTTTTTTTTTTTTTAAANTTTTAATTGACCTGCTTAATTAACGCCTTTTTTTTTTTTTTTTTTTTTTAAATACAGTGCAGCTAACTTGGTCTGCTGGCAGATCAGACAAGCAGTAGAAGCTCTGCACAGAAGCTGTGCACGACACTGAATGAAGACCTCAATCAATACTGTTCAAAACAACCATTTCATCAAAAGAATACTTATTGACTAAAATCACCCTGAGGGCAGGATTCTGATACTGCAAGTTCTAGACACTGCCCTAGATACTGGCAGTATTAGACATATTAAGAGAGATCTGCTTTCAATGGGACAATAAGAATATGCAACTTCCAGTCACATAATTTTGCATCCTAATAACATGACACGCTTTTCAGGACAGACATCTAGAAAGTTAGTTTGCAAGGATGGAAGATCCAGAGGGAAAAAAGTGCATCCTATTTTATTGTGACTTAGGAGGATATATGAAGCCAAAAGAACTTTAGAAGTCATCACACTAGCTCAGGTAGCATATTAACAAAGAAACTGTTCAGGGTTTCCAGGTATAAGGGGATCACCAGAGGCAGACTCAAACATACCTGCTTGGAAAAGAGCACATGCAAAATGGCTTACTCTTAATTTTGAAAGTTAGTTTTTGTCTTTGTAGGAGGTAAAATGCTGGGTTCTAACCCCCAGGTGAGATGGGCAGGTAGCAAGCATGAATATTCAGCATGGAAAGAAATATCTCCAGAACACAAAGCAGCAGTCAAGCTCCTCAACTCCTTTTCCAGAAGTTAATGTTCAGCAAGTGTGCTCCTTCACTGACAGGAAGAAAGGAGTGGCAAGAACTGAAGAGGCCTCCATGTCCTCATCTACCTATACCATCAATCAAAACCCACCCTATTAAAAAAACCCAAGAAATCGCTGGAAAATACAAGAGACATGAGACCTTCTTCTGGAACTCTCAAAATCATTTTATGTCTCCCATTCCCATTCTATAAAAGATGAACAAAAGATCACGGTGACTGCACAGGAAAACCAAGGATCTAGCTTAGAAAGAAGACCCTGAATTAGGCTGGCTATTTTTCTATTCTGATTCAGAATCCTAACAGATGGCACATAAGGAAACTTGCTACCTTGGAGGGAAGCAGGAGGAACAACAGAAAGAATAAATTTCTGAAGGGCAATTTGGTTCATGAACAGGTCATTCTGACCCAATGACAGAAGCAGATCTATCAGCATACAGAAATTCAGACTGTAACGTTAGCTCAGTGATGGCAAGCAGCTACTAAAAACAGGAAGGAATTGCCAAATTCAGCAGGAAAGGGGAAGAACGACCAACTGAATGCAGTCATCAAGACTGGGGCTGGAGCCAGACTAAGGAAGCCAATGTGATTGAATGCCCAGGGAGCAAATGTAAATGGCAAAAAAAAAAAGGGTCGGTCAGAACAAAGCAGGGAAAACTGCCTCCTCTAGCACCTGTGCAAGTTTCCAACAGAAATGTAGTAAATTCCCCTGCTACACCTTGGATGGGCAGCTCGGTTCAGGCAATTCATGCCAGCATGACCCTGCACAATGGATCTCAGCCTCCTAACTCTTAAAAATACTTGAAATTGCATGAAACACAGATTAAAAGGATACTTGCCAGGCTGGACTGAGGGAGATGTAAAGTATCCCCAGTTAATATTCCCTGTATTTCTCTCCTTTATTTATTTCCTATTTTATTTTATTTAATGATAGTTAATTCAGTTAATTTCACTTTCTTGTGGGAATTTTATTTACTTACACAGATTGAATTTCAATGATAAAACATTTAAAAAGAACTGGAACTGGATTTGAGGTTCAAATACTTCCAGTCCAGTTCTCAGGCCAAAAGAGAAGATGGCCTTCATTCAAAATGGCTACAACCCAAGGAAATAAGAGACAGAGAGAAAGAAAAGGAACAAGAAGGAGGAATGGGTAGGAAACATAAATCCAGTATTTTGCAGGATTTAAAACCACATTATGTCCCTTGTTTTGGGGAATGTTCATCAAAGCATGAAGGCTGGATTTGATGCTGGGCAGCCATCAGCTCAGTAATGATACTCAAAGCACAAAAAAAGCTGGACAGAAAAGAATTTCTGAACTACACTGGGCAGTACTTTTTTAGTGACACAAAATGAAATTAATAAAGAGAAAAAGTAAGGTTTTGGTAATGTAGAAGAGTGGTTCACTTGGAGAGAAACCCACTAAAGGAGAACCCTTAACACCTACCAACATGCCTGCCTCTCTAAAGGAGAAACCTCTAGGCTGTAAGTACATAGAGAGCCACAGCTTCTGGTCTCCAGCATCCCTTGATTTGAATCAGAATCATGGAGGGCAAGAGCCCCAAACTTGCTTCTCCAGAGATATTTGGACACACACATGGTAGGAGATTTCCTCAATTCCAGTTTCTCATTCTACTTGTCCCAGGTCCATTGGCTTCTGGACTTACTGGTCTCTGGGGAATTTCACACTGACTTAATGTCAGACAGCTGCTTCATTTTGTAAAATACAAAAACCAACAAAACAACCAACCAACCAACTTTTACAGGCTGGTGGGTTGTTTTGTTGTTGTTGATGATGTTTTGTTTTGTCTTCATAAATGTTTAATGAGTCATGCATAGCATTTCCAGCATTATGAAAGCCAGAATCCTGATACGATTTGTTTACTGCAGGCAATAACTTGATTAATATGGGCATAACAAATATTTTACCAGAAGGAAGAGGAGATTTTTCTTATTTTCTTATGTTCACTTGGATAACTGTGTTGTTTGATCAATATCTTATAATTTCAGCTACAGAGAGCTGAGTTACACTTTTAATTTTTACCTGTAGATCACAGTCTCTCTTACTTACAGGGCTCTTGGGAGAATATCCTGTCTGTAAGTACCCACCCCAGGCCCGTGTTTCACATTTAATTGCTTTTTTAATGACTGAGATGTGTTAATGTCATATAAAAGCATATTCTGATTTTTTGAAAAGCTTATTTCTGCCTACAAACATATTCAGGCAATTAATAAAGCACTATTAAAAAATTAAATGCTTTTATCATCCTCAAATGGAATAGCTTTGACATTAAATCAGTCTTTATTTTACACCACAAAATCCAACACTCAGACATAATACATAGGCAGATAAGCTTCAACACTTCCACTGTTCAGAGGTGCCTATTTTGACTGTCTGATTACAACTCTGTTGCATTGACTGGCTCTTTAACAATAGATTGGTACTCAAGCGAAAGGACAGCCAGGTCTCAGCATTAACAGGCTCCATGGGAACCAAATCTTCAGATGGCACAAGCTGGCAAAGCTCCCTAGAAACTCTACTCTCCTTTGTTAAACTCAAAATGGAAACTTAAGAACCTCCAGAACAGATGACAGCAGCAGTTACCTGGCCTGTGACCAGAACCCAAGGTTTCAGAGGGCTGTGCAAAACCCTGCCAAATATAAAGACACAGAGCAAACTCTGTAGATGGTCAAACTCTCCTCAACTCCCTGCCTCAAACAACCTGGCTGATTTTGTGATATAGGTGAGTTAATGTTCCTTTCAAGATGGTGATAACAATGGTATTTGCAATTTTTTTGTGATGTTTGCTCCATCACACCAGCATTATCCTTAATGGTTCTTTGTGAATCGGCCAAAAGGGAAAACTGAGACTGTGGGAATTATATTCATAAGCCTTTTTACATTCTAGGACAAGCTTCACAATTTGAAGACTATTTATTTTAATAAATTGCTTGCATGTTCACTTCCAAAATTTAGGTTCCAAGGATATGTTCATTTTTACATTATACCTTGTACTGTATGAATTTTAATTTAATGCACTGCTTTTACCTTGCTTCCTGTTCATATGCCCATTCCTTCTTTTTTTCCTTTCTCTGTTGTAGACACCTACCTTTTCTTTTTCCCCTCACTAATCTTTTTCTCATTCCCCTTGACCTTTTTCACCTGTCAAGTACAAATGCACACTCCCTCATCCACCTCATCAATCATTCTCCCTCAGTCTCTTAACAGCATCAAATCTACCCAAGTTACAAAATTAATTATAATACACTGCTGCCAGTATAAATTCCCTGTACAGTATGATACCTGTTGCTTCAGGCTCTCCAAGGTCATTTATACAGACGTCTGCCACCATGTCCCCAAAGAGGCCGCATTCTAGTTCCACCAATGCTCCCAAGTGGCTTAGCACAGCTGACGGCCTTATACTCTGAATGAATTTATTTAAATCTTGTACGAAGTAAGCAGTGACTATGACACACCATGGGATCCTGTCCAGCATCCACTGGCAGGTCTCAGCGGAGGTTCATGTTCATGTGTAATCACTTCAAGGGGATAGTCAATGGTGGGTTAATCAATGCTGAAGTACAGCTCAAGCAAACATGAGATAAAAGGCACTGACATGCCTGGGACTTTAGAAGAAAGGTAAGCAGTGGAAAGAAATCAGGGCAAGGTTGTACACAGCACACTACAAGCTTTTGGAATAGCGAATCCTACCCAGCATAACTATTACCACTTTCAAAAATGGACTGAGTAGGACCCTATTTCTAACACCTGACTGAAAGCTATGTTTTCACATTAACAACAGTCCCAGGAACATATATATTTCTGGTCATGCTGCCCATGCCAGGTTCCATTGGCGAATAACAAGCAGGTTAGTCTGGTGGCTCACATTCAAGCTGTGCCCACGAATAACGGAGCAGGAGAAGTGCTCTCCTCATAAACCCAGACGCAGTTATCCAAAAAGCTGCTTCAGAGATAAGTGCAGTGAATGAATAAAGTAATGAACCAAAACAATCTTACTCAAATCTCAGCCTCTTTGCAAAGAGCTTATGAATCCTTCAAATAGAAAAGATAAACCTTCCCTATTTAATCACTGTGTCCACCTCCAGGGGACAGTATAGGATTGTTCCCCTACAGTTTTTCTTCCGCTGCTTTGTTCATTCCAGCTCCCCAGGCTGACATGTAAGAGGTAGCCTGCTGGAAGAATTTCCAGTGCTGAGGAGGTCGATGAGGCATTCTGAAAGACTGCCTGTCCAAACTGTCAGTGAATGAGGTTCATTCGACTGCACAAACCATCTACACTCCTGTACAAACTGGAGCAATGAACAGTGCAAAAGTCTTTGATCAGTCAACAGCGTTACCACCCACACAGCCAGCACATCTCCAGATGAAACACACTAGTCGAAAGCTCCCACTTGGGCACCTGATATATGTGCTATGTCCACAGATAACCCATGAAGAAAAAGCAAAAAGAGCCTGAACACAAGCCAGTCCCTCCCCTCAAGCTCTTCCATCTCATCTTAACCCTTTGAATTAAAAGCAGCCTTTGTAAAGCACACAGAAGCAGCACACTGTGAGATACATGGGAGTAACATTTTGATCAGTTTTACAATTAATAAGAATTAGGTGCATCATAGAAAAACATTATTGTGTTCCCATGTATTTGCATACACACAGTATGTGTATGTGCAGATATGTATGCCATTCACCTTACATCCACAAGAAGTATATACACAAGGCATATCACATAGCATCTGCCCATACCCACAATGTTTTATCATTACATTTGTGCATTAGGAAACCACTGTGCACACATGAATTGCTAACACAGCCTGTTGGCAGAGAAAGCAATGTTTACATTTCAGCTACTGCCACGGATCTGACTGTAAAGCAGAGAAGCAGACAAACAAAAGGTTGCGATTCCCATTACACTCTTTTTTCCTCCATGCTTTGTCAAAAAGTTGCAGCTTTAAACCCCTTAAATACTAGGGGCCCAAATCTCATGATTCTCAGTCATAACAGTACAAGACAGAAAGCACCTGATGTTTACATTCACAAAGATGTGTTTCTCCTCTACCCTGCCAACACAGAAGGTACTCATTCTTAAGGCTTAGCAGCAAAGTAAGACTCACCCATCAAGGGCACTGCTTTTTGGTAGAGAAATTCCTCACACAGAAAGTCAGCTAACAGGCTCTCACCCCCAAACACACCCCTCATTATACTGCTTTCTTTTTCCCTTCTAAATCACAGGTTAATTGCTTCCTTGTTTCTTGGAGGAGAGCTAAATCCTCTCCTACTGCTGAAGGTTCTCTGTGACTTGACAGCACACAAGTACACATAACCAGCAAGGCCTATTGTGGCAATCTCCTCTCACAGGTCACTAGAAACAGCATCTGCTGTTCATTTTTCTTTCACAGGCAAACCACATGCATTAAACAACAACCTGCTGGGCCAAACAGAAAGAGAAAGAATGAGGAAAACCAATACCTCTTTATGCAACAATACACACAGGTGTTTAGAGACAGGAAAAGATCAAGACTCAGACATGCTCTCATATTCAAGGCTATAAAACAGGTAGGGCAAGAGGGACATTCCATGGATATGGATGGGCATATGAGGACAATAATGTAAAACAACTGCCTATCACCACTGCTTCTTCTGTTAAGGTGGGCTGCATGTCCATGTCAGTGAATTTAAATGAGCCCAATGAGAGGGACGGGGATGAAAACTGTATAGTCAAGATCATGTCTAATCTAAGTCCCTGCTGCTGCAATTTAAGCCTATTACTTCCGGCCCTATCAACCACTAACGTTGTAAGCAGACTTTTTTCCTTCCTCTTGATAACAGTTTTTGAGCTTATTAAAGACCCTTTTAATGTCCCTCCTCAGTCTCCTTTCTTGAGGCTAAACAAACCCATCTCTTTCAGACTTTCTTAGAGGCTATGTCCTCTGGATCTCTCATTCCTCTTCTAATTGACTTCTGGCCTCTACCCGGTCAAAGTACATCTTTCTTGAAATGCACTGTTCAAAAGTGGGGACAGTGTTCCAGCTGAGACCTTACCAAAGCTGAATGCAAAGTTTATTTCATGCATCATTCAGACTGTACTTCTGGTTATATACTCCACATATTCCATGTTGTAAATGACCTTATTTTTTTATTAAAAACCTCAAAATCAGCATGACTTATGTTCATTCATATGCAGCTATAATCCCTAGTTTTCTCCTCTGAAACAATGTACCTGGCTGCTTTCTGTCCTGAATTACCAGACTTGCTATTAAAAGGAATTTTAACTGTCCACATTGAATGCCATAATTTTTTCACACAATTTTTCCATCTTATTTTAAGCTTACCCAAGCTTATTTTACCATATCCAAGTATGGATATGTGCCTAGGGACACCCTCTAGAGAGATGTGCTCCTTACTGAGGGCTCATATTGGGGATATCACTGAGAGACTACCAAGCCTCCTACAGTCTACTGAGTATTATCTGCTGATGGAGTTTCAAGTGGGCACAAGTGATATGACCAGGAGTGGTCTGAGGAGAATCCAGAAGGATGACAGAGCTCTGGGAGCTGTGATATAGGAGGGCAGGTAGCTTTTTTGACAATTCTCCTGGTCAAAGGGCCAGCTCAATCTCGTGAATCAACTAATGGCTACAAGACTGGTGCCACAGCCATGTGTTTGGCTACTTAGACCATGGGATTCATTTTGAGAAACCTGGGTCTGCTGAGGCTGACAGGGTCCATCTGTCAGAGAAGGAGAAGACAGTTATCATCATGCCAAGCTGGTGAAGGGGGCTTTAAACTAAAGTTGCAGGGGAAGGGGATCCTCAGTCCATCCACTCCTACTGATTTGATGTCAGTGCCAGCAATAGATGCCCATATACTAGATAGGGATCACATGTCAGCAGGAGAGCACCTGGAGAGCAGCAAAAATGAACTCTGAGCACTACTGCCAGTAACTCAGAATCAGAGACCCTACTAAAATGCCTCTACGCATCATGTAGCATGGGGAATAAACAAAAGGAGTTTGAGATGTGCACATGCCTGCAGGGCTTTGATCTCCCTGGCATCACAGAGGTGTGGTAGGATGGCTCCTATGAGTTGCAATGGAAGAATACAGGCACTTTAGGAAGGTCAGGTAGAGAAGATGAGGCAGTGGTGCCCTCTATGCCAGTGACCAGCGGGAATGCACGGAGTTCCACCTGGGGATGGATGAGGAGCTGACCAAGAACTTATGGGTCAGGGAGGACTGGGACAAGTGACATTATAGGGGAATCTGCTGTAGGCTGCCTGACCAGGAAGCCCTTCTTTAGACAGACAGGAGCAGCCTCACGGTCACAAACTCTGGTGCTCCTGGGGAAGTTCAACCACTCCAATATCTGCTGGAGGGACAACACAGCAGGGCATAAGCAATCCAGGAGCTTCCTGGATTACGTTGATGATCATTTCTTAATAGATGTGCTCTGTATTTCACCATCCATTCACTTAAATGAAAACACCAAGCAGAACACAAGCTGTTATACCTCCCCTTGATATATTTTTTCACCATGACAGGTTGCAAGTCCTCTAGTACAAGTACCAAATTTACCTCCACATTCTGATTATATACATGGTACCAAATACCTCTCTCAAACAGAGCTTCTAGTATCAGCATATATAACACTAAATAAAAATAAAATCTGCTGTTTCAGCACAGTGCCCATTTTCCGCCCCTTATTTCCTTTCCTTCCCCTCCCCGCATTTTCCCCCTCCCTTCCCCCTCCCTGTGCCAGGTTTGTTTTTCATGCCAAGGTCCTCTAGCTGAGACCCTGTATGGGAAGGTAGTTGTGGGAAAGGTTATTAGGAAACTGCCGTCTAAACTGCTACCTTTCCGGCTTCCCCACCCTCTCCCACCCTACAAAGTCCCCTCTGTTCTGTTTTAATACTAATGAGTTCAGAGGAGGTTCCTAGGCTGGAGCAATTCACAGTTTGGACTGTGCCAAAGCACACAGGCACACACCTCTCTGATCGCTTCCTGCCCAAACACAGTCCTGCTGGCTCAACCTTCAAAATGTGGGCTGGGGATTGCTGCTGCTGTGCCAAAGGCAAGCTGAATTTCCAGGGGCGGCAGTGCCACCTACTCCTCCCCTCCCAGCTTTATCCTCTTGTACGCATCCTATTTGCCATGTGCCCCTATAGGGGAAAACAAGGGTAAGTTAGACGTTGGCTGACCTTTAAATCTCTGATAAAATATTATGTAAAAGGGCAGGAGGAACCAATAGGTTGGTTAAGAATTTAATGAGCAAAATTAACATCTTGTTGAGCTTTGGTTGTGCAGCTTAGAAACACATGCTCAAGCTTATATGCAGGGTAAACTCAAAGGAACTCCAGTAAATCAACATAATTTTTGGTATAAGTTCAGGTTTGCACAGATAAAAGCAAAATCAAAAGCTAGTTTTAGTTCTTCTCTTGCCCTCTGAGTTATTATTCCAAATTTAGTAGTGCAAACCAGAAATCAGAATGCCCCTAACTCCATTAAATTGAGTGGACTTTGGATTTACACCGGTGGAAAATATTAATTAAATAACTTCTTTTAAATTGCAACAGACTAAACCTCTCAGCTTAACCACCTCTAACAGTGGCTCGCTCAACAATCTACAGCACAGATTTCAGACATATAATAGACTGAGAAGTTTATCAATCTCCTTTTTATTCATTGTTAGCTTCTACTTCAATAAGTAGAGATGATCTGTATTTACTACTTATCAGTCCAGACCAGCTAGAATATCATCCACATATGAGGCTTCTGCTATCTGCTCTGGGCTGAAGTGGAGGGAAATTCCACAACTCTCTTCCCTCACATAAACAGAGTATTTCCACTGTCAAACAGTGAATTGAAGGCATGACAGTATATTTGGTTATTCACTCACACCCTGTCCTGTCTCATTGCTCAAGTATTCTGATAATCAGAACAGAAACTACTGCACTGACATCACTGGGCTTAAGAAAACACCAGCTAAGATGTTTTTCTCTCCATGTTTCTACTAAAGAAATTATCAGAAACTTTCATAAAATACAGCAAAAAGAGAAGAATGAGCAAGTGCCTTGCAATTATGATTTGTTGTTAGGAGACGATGCATATGCTATCCAGTTAAGCATTTGTAATCCAAAAGTTCTCCCACCACATCATTAATGTAGAAGCCAACGACTTCACACCGACCAACAAACTCTTGCAGCTGTTCTTCTCTATTCAAGATGTAATTCTGAAACACAGCCACTAAAGCAATCCCAATGGACTTTCCATGACTCAGGGATCTCCCTGGACACCTTCCAAACTGAAACTGCAATCTGCTTTCCCCTTGTAATTTCCTTTGGAGAAGTTATTCTTCAAGCCTCCACCTAGTAAACCATTGCATAACACTGCTGTGCACATTGCTAACCTTTTCCAAAGGTTGTTAGTGTGGGCAGTCTTTCCCTTTATGTGGTCAACAAATGATGGGAAACTGCAAAATTAAAAGACGCCCTTAAGTGTTTTTAATGCAAAAGGGCATGGAGTACACAAATGTTGACTAGGGCCTTTTTGCATACACCAGTGGGTCTATAGGAAGGCAGCAGAATTTTGCATCACTTTCTCCCTTAAAAAAGAACAAGTAGATAAGAGCAAGGCAATGTCTATGAGAGGAGGCAGTAATAGAGATTTGCTCCCAAGCTCTTCAAATACATTTGCCACTTGAAGACTCCTGTGCTGCCAATAATCTACATGTGCTTCATTTCTTCAGCATCTTTTCAATCTAGCCATAATTCTGTAATAAAACCAGCTTAAGAAGCATTACTATTCCCTGTTTCACACAAGGGAAACAAACTCACAAATGCATGAATTTAGTTGTGTAAGCTTACAGGGATACCTAGGAAAATAGAGTGTTCTTGAGAAGTTTTCCTCCCATCAAGCTTACAGACAACAAGATACCTAACATTAAAAGCTCTGGGTCAGTGCTGTTCCAGTGCCAGGTGGAAGGCATCTGTACTTCCTCAGAATAAAACATCAAACAGAGCAGCTGTGGAGGCAGTCTGGTGTGATGAGTGACAAGAAAAGCATCTTCTGACACTTGCTTTCCACGTGCTGCTCGCAGCTGAAGGATGAACAGAAGGATCTCTCCTGTATTTAGTGACACTAAAAGCTGCCCCTCACCTAGTGTGGAGGAAGGTGCCAGGAAACTGCTGACCTAAAAACCTTTTACTCTACAAAGGTGCTACTCCATCCACCTCATCTGTAGGACCTTGTGCTCCCCACTTTGGAGTCTTGCATACCAGGCAAATGACAAGAAGAGACCATTTCCCTCCAACACTGAAAGAACAATCCCAAATCACCTTAACAGGTCCCCTGAATGATAAACAACCTTGAGTACGGTTTGAAGATAGAATCCACCTACAGAAGGGCACAGAGACACGACACAATTACAAACCCTTTTCCCCCACTCTCCTTCAGGCTGTATGATCCACTATCTGAGCAATGATTATATCTGATATAAATTGTTACTAGGTGAGCAACTACAGAAACTGATCTTAGTCAACATATTAAACAGGTGATACATCATGATTGTTATCTTCTTCTCCATTCAATTATCATATATTGTTAACAGTTCTTCTTAAACCCCAGCTACAGTCTATCTCCCTAAAGATAACTCCTATCCAGCAAGAAACTTACATCTCATCCTATTTCTCAACCTTTTCTCTTCACTGGAAAATTTCATTGCTTCCCCAGCTTCAGGTGAAGAATTATTATAATTATTACAAATTTTTAGAGGTCTTCATCATCAGAGTGATCTGGCTTGCCCTTTCTTGCTGACGTCAGGCTAAGTACCAAAACATACCTCCTATAGCATCTCAGATCTGGTCCTTCCTCTATGAGCTGCAGAAGAAATGGCTATCTGTCATTCAGCCTCCCTTCATCAGTGTGCAAATTCGTTCATGACAAGCACAGCCGAAAGATCACATTCATCCCACATCACCTCCATCTTTGCCATGAGTCTTCACTCTCCCTTCAGCACCACAGCTACTTCATTTGTTGTGCCTTTTTCTTCAACACTTCGGAAGAGACTGTCCCTCCTATCACAATCTCCGGACCTCTCGTCATTTCTCACAGATACATTTTCAGATGGCACCATCTCACCCCATATTACTTTTCTTATCTGATTTATAACAATCTTCCACCTTTCCTTAGCAGATCAAATCTAGATTCAAATATGCTCTCTAGAAGGTGAGGGATGAGTCTTAATAGATTTTTAAGCCATCAAATATGACTCTGAACACCATAAGACACTAATGAGAAGTAAAGGACAGAAACTGTAGAAATGCAGGAATCATACTCAGAGAAGCCATTCCAAAGTGTTGGGGCAATAGGACATGCTTGCACTGCTGCTGCTGATGTTATTTCTACTGGAGACAGCCCACTCTCTAAGCCAGCAGACAAAGTGGCATAAAATATATGAGAATGCTGGTTCAGTTCTAGATGGAGAGTAGAAAATTGTCCATTCTGCTTCCATCCAAGTACAGCTGTAAAAGCTCCAGAAAGCTGAAATAAAGATAATTTATGCTGAAATAAAGTTACTTTGATCCTTCCAGCTGGAAAGTATGACTCTTACTATCAATATCATCTCAGTGTTTTATCACTTCAGCACCCTTCAGGCTCAATCCAGAAAGCTGCTGACTTTGTCATGGCCACAGTGGAACACAAAATCCATTCAAATATTAATTATGCCTTACTTAGGAAAAAGGCCAGAGTAGAGCTGTATGGTATTTTTTTCTTTTTATGTTTTGCTGCCTAACAATCGCAGCTATGACAAAACACGATAGTATTATCAAATCAGGTCATAAAGGTGTTAGAAACACATGGACACAAGATTTTGGAACACTAAGCCTATCCACTCCTTATTTCAGGGTTAGGATATCATGACAGCTCCCAAGCATTCAACAGAGGGAAGACATAAGATTGACAACTTAGCACTTCCATCCTCTAGTGGTAGATCTGTTCTTACCCCTCCCGCATCCCAAGCCACATATCTGTTGTGCTCCCAAAACTGAGTACTTCTCTTTTGCCCTAGATCTACTACATGCTTTTCCTTGCATGTTCCCATGGAACAACAATATTACCCTGTTAAAAACATGTAGTCCTGTGAGATCTTCCTCAGGTGTTTCACATCTACTATAAGTAAATAATTCTCAGAATACACTTACACATTCCCTTCAAGTATTCCAACCATGACCACGACCCTTCCCACTTTTCAGAAAGGCCGTCAGTATGCTCTTCTTGGGATATTCAGAAGCCAACAACCACCACAGACACAGAAAACACCACACGGGCCAAATTTCAGTCAATGAAGAATTATGTAACTCCACGACTGTCTTTCAGTGGAACTGAACTGCTTTATGTTGGGTACATCTGTCCATAAGCTTTATAATAAAGCAACAAGGTCTAAAAAACAGTGTATGCCTGTACAAAAGCCTTAAAATTACACAGGTGTTTTAGTAACATCCCCCAGCTTCTTCACACCCAAAATCTTGCATGTAAGACCAGGTCTGGATTTACATTTGTTTACACAATCCTACTGATTCTCAGACATGGAGTGTGAGACCTGGTTCCCATCTCATGCTCCTCTCATAGCATCTGTGTCTCACACATTTGCAGCACAGCAACTGCTGCTTCTTACACAGCTGGTCAGGGAGCTGGGAGCTGCCAACCAGCTGCACCTACTGGAAGGGAGCCTAAAGTGAGAAAGTGCTGGTGCTGCACTTAGTCCTATGAGCCTGTCCCTATCATAGGAATCCATATGTAGGTGAGCACTTGAAAGAAGAAGCTGTCTCTGCCACAAAGCCTAAAATGTAATATATCTTACTGATTTGGACTTGAATAATTACAGAAAACTTACTGTAGTGATATGTGCATTAAAATCAGGGACTTGTACACATGTATTGCATAAGGGACACATGTAAAGCAGACTCAACATTATGAAAAAGTCTCTCCCTGTAGAGTAGGAAGAAAAAGAAGAAAGGTCTCCCCTGTGTGGAAAATTGAAAATAAAAGAGTTATCCTGAGTATTTACAATCTTGGACTGAAGAACTATGCTGGACATAAAGGAAGTTTCTGCATAACTAGACAGACTTTGATACCATTAAGAGCTTTTACCTCCCTAGCCTCAGCACCCTTTGCTTCAGAAATCTTAAACCACCCAGTTCTTTTGCCATTATTACAAAAGAATACAAGTGCATCTGAGTGCATGGAAAAATGTAAATCTGACAACTAAAAACTAACCCAAGAGAATGGAAATTTTTGTTGCCTGGCCACCATCAACAAGGAAAGCAATTTGCTGCCTCAAAGCTTTGCTTTTTTTTCCTGCCTTCACATACAGCATCTGCTACTCAGAGGGCAATGCCAAGGCTTCTTCCTGGATGTGAGCCTCTTATCAAGAAAATTCTGCCTTGGTCTCATCAGCAGCATTTTCTTACAGCCTCCACTGGTGCATCCTCATTAAGTGCAAGAAAGGAAGCAATAACTTGGAGGGGGGGATTCTCCACTGAACAAAGGCCAGCAAACCCTCCTAGTTTGCTGAAGTGAGGGCTCATCAAACACAAATAAAAATGAAGGACCTCTCCAGATGCTGACTGCGTTTGGCACTACACTTCCTGACAGATTAGGTAGATTAATTAATTACAGAGAAGCACAGAAGGGATGAGAGATGGGCATAGGAAATTAAGTAACTTCCTCTTATGGGCAAACCAAAATAGAGGAACTTTTAAATTATGGTTGCATAGAAATTTGCATTGAGCAACAACTCAAAGCTGCAGGCCTATCAGAGGCATAATCTGAAACTATGATTTACATGCAGGGCAAGGGACACAGAAAGTAAATCCCTGTATTCAAATGAATCCAGCATTAGGATAGAATGACTCAAAAGACTAATAATTTGAAACTAAACACTCAGATCTTGGTAAGATGCCTGAATTTAAATGAGAGTTAATACTGTTATCAATGTACCTGACACACGTTTGGGGGTTGAAGCAAGGACCTAACATGCACGTCTTTCTAAGTCACAACCTTTCAATGAGAAACCAAGGACTTAAATAAGCTTCAGACATGAAGGATACTTTTCTGGACAGGTGGTGCTCCTTACTGAGAGCCAAGAGACAGACTAGGCAACTCTGCATGTCTGCTTCCCAGAAATATTACAAGAGAGCAGGAGGAGAAATAGGGAACTTTGTTCTCCAAGCCCATCAGCAAACACAGAGAAACACAGCTCATGCCCTCTTGTTCCTACATACAATGACATATATTGTCTCTATTCACATGAAAAATCACAATGGAAGCATTTCTTGTACTTTTGACCACATAAATACTCTTGCAGGTTACAGAGCCAAAAAAGAGGCCTCACAAACACTGCCACAACTAGGACTTGGCAAGCTTGAGCAGGACTGGTGATATATGGGAGTACTTATTCAATGTGGTGAAGCCTCGTTTTCATCTGAGGTTTATGTTGTATCCATTGCACTAAATGGTCTGCAAGGGAGAACCAGGCATGAAGGGAACTTGCTACTTCTAAGTCAGCTGTTTGCAGTGGGAACCACTACTACAGTTATTTAGGTTTGGATCTCATCTCCCTGTGGCTGTTGAAGGTATGTTATGCAGTGTGCATCAAACTGATGCTTTGCTCAGAAATTGTTTTGCTTCCTTTGATGAAATAAATAAACGATTTCCCAGATACTTCCATGCTTTACGTTACAGTCTTTCAACATAAAACTCTTTTCCTTCCTTTTCTCATCAACTTTCTCTCCTCTGGGAAATGAGACTGTAATCACAGAATTCTACTCCCTTTTAAGGTAGAGAAGAACAGATGTAGAGACATTTCACAGAGTAAGCAAAGAGCAGAATTTTTCCAAACTTTATGCTACTGGTCACTTCATCCAACACTAATAGAAACATGTCTACAGTGACCCCACTGTTCCTTTGCCTCTGTGCTGAGAGAACTAGCATAGATACCAGTCATGTGGGTGGCTCATGTACTCAGAGAACACTGATCAACTCCTTCCAGCACTCTGGCACTAAAGTGCTCGCAAACACAAGCCTGGCATGTTGAGAAATCGAGAGAGCACAGTAACACACAGAACAGCAGCAAACATCACACTGATTCCATAGTTCTATCTCAGGAAAGATGAAGATATAGATTTACTAAGGAAGGGATTAATAGAAAGTGCAGAAAACCCCAGTGAGACCCGTGTGGTGGAGAGGACAAATAAAAAAGGCAAGAGCAAAAGGTACAGTAAAGTAACAGGTATCTTGCTGTAGATATCCTCCTTCCTCAGCTGACCCAAGGCATTGAAAAGTTCTAGTCATGATTACAGAAATTATCAGACTGTTCGTATGTTACCAAGTTCCTGCCTCCGCCACTCGACTCTCCTGCCACATCTCCTCCTCATATTTTTCATCTTCATGGGAGTTCCTCTGTACAGCTCTTATTCAAGGGGACTGAAGGAGAAGGAATTAACATGATTCTTGTTTTCCCTCTTCTCTTTACTACAAGAGTCACTGCCATTCTTTCCAGCTAGATTCCCGGGCTAGGTCATCTTTAATTCAGAAAGTGAGCTAACTCTGATGGTGTGGCAGCCATTACTAAATATAATGGAATCAGAGGTGATGAGATGAAAGACTAAGAGTTTAATTTAGGGTTGTGTCAAGAGGGGACATAGTTCCATGTTCTTGTGAATGCTATTGCAGAGTACTGCAGACAGAAACCAAAATTACAGTTTCAATCGTGTTTCCCAGTATGGGCTGAGGGAAGGACAGAGACCTTGATTCAGCATTTGCTTCCATCTTCATTCCATTGCACTCAGGCAATATTACAGGGAAAATATGGGCTTGATTTCCAGTGGTCTTATTGTTCAGGAATACATAGCAGTTCCATATGCATCTTCTCCACAAAAGCAGCTGTTTTGCAGTAGGATCAGAACACTAGATCTAGAGAGGGAGAGAGAGAAGAGTGTATGCTGCCTCACCTGAGCAGAAACCTACCTCAGTGGACTAGAAGAAGTTTAAAGGCAGGCAAAAACAGATGCTGGATAATTCTAAATTTTTCAAATATAGAGAGTTCAGAAATATTTATGAACAGTTGGTCCTCAGCTGTAAATACTGTACCTTAATAGGTACTTTTGGCAAAAAGTCTAAAGTTTGTTTCTGGAAAAGCCTGCGAGGATGGTAAATAGTAATACGGATAAAAAGCTTTTGTGAATCGATAAAGTCAACAAAACCCCTTCCTTAGAGATTCTGAGAAAAAACCCAAACAAAAAAGCCAAACAAAAAATTAAATGGGTTCAAATGCAACAGAAGAGAAATAAACTGTGATAGGAAATTTCAGTCAATGTCCCATCTGAGCTAAATATAAGAATGCTTCAAGAGCAGATAAGACCACAAAGGTATAAGAGTATGCATTTTTCAAATATTTCCTGGTATAAGAATTTAATTTGGTACAGGCAAGTACCATGCTTGGAGGATATAATGATATAATATATCATTATTCTCACTTGGAGGACATAATGACATAATCAACTTTGAAAATGTCAACTCAAAAGACAACTTCACTTCTTCCCCAAGGACCTTCCACCTTAAAATAGAGAATCTTGAACTCCACCTTCTCAAATACCATGACCATCTCATGACCACTAATAAAAGAAACAAAAAGAGAGACAACAAAAGCACAAGTTCTATACACTGCTCTTTCCTCTCTGCTAGCATTCTTCACATCTTTCTGCTTTCTCTGAGTTGCCAGCATTTAAGTCACCTTTTTTTGTCATGCTCTGAGTTCCTATCTCTGTTCAGGTTGTCAGGATAAGAGAGTTCCAGATGGCAAAATCTTTAGTGTCAAGCAGCACACCACCTTTAACCACCAAGAATGTAAGGATTCCAATACTGCGCAGAAAGAATCAGAATCCACTGTGACAAGAATTCACCATGGCTAACAAATATGAACAAAGACATGGAGAAGCTGTTCCACAAAAAAATAATTTCCCCTTGCATTACAACAGTTCTTCCAGATTCTTCTGTAGTTCCTGCTCAGTCAATAAATCTGTACAAGGAAAAACATGTGTCTAGAACAAGTATTTTTACCAGCAGCCAAAAAACTATTCTGGCACCTGCCAACAGACCACCACCTGCAGCAGCACTTTACTATTACATGGCAGTATGGAAGAAGTGATGCTAGCCTAGATGGTCAGGTAGGCCCAGTTCCACAATTTGCAAGGTACAGGACCAGTCCACACACCCTGCTTCCTAGAGCTTCTCTCTCTGCCTGTTCATTGAAGGGAAGATGCTGACTCGGTTGTTCTGTCCTCTATCACAAAAGCAACCTTTTGAGGGGCAAAAGTTGTGGTCACAAATATTTTTGTGGACTGTGTATTTTGTACATCTAGGCTTTGATAAGGACTTACCTGTACTGTTACTACTGCATTAATCCCAAGGCAATCACTACCAGCAGATGGCCTGAACGTTGGTATATCTTCTCCCATCTTAGCCCAAACCAAATTATACCAAATCACCATGAGCAATGGTCTTTGTTCACACCTACTCTTTGCACACATTCACAATGGAATAAATCAAGATAGAATTTGGGACCTATCAGGACTAACTCTTTCTGTTTTAATTTTCTAATTGATCAGACAAGGTATAAACACAGCATCCAGCTTCAAGCAACACAAAAGCCTGGGGTATATTCTAGTACTGTTTTTCTGGTTGAGTCACAACGAGAGTAGGCATTTCAGCTGAAATCAGCATCAGCTTGTCATCTCACAGTCACTGCCTTGGTCAGAGTCCAGTTAGGCAGCTGCCATTACATAGCTGGATGGTCTGGGTGCATCTCCCAAACAGAGCAGCTCGCACACGTGTATCTGCCTCAGTCTGGAGACTACACAGGCAAATTTGAAAGCTTGGATTAGGTCATGTGAGTCCATCACAAATAAAGGATCCCAACACATTCGTAATTCCTTCCCCTTGAAAAACTGACATCTCCGATTTCGCTTGTCATGGTACTAGTTGAAGTAGCACAAGAACAGGAGAAGACATGCTCCTGGTCCTCAAAATGCCAGTTTTCCTCAAAAAGGGAGGTAGAAATATACTGAACATTTACTGGATTGGAAAATTCATCATAAGGGAGGCTTCTCCAGCACAGTTATGCTTAGCTTTTCTTGCCATTAATTCTTACATGGGAAAATGCCCCAGATTTTAACTGCAACAAGGGAAAAAATAAGGCTTTTAAAAATTCATTCAACCACACCAATGTTTCATTATACCCTTTGCAGAGCAGATGGCAAGATGAGGCTATACCCCCTGGGCCTGCTTCAGGGAGCTAACACAAATGCTCTTCTCACTACAGATCTCAGATGATGTTGGTGTCATCATTTCACTTGGGGATTTGGGTCAAAAGGCTTTACACTCAAATCTGTTTTTTATATAGTACAAGTGCACCCAGACTAGACCCTAACGGATAAGCAGCAGGGAGCTAGCACACAGCACAGAGCCCTCTCAGGCACTTCCAGGTCGCTGATTTAAACTGGTGCATTTACAGACTGAATCTTTCTAATCCAATTAAAATCTCATCTGAGCTGTCAATACAGATGCAGCCTGTTTTATTTTAGTGTCTCATAGAACATGCATTAATCCAGACTTGTGGACAAACTATCCCTTCCAGGCAAACTCTGCATTTTGCCAGCCTAGTTTCCAGCCCAGGTTCTCTCCCACATAAAGCCCTTACTTGCTCTCATCTTACCTGCCTAATCAGGAATTCCTATGGACATGCATGACCCTTCTGTCTGGCTGCTTTATAAAAATGTGTGGTGTACACCATTAACCTTCTGAAAAATAGCACTTTTCTCTCCCAGCTCACTTCTCATGCAATGATGGCTAGGGCGCTATCATTAAATATAAGAAATGAATATGATCTGTTTTCATTTTCAATGGCTTCATTTGTTTGAAATGCATATGCCAGTTACAAGCTGTCAGCACATTTAATAAGTTATAGCATAAACCAACAACTCTCAAACTACTGGGGCCAAAAATTTTTACAGATCATCACATATACTTGTCATTAAATTTTGCACCAGAAACATTATAAATTATACTGTTTAATAGACTTCCATAAGGCAGCTGTGAGCTGTTTTGCCACAAGCAAGCACATGGAACACCAGTATTCGCCAGACATAAAACTGAAAGTTAAAAGCACCATTAATAACACCACAAACTCTCAAACTCCTCATAAAACTGATACCCTTCTCAGTAAGCAAAAGCCCAGCAGCAACTCAAGCAGGTCTTTCACTATGACCCGAAGGTAAACAAGTTCAAGGTTTAGCAAGCCAAGTTCAGGAGCAAAGCACATCTGTTGGTGACGTCTGCAGGAAGGCTGGATTGAATGCTTCAATGGTTCTTGGTATTGGAGAAAGATGAACTTTGACACAGCAGTTTGAGCTTTGCATGTGAAAACCAATAGGTAAGCAGCATCCAGAAATAAACTGTCAGCAGAGCAGATTACAGATTACACTCTTACTCTTGAGAGATACCTGTCACCACGTGGAATTCTCATCAGACACTGGCATTTTCTAAGAGGGATTGAAGTAGACTCACATAAAAAGCAAACTGACCTAAATATAGACCAGAATTTTGTGAAATATTTCCATAAGAAGAGATTCCCCATTTGCAAATTGGTTCAAAGCAAGTAGACTCTCTTTTGCCGCATGCATTATTCTTCCTGAAAGAGCTGCAAATCCTATTGACTCCTTTCTATGCCCCTGCAACAGAATACTAACAATGCTAATGGATGCTAGGGAAAGTGAAAACAGTTCACGGTAAAGAAATCCATACCAATTTACTATGTACACAGAATGCAGCTTTTGACTAAGGAAGTTCTTGAGCTGAAAATTGTTAGAGATTGGAGAGTATCCTGGAAAAGACCACCTTATGGCCACACTTTATAGTCTCCAACACCTTATATTTTTCCCTAGCCATCTGCTTTGGACCACATCTTGAAACTGGAGCCTAGGCTAGGCTGTCACACCACTGACCTGAGAAGCTACAGCTGTCCCTGTATTTGCCCATACATTAACCTCCAATTGCACACACAAATCATATGGTTATTTTCATTGCTATAGCATTTCAAAGCTATGGTCATGGACAAGAATTTATTGGGCTACTGCTGTAAGTGTAATGTAGAAAGACTACTGGCAAATTCCTCTAATGCTGAGATCCAATATTTTCTGTTGTATTCCTCACCTCAGTAGCACTCCTTAAGCACATACACTCTTAACAGATATCTCACTTCACATAAGCTCCAATCTCAGAATGGCAATGAGAAACCTAATCAGCTGCATCAAATGGGCATCACCTTTACGACACAGCTTGCAAAACAACCCAGCCCTATGACCTCTGCCTGTGTTTTGCATTCAGGCTGAACAAGAAGACAAAGACAGTGAAGTCATTTGATGCCAGGCATGAAAAGCAAGTGTCTGGCTCCTGGAGTCTGCAACATTTACCACAAAAGCAAACAACAAAGTTCATCTGAAATAATGCCTTCTCTTCCTGTTTATGGCTGCTGCTGTAACAGCACCACTTCATGGTTCAAAGGCAGCTGTGTGATGAAACATAATTAGCATGGTCACCTGATTCTTTATACCTCACCAGAAGAATGCTACTCAACAAAACCAAATAGTCCTTATTTTATTGATCTGCAAACCCTAAGATTTTCCACTGTATTGTATTATATTCTACAGCAGATTTTATACCAAAGTTGTAAACAAGAAATTCACTGTCAGCTCTCTTTAAAGAACTTGAGAGGTTTCTTCTAATACGCCCAATGCTACACCTGGAGAATTGCCTAGTGCTATGAGAATAAATAAGCAGGTTTAAACATTTTGTTGTACTTATACACAGTCCCACTATCATCCGTGCTGTTGCTTACCACCTTTCTCCTACCAAGTAACTAGTCAAAAAAGATTGGAAAAAAAATTTTTAAAGCTTCAATAAAAGCTCTCTACTAAATCCCTTAAATCCTCTTATTCCTCTTTTAAAGGGAAGAGTTCATCCACCTCATAAATGTATCAATCTGTCAGCAGAAACTTACCACAAGTTCGGCAAATCTGGCATTGAGCTCTTCTGCTGGTGGGATTGGGACAGAAAACTCAAGGAATTGGAGGGGGTTATTGTCCTTGAGGTTGATTTCAGGGAGGTCGCTACCTCCAAAACAACAAAGAAACCCCAGGGCATGACGATTCCTCTTCCGGGGGGCCATGATCATGGTGTGTGATGCTATCTTCTGATCATGTTCTGTAGGGAAAAAAACAAAACAAAACCAACAGCTATTAGATGATAAACAAGACTGTTGAATCTGTGCAGTTCTGTGTAATTACAATGGCTGTCACTGGAGTAACAGCTGGAAAAGGACAGAAGGATCTGATACCCAAAAGAGCAGAATAAACACTCGAGCTAGACAAGGTAGCTAGGCCCTAGTATGGTATTAACGTGTTCTTCTATGGCAGTGTAGAGTCACTTCTCTAAATTTTTCTGAAAAAGTACTACAAATTCAGTGTGGGATTTCCCAGCAGGTAGATTTATCAGCAGTGCTCAGTAGCCAAGGCTGAACACTACCACTGAATGGCCTTTCTCTCACTACAATAAAGGAATGAAACTACTAGAAGGAAAAAAGCATGTGTGGGAGAATTAATCCATAACACATAGAAGAATCTTCCAAAGGTATCCCATTTGATCAAAATAAAATAAACAATGAAACAATGAAGCAGACATCAATTTTCCACCACTGCAGAGCCAGACCACTAAACATTCACTTATTCCTTCATGGCCAGGACTATCGCAGTAGAACCATTTTGTCTATTCTGTTTCCAAACACACGTAACCAGTTTGGGTTACTTTATGTACTCAGGGAAGAAACAGCACAGTGTTAATGCGTGCTTTCAGATTTACATTTGAGCTGCAAGATCCCATCTTGACAGGACCCAGGTTTGAGAGGCTTTGGTATCAGGAGTATAAAGGGAGGCAAAAAGAGGCCTGAAGGAGAAGCTGGGAAGTTACTGATTTCACTGCCACACAACACCGTTTGTGAGTGGCCCATCCAAACAGGAAGTCTCCTGCCAGCAGTTTGAAAGGAGGGATCTGTGCAGTGCACAGAGAGCCACATATTTTGCCCTTTTAAGGGACTTGTTGTTTGACAGCTCAGGGGCTTATTTGTGTTATATTTTTAAGGACTTCACTTTTTCACTTAATCTGCAGACTAAGCCATATCGTTAGAGAGTAAATAATTAAAGCTTGTTGTGAAGCTGGTCTCTCTGGGCACAGGGCAGGGGAGCAGGAGGGAGGTGGCAGGTGAACCAAACCACAGGATGCCAGATGCTGTATCAGCAGCAACACAGCTGAGCTTTGTCATCAGAGCAGCTGCTGCCCTAACCTGCCCCACAATGCTCTGGTCTGTTTGCTTGCCAGAACAAGGCTGCTTTGAGCTTTCACAGAGACTGAGTAGCTGTGCAAGGAAAAGCACCTTCGGGACAGCAGCTGTATAGTGGGACTTAACATACAGAGCACAGCCAGAAGCTCTCCAGGGACTTTTTGTGCAGAAATTTGCATGCTCGCTTAAGAAAAACCTAAGCAACAATCAAACAAAAACAAAACAAAACCCCAAAACCAACACACACACACACACACAAAAAAAAAAAAATAAAATAAAATAAAAAGAAACCAAACCATCCAAACCTCCACACTTGTAGCCCTGAGTGCTTGGCAGGAATCACCTGCCCTATTTTGTGCTGGGATTAATTTATCTAGCACATTCTCTTATGCATTGGAGGGGCATCAGCTGCAACTCTCACGTAGATGAAAGGAAAGCAAGCTGGTAAAAAGTACTGTCTTCTGGCATGCCCATTTTGCTTTGCTCTCCATGCCAGCTCTGCAAGGGGTGGTATGTCTCAGCAGCATTCACCAGGACAGGATGTCGCTGTCTTCAAAAGGCCATTCATAAAAACATCGGGTTCTCACTAGGAGATGGCAAAGGTCAGCTTAATCCTGAACTGGTCTTTGACACAGCTTCAGTCAGCAAAACCAAAATGGCCCCAAATCTATCACAATGATGTGCATGGCAACTTCTGCTTCCTCTCAGTAGTGGACACTTAAGAGATTCAGTTGCTAAATGATTTCACAAGAAAGCCTCAGAAGTTAAACTTGTATACTACAGGCTGACTTCTCAAGTATTACTCCAACTGCAATGCCCCTTATGGCAATCTGGTCATGACTGAGATTAGAACCAATTAGTTTGACAAAACTGTCCTTTGGAAGGAAATCAATTACATGAGACAAACCTGACTTACATGCAATACAACTACATTTGCATAAATTCAGTTGTAACCAAGTTCTGGCCCACTGTCTAAAGGCTTCCCCACCAACTGTCAAAGGACCAGCATCCTCTGAGGCACGGACAATGAAACCTCCTCGGAAAAACTGGCTGAGCCATTGAAGTGATAGGACCATAACATCTTCCTTTATGAGCTCAGGTCAAGACTTTAGTATAAACTCTGCCAAAACACCCTACCAGGAACTGGTGAATGGATGTGAAGATCAGCATTTTCTATGGGGTAAGTACTGCCCTGGTCTGGCTACCACAGGTTGTCCTGCACTGAAATTTCATGACTTGGCTTTCTTCTTAAGCAGGTTCATCTAAGAGGTTGTTGGTCTCCAGGTGTCCTTCATCCATAATGCTGAGAAATACACAAGCTAACATTTGCTACTGTGATTCTTTTAAAGAATCATCAGTTCCTTGGGATCCATACCCATGAAACTCAAAGCTATTTAGTTTTTACCCCTCTGCAAAAGTGTGTAAAGCTCACATGAACAGTAACCTTGCGCCTTCACAAAGCATCATTTCATTGCACAACTCATACTCTTAACAGTGGCATTTTCCAGGCCCATCTAGAAGCAGCAGGCATGACATTCATACTGACATAGAGCAGTAAAATAGCACTTCTGTATTGCTACAACTCTGTAATTGTGTTGATATATGAGGTCTGTAGATAAGAACAACTGAGGACTGTTACAGAGGAATACAGCACAGGTATTTTAGAATTGAATGAATGAATGAAATTTCTAAGTTGGAGCACTGTCTCTCTAAAGATTAAGCCTGCCAGTTACAGCATTCTGAAGGACATCTACTTCAATTGCACTGTTTATACTATTTAAGGACTAATTAAAACTTTTTTGATTTTTGCTGGTGATCAACAAAATAAACATTTTCTAATTACCTCCAAGTTAATAAACCTTTCCTTTTCTTTCTCTCTCTTTTGCCTTTCCTTTGTCAAGAATCAAATCTGAGGAAAACGTGCTTCCAGATAATGAGGAAGGTGGGAGGCAACAAAGAAAATGAAGAAAAGAGCAACTTTCATTTTTCTGAGTGGTAATTGATAGCAAAGCTGACATAAAAAATGATGAAAATAAAAAAAGGTGGGGGGTTTTCTTCTACTAAAAGAAGAAAACTCTATTGCCTCTCAGCTTCTGGCAAGTAAAAATGAAACCTGTGCAATTATCTATTTCTATATATATACCCCCAGTGAGAATCAATCTCTCTCTGGAGAGAATCCCACTATTACACATAACTCCCTCCCACAGCTCTTCTCAGTTCTACTGTTTTGCCCTTTTGCACAACACAAACAAGTTGCTGTCATTTCAACAGCTCGCCACACACCCGCTCCTCATAGCAATCCCTCTCCTGCTTCCCAGCCCCATCTGTGGTTCGGCTCAGGTCAGAAGTCACAGCCTGGAACTTTGCCCAAGGTCTAATTATAACAACCTCTTCCTCTGACAGGGTGTACTTGTTCATTTCTAAGGCATTTGGCCCAGTGACCAAACATAATTTAGTTAATGCAATTTTTCCAAGCTTTATCAGAAGTTTTAGCCACATGGGATCAGATTCATACTAACTGCACACAAGGATCCTCTTTCAATTGTTTTCTAAACTGCTTCTTAAGTTCTTACTCTTCTCTTCATTCTCATCTCAGAAATTATAATTTTCATGCCAACATATGCTAAATAAGCAATGTTCCACAAACAGTAAGACACCTGAAACAACTGTTCTGCCAGCAGCTCTTCAGTGCAAGAGAGCTGATTACTGTAGTTTTTATCTCACTGTTCTGTCCTTCAACACACTGAACAGCCAGAGCACAACTTAACTCCAATAGAGAAAACGACTTTTGTATCACCAGCTTTGGAAAAAGGGAAGAAAGAGAACTCAGTGGGTTAAATAAACACACATAGTCCTGCAAAAACAGTTTGCAACATAAGGAAGCATTAGTGGTAAACACTTTCAGAGCTGAATCTCCACTGATCGACTGACACATGATGTCAGTGGATGTAGCCACAGCTCTCACTTGAGTGGGAAGCATGGGACTAAATGTATGATGAAAGAACCACTGCCCACACCAGTTTATGCTAACAGGAAAGGAATCAAAGTTAGTAATTTCCATTTCCCTGTGAATGTATCTATCTTTCTCTGTGGCAGGATAAAACAGATAAATGTAATGTGTCACCACTGATGTAGAAAAGAAACCTGAATTCAGACTGGTTTAGAACATAAACCATCTCACCCACAACCTCCAATCCAAGTTAAAACTCTACATTATTCAACTATTGAATAATAAACCGCATGAACCTCCTGGTATTAAAACAGCTACTTTCATTGTCACTTATTGATGATGAAACAGAGAAAATTAGCACCATGTTCGAAACTGTCTGAATATATGCACTGGATAAAGAGAAAGAGCTTCATATTGATCCTATGCTCAGTTCCCTGGACCACACAGCTTCATCAGTACACAGATGGTGAAATGATGAACTTCATGGCAAATTACAATTACCATGGGAATTTTCCATGTAAATCACATGTAATGTGACAGATGTCAGATGTACTATATGACAATTGCATCATGGGGGATGGGGAAAGGGAGCAGACAAACAATCTGTTGCACATGTAATAGTAACTGAACTCCTTTTGTTTGGATTTGTCACTGTACTAAGGAACCTCCTGGTCACCAGGGCACAAAATAGCAACAAATAGCCCTGACCATTTAAAACCCACAAAGCTAAAATCGTATTTTTCAGGGAAGGTAATGCTTCCTGAAGATCACGCCTACCTGCTGTGTTGGACAGGAAGGCACCAGATGCAAAACAGATCAACAGATCACTGGAAGTGATCTGGAAATGAGTAGGGTCCTGTGCAGCAATGGCTACTCAATCCCAATTAGCCACAGCCCACACTTAACAGTTTCCACCAGAGCAGAGAGGGCAGCTCAAATCATGCTATGCGTTTTGAAGCCAGTTCACAGATTTTTCTTCCCATTACACATCAAAGCAAGAGTGCAGAGCTCTTGGTGTTTATGAGGACTTTTCAAGACTGTCCAGGAACTCACCTCTGGTTTGTTTTACACACCTTTGCATTACAACTGAGATCACTGATAATTCAAAGCATTCCACAGCCCTAAAGATTGTCTCCTATTATATACATAGTATTATATACTATTGATATTCATTTAATTTTTATTCATTTATTTGCCTCAGAAATATGTCCTAAGAGAAAAGGCAAGGACTATTTGAAGGCTGTCAGGTGTAACTATATCCATGAACCTACTTACTGCAACGTGTCTGTCAAAAATCTCTTTATTTTTAATACTTTAAGGATGCTCAGGATGTGCTGGGTGACTAATGACCACTAATGTTAGTCTGTTAATGCCCACAAATCCAATACGTCTCACCTGATACCAACTTATCAACACCCAACAACAACAACAAAAAAAAAAAAGCTAAAGAACTGTAAGAGACTTCTCTTCTGAAATATTAATTTGCAATACTTTCTCTGCCTTCACCTAAGAATGAGGGGAAAAATAACTCTACAGAAAAATAAACAAATTAACCCAAAAACCAAACAAAAGGAAACAGAAAAATATATACCTGCAGGTTCCTTGTGTTCCTCCTAATCATTAATCTATAGAAATTTTATTCATAGCAAAACAATTTAAAAAGGACAGTCAAGATTCAAAATACAAAGTGAAGAAAGCAACAAAGCAGTTAAAGTCAGTGTCATGACTCTGCCTAGTAATAGTTAAGTATTTCTTTACATATTTTTTCCACCCTTTAATGAAGTACACACTAATAATTTTCTATACCTTAAGTGAGATGACCAAACAATCCATTCTCTTTTATCTGCTAAGAAGTTATTTTATTTTTGCAAATGTACTATAACTATGCTATCGTTTCCTGTAACTATGACTTCATACAGAAATGTGAACAGTCAAAACTAATCCATCATCCTAGACACCAAATGCTGAGTCTTAATAATATTCTTGCATCTCATTTACATACAAGTATGTATGTAAATCCACCATCTTTAACATTTCTGAATGGTGATGTGACCACCACAGCTTAGACTGCAAACAAAACAACTAAAATTCACAGCTTAAATGTTTATCCAGGATAATTATGTCCTTCATCTCCTCAGTGCCTGATTGTACCACAGATTTGTATCATCATGTATCAATTCCACATCTAGGCATGCTTGCCAGCAATTCAAACCACCATGATGGTGAAATGAACAGGATTGCATACCGCCTAGATATAATCAACTTTTCTGGTTACAGAGAAGTAGCCTTGAGTTCTGTCCTTCTTTCCTTGCCCCCTCCCCCAATATTACTTCCAAGTTTTCTAGTTTTGCAGCCCTGCAGTTTCAGTAGCATTTACAGATATCCTCCACTTCCTTCTCAATCAGAAAGTTACTGCTACCAAGATCAGTTTCCTTGTCTTCTTCACCTTGAAGCACATTTGTTGCATTCATATACCTCACCAAAGCTTACTCATTCCCGTCTATTAAAAAAAAAAAGCTGCTCCTTTTCAGTCTTAGTTTTCCCTTTTTGCTTCTTTTCTATCAGTTTTAGTTTCATTCTCTAGTTTTTCACTGTTTCATTACAATATTCCCATTTTTCATGACAACTGTTAGCACTGAAATGGCTTCCTGTAGCCACTTCCTATGCCTCAAACTACAAAACTTTTTAAAAGCAGATATTGAAGAGAAAAATACTTCTAAAGAGACACCTAGCGCATGACACAAGCTGCAAAGACTGCATCACACTTAGTGTATGCTTTATTTTGGTTGTATTCTACTTTATTGTCCTAGCAGTTGGAACTGAAGCTGTAGGTTCTACAGTGTAGGGTCTTACACACCTGCTTAAACCACTTATTTTACCATGTCAAATAGACTGTGGTACTATACAAACACAAATAAAAGCAGTAGGCCAGCAAAAAGGTAATCACCTGGCTGGAACCTGGCAAGGACACAACAGGTCCACCCCCCAGTAATGATGCTGCTGTAGAGACATTTAACAGTGTCCACAAATCCAGCATAGCTAAATTTATCCTTTCCAAAATAATGGAATTGATGCAGTGATTTCCCTTACTGCAGCATTAGCTTCACTAGATGGGTTGGTTTATGTCATTGTTCATCAAATTGCTGTGGCTGTAAGAGCCAACGGGAAACACACTGCACAAAAGAAAACATAGAAAAAAAAAATCCACAAACCCCACAGACGGGACCCCAAGACCCAATTCTGAGTAAGGGTAAAACCATGAAGCAGCAAGTATTTTCCAACACTCTCTACAATTCCCAGATTTTACTTTTGAAATAATTTAAATCCTAAAAAATGTTATTTTTAAGGCTTGATAAAAAAGCATTGTAATTCTAGGGCCATAAATTCAGGACAAGGCTGTAATCCCAGTTTGTGTCTGTGGTACTCAACAGAGTGGCTCTGAACTGCCTTTTCTAGAAGCTACAGATCTAGACAGCAGAGCCCAAGTTAGACTCTCAATTTTCTTTCTTTTGGTGATGGGTACAACACAGCGATGCAATCACAGAAATTTCACAGAAAAAAACGTGTATTGGAAACTGGAGTACAAGATGAAGCCTTTATTTAATATAAGAAATTATAGACTGAAGATTAAATAGATCATGATAACATCAGTTAAGCAGACACACACTGACAGCCAGAACCAGCACATCACTCCTTCAGCTTCAATGCAGAAAACTATTTTTCTCTCCAGGAAGATGAGCAAATGCCTTTTACAGGTCTTACAGTATGAAATACTTTAAAGTCATTGGCATGAAACTGACTCTAATCAGTAATGTCTGTCAGTTCCACCTATAAGACCAGGTCCCAAGGATGAGACATCCATTCCCCAAATGTTTTTGATCACCTCAGGAAAGAAGCCAGGGACTGAGGGATCTGTAGAACATGGTGTCCCACTGTATCCTCTATGCCATAAGATCAGGAATACTAGTAAGGCAGATTCGTATTTTAGATTAGTACCAAAGCTTGGTCGAGGAACTTAAAATCTCTCCAATATTTCCATTGGGAAGAGTGGGGTTTAGATACAAAGGAAGTCAATCCAGAGTTTCCCAGTAGCACTAATAACTGCCATGTTCAGAAGAATGAACACACAAAACCCCATTACTAAAAGCGTCCCTGTCTTGTTTGAGTCATTGTAATTTTTCCATTCTGTCACTGCCCAATTATTTCCAGACATGATGTAACTATTTTGCCAAGGGATTTGGGAGTCAAAATGTTGCTGTTGTTGTCATCGTTATCCTGGGTGCTTGAATTTTCCAGACAAAATAAGCAGCTGAGGGCATTAGAGCGCCTCTACTGAGAGAGAAATACTCTGTAAGAACTGCCAGGGTGCTCCAAGAAAAACAAACAAATGGTAAAGGTCCAGTTACATCCCCCAAACTCCAGCTTATTTCCATGTGAAATGCAGTTTTCTTATTCAAACAATTAGTAGAATAAAATTTCATATGTTGTCTGATGTCAGCATAGCATAAAAAAATTGATTTCCATTCTAACACTCTGATCAGGGCCACTATGGGATGTTAAAACTCAACTTGACTGGAAATATGCCTTGATTATAACCACTGGAAACTAACCACAGGGGTGGTTACAAGTGCTGTCTTCACTATTGACAGGTAAATCAATTACCTGCACTGGTAAAATTTTCCTAAACTTCACACACTGGAAAAAGCAATTCAGTCTTTAAAGCAAATGGGTATAACTGGGGAAAAACTCAACACAGAGACCACTTGGACTTATTTTTTGTGGGTGACACTGAATCTAAAACTAGTGTTCATCAATGCCACCTGGGAAAGCCAGGTTCCAGGCTGCAGAACTGCCACTTTCCTGCTTAGTGCCCCAGCCAAAGCACAGTGTGCTTCTACACGTCCCTGTAAACCTGTACATAATAAAAATGGTGGCTCCCAGTTCAATTCCACAGACTGAAAAGCCACCAATGAGGACAATAGTTAAAAGCCTTCTTTAGTGATGCATTAATGGAAGAAACAGCCACTAGATGCATTTGTAAAGGGAACAGGTCTCAAGGTTTTTATGCTCACTCCATCTTGGAGATGGTTCCTGTAGGTCAAGGCACATAGGCAGGGTTGAAATGCCATTGATTTTATATACCTATTTTTTAAACTACTCAGGTTGCAGAGTTCTCAAATTGGCACCAAAAACAAATTCTCTGTAGAAAATCAAGTTAAAAAAAGGTCATACGTGGCATTTTATTCCAGCATTTTTATTTTTGTTCAACAATCTGACCAGGGATACTTTGGGTTCAATGCCCTTAAACCTCAACATTACGCAAGTAGGTTTGAACTCCAAGCCAGAAGATTGCTGAAACTGCTGAACTTTTAACCTAACGTGTCTTCATGAAGAATGGATATTCGGAAAGAGTTTTGCTCAAAGAACTTGGGTTGTTTTCTGTGTGTATTTTTAAGTGGCATCCAGATAAAATATATTTTCTGGCTGCTGCAATATTTTCAGGAGGAGACTTTACACCAACACTGAAGGCTGGATTCAGAGCCGTGACGTACTGCTTCAGGTTTTGGGGCTGTCAAATGTTTCACTGCATTAAAGTGAACAAGGCCCCCTCTTACAGTTTGGTCAAATTCTACAGAGCTGATGCTCTGAGTGACACAGGTAGTGATCAGTTATGAGTGTCTGAAAATTATGTGCTACCTAAAACCAGCCACCTTCCTTGCATGGTCAGTGGGTGCCCCAGCCAAGAGCATCATGTTGAGAAGACTGCAGTGAAAGGAGGGACAGGGAGAACCACCCTAAAATGCACAAATGTGAAGTTCTTCTCTACAAAGTGATGCCTATCCATGTGGTCTAGAGCATTTGGTACACAAGGGTGAGCTGCCTGTGCCAATTGCCAGCCCTCCCCCCTGCCATCCTTGAACTGCCAACACCTAGTTCTGGTCTCCCAGATTCTCATGGCAGGAGGTAACATCCACATCAAGGCCCTTTAAGGCTCATGATTAAGAAAAGTTTAAGTTCTGAAGTATATCTAGCAAAGACTTGCTGGAACTGTAACTGACCTCTAGCACACTGTCCTTTCCCAAGGATAGGTCATTTTAAAATGTATGTTCAAAGAGAACCAAAGAAGACTGCTGAGAAGCTGTAGCAAATGTTTGGGTAGTCATCTCCGGACTTCTAAGTGTCTACAGCAAGTTTAGAGCCTGCCTGAAGATACAGAAAGTTCTTTCAGCTTCAGAGCCCAACCTACTTGTAGCTTGCTGACAAAGCTTGAAGCACACTCCATAGAAAACCAGACTGCCCTATAAAATTTCCTCAGCTCCCCACCACAGCTGCACACAACTGTAAAAAAAGGCACTAAAAATCCAACAAAACAACCAACCCTGCTTCAAAACTACCACTTGATCTGGACTCATAGTCCTCAGACATGATTCAAAAAGAAGGCCCATTGTATACAAACAGAAGAGAAATCTACCCTCTGCCAGAGAAAGACATGTTTATCCCCTGAGGGCTGCAAACCTTATGTTCAGTGATGTATGTCTTTACAGAACATGTACCAATATCACTGCTTGTTGTCTCAAGTTTTGTCCAGCACTCACTTATTTGATAGATTGTAGAGGGTTTTATCCAAATCATCACCTGCTCCAGTTTGTTTTGTCTCACCCTTTGGAAAGGCTGTATTTAAATCTCATTTAAATCAATATTTTTTGTTCATTTTATATCTTAAATGTACAGATGGAATACATACAAATAAAGCCATTAAGCAGTTATACATTGCCTTGTACACGTTGAGGTTTTAGCTCTGCTGCCCTGGTCATATGCAAGAACATGTCCCACTGCAAGAAAGGCTGAAACTGCTGTTATCACCATTTTCCACTAACTCAAGAAGGGCCACAGGCAACCAGTACCAAAATCTTCCCTGTAACAAGAACCAGCAGCATTTGACCCTTCTCCTGCCCAGAAACCCATCTGAACAAGGAAGCAATCTCCATTTTCATAAAACTTTTGCCAGCAAAATAAGAAGGAACTGCAAAATGTCAGAAGTTCTGAGACATCAAAACCAACTATGTATTTGGTCTGGGTGGCAAATCCAAGAAGAAAAACTTCATATGTAACCCAGTGATTTCCACACAAGCTGACAGACTATCACTAGATTTTAGTTATTGGCTGTTGGATCAGTAAATACAAGACCAAAATGGCACTAATACCATTGAATCCTCAGGTTTTACTTCCTCCCCTTCTCCCAGTCATTCGTATTACAAGCAAAGAGTCTCACACTACAGCAGTGAATGCTTAAAACAGATAAAATTGTACGGAGAAGTGGATCCATCTCCCAATCTCTGGAAAGATAAACTAGCAGATGGATAAAGCAAACACTGAGTCCATCCCAATGAGATACTCCTCTGGGTGAACTCTTCCCTAGTGCTTGTTCTGTCCATACCCTAACATGAGTCAAACACAGCCTGCAAGAAGCACGGCTACTGCCCAGGAAATGTTCTTACTGCTGGGTTTACAGTGTCATCAGCTATTAATCATAAAAAGTTCCACTGGGATAACCCCAGAATTAAACAAATTAAGAAATGCACGTCTAGAGAGGGGAGTTGGTGTGGGAAGTCGTTTTAAGGAACGTTTTTTGGTTTTCAAGAAAAAAACAGTTATTTAGACAGGAGTGAGTCCACAAGGTCTTACACTATCCTGTTCATGCTGAGATCTCAAACAGAGGCAAAAATTTTCTACATTTTTAGGAGGTCATGCATGATAAGGAAACAATTCATCTCCTACAGGGCCTACTAACAGCAGCATTAACTCTCCTTAATTCCCACAGCACATTTCATATCCATATCAATACTGAGAGACATATTTCCTGTATCTACTGGAATACTCCTACAGTAAGAGTTCATCTCCACTTAAATTGCAATATTGTGATGACATGGTGAACACTTCATAACCATCAGATCCCAGCATGTGACCACCAAATCATCTATTTCCCTGAAAGCTGTTCATAGTAGAAGTGCCCTTTAACGGAGTGATTTTCACAGCACCTCAGTAACCTCTGTGTAAAAGAGGATGTCCAAACAAAAACAAAACAAAACCCCAAACCCCCACTTTAATGCTGTGACTGAATTCACCTAGAGAAGCAGTTCTGTCTTGTACATTTGACAGCGAGAAACCAACACTTACAGTATCTTGAAAATGAGCTCTCTCTGCGCCTTCTAACCAACCACTCCGGACCAAAGAAAGCATTTCTCTAAGTTGGAGGGAGTGCCTCTAAGGACCAAAATTTGAGCTTGAGTTACTAAATCACTGAAGAGAGGGGAAACCACTTATCACGGGGAAAAGAGCAAAAGGAAAGAGGAAAGATCAGCCTTCTAGCTGGAAGGATGCTGTGCTCTGTGGGTGTACTATAGCAAGTTGCATGCTGTGGAGGGACCTTGGCATGGAGGTAATGCCAGTGGGTCAATGAGCCAATAGTTCTGTCAAGAAAATAAATTTATGTCTTTGTACTCAGTTCTTCAAATATTTAGGCTGAGATTACTCCAGAGGAAATCTCTTTCTTATCAGATACTAAGGGGTTTATATTGTGTAAAGCAAAGTATTTCAGACATTTTTTGCTAGGGAATCCCCCAAAAATCATATTTATGTAGGCAAAGTCAGCAGAAAAAGAACGCAAAGGGTAAAAGAAAAAAAAAGCAAGAAGAAACATTTTATCCTTCTCTTCAGAAGAAGTTTGGAAGGCATACTCAAAAATCTGTTAATCTTATCAAGGCAGTAATTTCAGGGTGAACATACTATTCAAATTAGGTTATGGAGACTTTACAAGAGCCTTTCATTCCTCAGATGACTGAACAACATACACTCCCTATATCGTTTCCTCTTCATGGGTGTAACAGACTTCTATTAATTCTGATGGAAACAAATAACCTCGTAGAACAAGAGACCAACTCTTCCAAGCAGAACTCAGACTCAGTTAATTTCTGGTGAAATGGCCTGTACTGAAATTGTGCCAGACGGGCACCAGAGATTTATTTTTTTTTACCTCCCAAAATATTTTATTTCCCCCAAAGGCCTTTCGAGCTGAATTTAGCAAAGTCAATCCAAAGCATCCAAAGCATCTAAATCATCATTTCCTGATTCTGGGGAATGGATTCCAAGTCATATACAAATTTCAGTAGGGGCCAGTTTTTAACCTTAGTCCTAACTCTGAAAGTCTCCTAATTACAGATTCAGAAAATGAATGTATTTTATATGTCAGTAGTAGTTTTATGTTTCAGATGTACTTCCATGTTTTCCCTTAAACTTCCCTTACCCAGGAGTACTATTCCATGCTCTGTGTAACTGCTTAACCAGTTTGCCTCAAATTAGAAAGAGATTGAGGGCAGATTTGTCACTGCTTCTAACACCACTAAGCAGAAGCTGCTCTCAAGCTGTGCAAAAAGTCAAAGCTTTTCTCTCTCTTAGCCTTGAAAGCAGAGCTTGTGCAGCTGTATCAGTCAGTGCCAAAGTGCAGAGTTGAGCATCGTGGACTGCTCTGCAACGAACTTCAGCTCCCTCCATTCTGTACTCCCATCATCACCAGCAGCAAAGACCTAGATACGAGCTTCCAGTGTATCACAGAGCAGCAGTACATAAGCAGCACTGGCTCTGGAGAGCATAACTCACACTAGACACAAAGGAGAAAGCAGACTTTCCCCCCTCCACAATGGAAAGTGTTGCTGGGATATGTCACTGTTACATATGTCTCTTAGTTGGCTTCAAATAA
Organism: Origma solitaria; assembly: GCA_013397895.1. NCBI lineage: Eukaryota > Metazoa > Chordata > Aves > Passeriformes > Acanthizidae > Origma > Origma solitaria. The sequence goes on from VZRL01004713.1 coordinate 2,090,291, forward strand.
ATATTTTATGTTGTTTTCTTCCTTCTATTTGTACATTGTTTTCACTAGCTATAGCTTTGGTCTCAGTTGCCTATCACTTTTGAGACCTCATAGAAATAAAATAATGCCAGCACACTAACATTCAGGAGCCGCTCAACAGCCATATCAGATGTTTAGCATCACCCATCCACAAACAAAATGCAGGCATTCCTAACCAAGGCACTGTCAGGCTACTGGTGAATAGTCAAACAATGTTATCCTATTCTGCTGGTCAGTTGAGGTCTCACAAGTAACTCATGAATAACCATGTTAAAAATGGATAGCACTTTTGGATAGTAGAACACCTACTATTGAAATATGAGTAAAAATTCTAAGCTTCTTTCACTCTTTTGGTAATATATCCCTAGTTTTCAGTACAAGGCATTTCTTCATAGTAAATGTGTCCAGACTTTCAAAACTAAACAGACACCACTCCCAATGCAGTTCTAAAAGAGTAACTTTTACACAACTTGCATGGATGCCTGCCTTTGCTATCTGAAAATAATACATCAATCAGTCCAGACTCCTGCCCCCTCTTTCAAACTTCACTGACTGCCATTGTAGCAGAATATTCCACCTTAGCTCAAGCTCTCTGTCCCCTCTAGATAAAGCAAAAGGATTTGCACTCCAACTCAGAAATGTTCAGATAGAAGAAATTCCCTTTCACTAGTTTTATTAGAACATTGAGAGCACAGGTTTTTGCAACACTTCTTTCTTATCTTCTTCTAGCTAAGGAAGCACTTCAGTAAGGAGATTTAAAGACAGAAGGCCTAAAACAAAGCTTTATTATATTCCATGTATATATTTTTTTTTTTCCCCTCACTTCCTTGTTCTTGTTCCCACCATCAGGCAGACGCAAAAGCCCACAATGTTTTGATAAACACACCAAAAGTAGCTCGGGATGTAAGTATGAAAACATGTACAGCAAGTTTATTTTATGCTGATTTGTTTTATGGCTCTCCTCCAGCATTTTGGATGCACATCCCCACTAGGGTCACAGTGCTAAAATTTTCCTTAAACAAGTCCATCTCAAAGTCTAGGTCTCTTTTTCCCTTTCCATACCACCTGCATCTCAACACTCCTTAAAGAAAATAGAATTTATCCAGTGCAGAAACGAATAATGATGTGTGTGTACATCCCTCTGTACTGAATCCTCTCCTGCTTGGCTGTGTTCCACGTTCCTTCATCGGTGCAGTTTCCCAAGTATCCCAAGGGGAGAAGGGATCTGTACAAGGCTGCTAAGGTGACTAACTGCTTTAGCTCATACGATCCAAAAATTGGTTGGATTGAAACTTGAGAGTTTTGAAACAAGCTCAGCAAAATAGCTGGAGCATCTTGGAATCCTCGAAGTCTGAGTTAGATGAGACAAAGGTCAGGGTTCTTTCAAGTATTATATCCCCCACAGAGCCCCATCTCACAAGGCTCCAATGCTTCAATCCATGTTTTTCCATTAAGAGGACATTAAAATCCCAAACAACACATTTTATTCTGTCCATGTCTGAAAGGTAGAAAAATTTACAAGTCCACATTCTTTTACCAGGTAGTAGAGGCCTATCTCTATGAAATATATGGAAGAAATGGGAGTGGGGGAGGGAAGGTTGAAGGGAAGATAAAAATTTAAAACATTGCCTTCAGCCTCACCAAAGGAAATTTATGTGTTTGCCTTTCTCAAGAAACAGTGCTTCTTTCATACACTTATAAAGAGAATTTTTTCTTTGCAAACACTCTAAAACCAAACAACTTCCAAATTAACAATAAAGATCTGACAAGTTTTCTTCAAGACGGCAGGTTTTCTTTAAGAGGCAGACCAAACAACTCTTGGAGCAGGGTGGCAGCTGGGTGAGCCATTAACTACCTTTCATTCAGAAGCAGATAAACGAGTTCTGAGCAAATTGTAGAGGGGAAGAAAAAGGAGAGGAAGAAAAGGAAAGTGTGAAATAACCAGTCAAAATAAAATATCCTCTTTAAGAAAAAGGTAAAGTTTCCATCTGCGAGATGGATTAAATAGGACACTTATAACCAATGTGTACTACCAAGAATCCTTTCAAAGGATGACCCAACTTCCGGGCCCCAGAAGCCACATGCTGAAAACTTTCATATGGTCAAAAGCCAAGAGACACAGACCACACACCTTGTGAAACTGAGGAAAGGGAAAGTGGTTCACAGTCTAGATGTAACAATACATACCCATGACTCCCGCTGCTCCTTTTGAGATAAGGTTGGGCCAAGCAGGTAGCCAGTTCTTAAGAAAATGCTGCAAACCTGATCTCAGCAGTTGAAAGGAGCCTCTCCAGAGTGTCTAGTCCAATCTCCTTCCTCAAACAGGGTCAGCTAGGACAAATTGCTCAGAACCAATGTTCAGACACCCCCACAAGAAAAACATTCCTTGTGTTCAGATGGAGTTCCCAGCGCTTCATTTTATGCCTGTCACTGGGCACCAGTGAAAAGAGCGCACCTTTCCGAAGCAAAGAGTCAAATTTCTCAAAAGGCCTCTTCCCAACATTTACAGCTATATGTAATTGTTTAGGGAATTTACCCCTGTGTACAGATCTAGACTAGTTGCATGACAACAGAATATTGCAGAAATTCTCTCTTGTGCCAATATCTGCTAATGACAAACACAAAAAAGCTGCAGAACAAAGAACCACACAGAGAAGAGGTGTGTTAGAAATAAAAATAGCAGTACATTTTCCCATAGGCAAACTCATTATACATTCTCACAGAACAAAAATTCACAGACAGGGCATCAGTCAGCCAAAAAAAAAGACTCCTCATATTTGTAGAAGGTCTTCACAAATTGTTACTGCACTGCCCCATCCTTTCACAAAACAAAATATTAATGACAGCACAATTTTGTCATTAACATTAAAAGTTGTGAATCCCCAAACAATTTAATACGAGTAGAAGCAGCCTTAAAAGAAAAGCTCTTGACTGGTAACGCTTATCAAACTACTGTTTCCCAGTTCTACTCCTATCCACATTATAGACCCTGTCCCTGCATTAACACAGGCGTGACAGTGACAAACACAGTGGACTTCTACATCTACTGGTTCCCATACTGGGTAAGATAATAGCCATTGCTCTTGCACTGGCTTGCTCCAAGACATTCCCTGGACATTCTAATCCATAATCTTATTACTCCCCTGACTGAGAATAAGTCTTTGTAACTGGTGATGATCCAAACAAAACAAATCAAAACAAAACAAAAAAAACCTCAAAAAACCCAAAACCAAAACCAACCAACCAAACAAATAAATAACAAAAAACGAAACAAAACAAAAAACCACCAAAAAAACAAAACAAAAAAAAATCTTCTGTTTGATTTGAATTCCCCAGAAGTTTAAGGCTTTGCAGAATTTTTCCTTTTCTATGTCTCAGCAGCTTCCAATGAAGTCAGCGGATGTTTGACCACTGATTTCTGTGGGAATGACATGGGAGTTTAGCCACAGAAGGACGGCTAACCACTACCACCTACTATTTGCCCTTCAGAAGCCTTTCAAAGCAAATGCTTAGAAAGTAGTTGCATTCAATTTTTGCAAGCAAAGCCCCAGAAAACCCTTTTCTCAGAGGTCAAGCCCTGTTCCCTGAGGCCTTGGTGCAAGCTGTCTTGGCAGGACTTCTTCAGAGCCTGTTGTGTGGAAGATAAGGAATTTGAAAGATTTCCTGCTCTGCAGCATATAGCTCCCCAAACATCTGACAGTTTATGTCCCAGGGACTGTCTCCACAAAAACCTGGCTAGAGAGGCCATGATGCTGAAAGCTACGCAGTAGCCAGCAGCTCATTTTCACTCTTTCACACTCCCCATCCTGTACTACTTTCTAACTACATGCTCTCGCCTGTGGCTCTCCTAAAGCACACCGGGTACTGCACACCTCCTCCCAGCCAGGTCTGAAGGAAAGCTTATTAACTCCCACACTAATGCACCAATGCTACAGATAAAGCTGCTCCCCCCATGGGATCCTGAAATCAAACACACTCTCCTGTGCACCAAAATATCATGTGCCAATTGAGAGTACTCTTGGCCCTGACTTGCCGCCCTCCTGCACTGCACACATTATCCACCAGATAAGCCTCCAGCAGAGTCCTTGGATGAGGTCTTTTTCACACTGTTTCAAAATCAGAAGGGTTTGCCCCCAAGACAGCTTGATTTGTATCTCAGAAGACTGAAAAAAACCCAGGGGAAAACCAAAAGCAACCCGTACATTTCCAGCAGTCCTAAACTAGAACTGCACGCAGAAATCACCAGAAAAACAATACAGCCCCCAAGGACTACGAGCTGCGTGTTCTCCCTCTTCAGGCCATCTTTACTGTACAGCTGCTTGGTCTCTTTAGGACACTCACCTGCTAGACTATACTCAGGAGATGCCGTGAGTGAGATTACTTCCAGCAGAATTGCCCAACATCCGGTGGGACCAGGCCGATCACATGCAGTAGCTGACTTTATCCAGCCATGTCCAAGTTTCATGGAGTTACTCTTTGAGGACTAAGAAGAATTTAGTCCAACAGTTCTAAAGGCTGACCTGCAGTGAAGCCCGCAAAGACAGCCAGCCTGACCTCCTCAAGGCATATGTGTCCCTTCAAGGCATTCATTCAAAATGGGGATTAATTGAAGAGAACATCTCAATTAGTAGATACTTTTTCTGTTCAACTGTATGCCGTAAAAGGAACATTTTACTATTTAGAGGACATGCAGGAAATCCTTTCTCTAAATGCACTTATCAGTCTGCTCTGCAGCCTAGCAGTCTTCACCACTGTTGCTTGCAAAAAGAGAATTATACATACAGTCTGCAAATTTCACTTGCCATGTGTGCACAACACATACCTGAATTTGAATAATTAGAATTTAAAGAGACTTTGGCTCTTGCCTCAAGAACAGATTTTCACAAAACTATCCAGCTTCCATTTCAAGGAAAAACAGGAAGCAAATATCCAAAATAGTGCAGCTTATTGAACAGACCTGGTTAAAAGGAAAAAGAACTGTCTTGAAAAAGGAAAAAAAAGTCATTTTGAAAGTGTTCTAGTGTTGGGGATGCCTTTTGAATTTTGGTTTTTTTGTTGGTTTTTTTTAAGAAAAGGAAAAACAAAGACATTTCCCCTTTCACCATTTTCCCCTTCTGCTGAACAAACAAAATTAATTAAAGAAAAGAATTTAGAAAAATCTATCACCATTGATTGCATAGCATTCAACAGCAAAAAAAAAAAAGAAACAAACAGTTACAAATAAATACATGTTTCTGGCATGAATTATCACACATTTTGAAATATCCAGCTCTCATAAGAATGCGGAAACATTTGGGAAAATCTGTGTTTTCTTCAAAATTCGGCAATTCTGACAATAGGCCTTTTCAAAAGGAAAATCTCAATGCAAAAATTTGCATGAGACATACAGACCTCTTTCAAAAATCTAACCACCGGTGTCAGTAAGGGAGATGAACAGTTACTAAGATCTGGTCTGTATTATGAGAACAGTTGCTCAAAGTCCTCTCTAACACCTGTAGGCTACTACCAGCCACAGTCCTTCAGCAATAGCAATAATTGAACTGCTAGTTTGGTCAAGGACGTGGAAGTTCTACTTTACCCCTGAGCTGTGTCCTCCACTCTGAACAGGTAGCATAGCACACAGTAGGAGAAAGAATAAATAAGACCCACTGGGCTCATTGCCTTTTACCATAACACGTATGTGGGAAAAAGAGTAAATCTCTCTCTCTCTCTCTCTCTCTGACATAATGTGGGGAGCAACTCAGCAGTCAAGGATCCTTTCTTTTGCTGAGTAGTTTTGAATGCTACAGTGTTTGGGAAGAAAAATTACAAGAATGTAAATACAAATACAAATACAAATTAATGCTCTATATCAATGATTGCCAAAGGGATAGCAGAGCAGGAATGTCCAGTTGGGTAAAAAAATGCTGCCTTTTAAATCTGCTCAGATGTTAACACTTTTCAAACCCCATTTCAAGAGAACAAACAAAACAAAACAAGAAACATCCCATAATTTTAAGACATGCATGGAAAGTACTGCAGATTCATAGAGAGCTAAGTGATAACCATGCAGTGGTAAGGAGATAAAAGCAAAAGAGGAGGATATTTCTCTATGTTAGCTGGGCAACAAGTGAATATAGGCTGGAAGCATGAGGGATGTGAAAGGCGACAGTGTAAAACCCTGACTTCAGGTTTATTTGGCTTCCACTGGCCTCAGTGAGACTTACACTCACCAATATGATAAAAAAATCTTACGAACTATAAAGCTGAAAGGGTTGTACCAATCAGCTAGCCTGACCTCATGCATAGCACAAGCCACAAGACTGCTGTAAATTAATTCCTGCCTGAAGGAGAATATAACTTTTCAATAGGCATCTCATTTGATTTAAAGATTTCCAGCAGTAGAAAATCTACCACAACTCTCAGTAAACTGTTTCTCACTTTAGAAATTGTTTCATCTGACAAGTTTCAATTCCCAGAGTCTGGGCCCTGACTTACTTTTTCTAGACTGAAAATCCTATCACCAAATGTTCTCTGTATAGCTAATTATAAATAGTGATCAACAAGTCACCTTTTAAGCACCTCTATAAATAATTACAGGATAAGCTTTTGAGTCTCATCCATCAATACCTGGGATTAATCAATGTTAAATTCTGTAATGTTCCATTTATGACCTCCGCAGCATTCTGTCATATATACAATGTCACTTGAAATACAGTCCATTCTTGGATCAAAGGAGTTAGTCAAGTTTAAAACAGAAGTTATTTCTCATAGCAACCTGTCAGGATCCAAGGATATCACAATACAGATATGAAGAAAATGATGGTCTGCTTAAGATCATTCAGTAAGTATGTGGCACAGCCGAGACTAATGCCACTTAATTCAGATTTTATATCTTCATCCTTGCTCACAATGCCATCTTCTTGCACAGCACAAGACAGAAACTACTCTAAAAACAAAACAAAAAAGCACATCCTGGAATCTCTCCAGATTTGGAGCAAGGCTTTTGAGCTATTTGCATGCAACTGAAAGCAATATAGAAAAAAATCTTGGTATCTGCATAATAATATCCTTCCTGATTACTTTGAGGCAGAGAAAACATACCAAGTAAATGAAACTCATAGGCCTGCACCCACAGTAAGCCCACTCACATATTCTTGTTCTTTTGCATCTTCAGAGGTGCTTGGCAAAACCGGTTCCAGCAGCCTACTGAGGCTTTACTATCAATTTGATTTCTAAGAACTAAGTAGTCAACAAAAAAAAAAGTCTGTCCCACAAATCCCAGTTTGCTAATGTAAACATCATAAAAAAAACCAAAACAACTTGAAAAACAAAGTATTTGAAAGGCAGTTTACCTTCTCTACTAGCTGCCAAGAGCAGAGTTCAGTGCTCTGTGCTTCTTGAGTTGATGAAACCATTAACACCTACAGCAGCGTCCGGAATGTTAGTCTGCCCTCAGGACTTGGTAAAAGTAATAAGAAACTGGTGTCAGTTTCACATTTAAAAACCAGTTCCAAGTAATAAATTTCCAATTTCTAATCCGGATGGAAGCCCAGCCCAAGCAGCATAGTGAAGGCTCAAAGCACTTCACTCAAAAGGTATCAACACTGGCAATCATGCCAGTAAGATGCTCCTGAAAACAGTTGGAAGATATCTAACATAAAAATACGCCTTGCTGCAAAATGCATCCAGCAGAGCATGTGGAGAGTTATTACAAAAAAAAAACGAACACTGAACAACAGTCACAGTACAGAAAATTTGATTCCGTTTCTCTTTAGTGAGTCCTTTTGTTGCTACAGACGCCAGACCAAGAGTTTGGGAGACCTTATGTGGCAACATCAGGCAGCCAGTCTGGAAGCGAGAGAGCCAGCGTGAATTACAGCGTCTGTATGCATTTAGCAACTTCAATAAAGAACCCCCTTTATATTCATTACAACACAGTTCTGTCTTTGCTGCTACAAGGGGTGCTACAGAGGAGGCATTAGCAGCTGCTCCTTGCAAGAGTCAGTCTTCTAATAGGATAAAAGTGGAGTGCAATCATCTTTCCAGCAATGTGAGTCCCAAGGGCCTCAGAGCACGCGGTGATAGTTTTGTCATGGCTTATCTCCCTCTTTCCCACACACAGCTCAGCAGGCACCATCCTACACAAGTTTTATGTGCCCATTCCATTTCACGGGCAGGGCACCATGACTGGAAGATCATTTATTTAGGCCTGCCTAAGAGAAGTACAGCCAACTTTCCAGTGCATTAAGCCACTTAAAGCAACACTTCCCTCACTGTGCTATTTCCTATCCATGCCTCTGGGCTCTAGAGCTGGACCAAGAGATGTAGCATGGCCACCTCTCTTCGACTTTCCTGCTCCTCAGGTGAATTAACCATTGAGTTAAAAGGTACAGAGGAAAATAAATCCTACAATGATAACCTCCCATTTATTCTGTATCTATTTCAAGCTGAAGAAAAAAAAAAAATCTCTGTCTTTCATACCATTAGTATGGGATGCCCAGAGCATCCTAGCATGCCAAATGTCCTGCAAGTTTCTGCATATTCTGATGCACTTCTTTTGACATTACTGCTATACTTTGCTCCTCCCCACAAATACACGTCAGATACCCTTCCTGAAAACACCCCCTCTGACGTGTGGTCCAGTGCACTGCTAGTGCTGTATGCCAATCCTCCTGTAAAATTCACTTCCTTGTGTCCTACCAATAGCCTAATAGTCCAGGATTCTCAGTCATTTCCAGTCCCTTGAATTAGCATCCAACAATGTCCTGTTTACATTTCAGCGCTGTGGCAGAAATAAACACCATAATGGCAGGACATTCCATCAGCAGGATTCCAGTGCAACCATGCTGTGCTGTGACCAGGATGCTGAACCAAGTATGGACTGACTTTTTATCTTATTTCCTCTTCCTTATACTTCCATTACCTTCCAGAGGATGCCTTCTAGTGAGACAGTCCATGCAAGCAATGAACATACTGGAAGGCTCTTTACAATTGTGAAGTTACTAAACAATGAATTAACTAGTAAGGAAATAAACACAGCAACCAGGGAAGGGATATGGGATGACAAAAAGGATTTTATTTCTTTGTCAAACAGAATTTCAAAGTAACATAATCATGCCACTATTTGCCAGATGATGAAATTAAGACCTGGACAAGACAAACCCATTTCCTGGTTAGATGGTTGCAAGGACTAAATTCTGCTGTCAACAATGGTAGCAGTAAAACCATAGTTGAATCAAAACTAATTAATTTCAATTATTCTTAATTATATTTTACCTTCTTAAGTAACAATACTTGAATAATCAGAGAATACTTCACAAATACATCTGCTATTAAACCTCAGCCAAGAGACACTTATTTCTAAGTAGGTTATAAAATTTCCAGACTAGAAAACAGCCTGTTAGCAAAAAGGCTGTCCTGTGGTATGATTAAAAACTCTCTGCTTCTCACCCCAGCAATGTACAAACAAATGCTATTTTCTCCATTCCAATTAGAATATTAAATGTTAATATTACGAAGAAGGATCTCTCAAGACACAAATTGGATGGCTACCAAGGACAGGCTGAATGCTTTAAAAGCAACATTTTCTATGATGCACCGGATCTCTCAGAATCAGAGAAAACAAAGAAGGGAAAGACATACCAAGCTAGTATACTCTATTTGTCCCAGCCTAAAAAAACCCTGTTTAACAACATTTCGTTGAAGTGTCAGTTCAATCTAGATTTCAAGTGTTGCCATTTTATGCAGAGTAGAGTTACTATGTAGGTACTGATGCTTGGGGGAATATAACTGGAAACCAGAACATTGTGCTGTTGGAATGAAAGCTTGCTCTTTGGGATTGAATTAGCATGGAAATGGCTCCCTAGCACTTGTGTAAGATTCTGCTCTTCAAGTTGCAACCCAGGCCAGAGCTATCTTTAAGACAGTTTTGTGCAATTCTTAAGTCCCACAGAGATCTCATTTACTAAGATTGATAGCCCTGAAGACTATTTGGAAACTCCAGAAAGTGTGGTGAGAGCTGCAATCTACTCCCAAAATAAAGCAAGAGAGATAAGACCCATGTTCCAGGCTTGCAATGGTCTCCTTCCACACTTCTAGGTATGAGTTATTAGCCACCATTCATCAAATGGAGCAAACCTGACAGATGCCTTAGTATGACAACAACAGCTTTGAGAATCTGCCTCCAGTCTCAGTGCTGCAAAGATTTTCTGTTCTGTGAAATTTGTTCCAGAAGAATTGTGTGGAAGCCTAAGCCTCACCACATTTAGACCATAATGCAAGACTCACCTCTTTGTCCAAAGCACAGTGTGAACTGCAGACTCAGAACCTCCTGGCACTTTTCCATGAGCTGTATTTTTCTTTCTCCCTGTCCCTGAAGTTTACAAGCACATTGTTGGAGGCAGGTAGGGAGTTCTGGTACTTTTGCTCCCCCTATTTGGAAAGCTGTTGATTTAAACCATGTGCACACAGTGAAGTCTCAACAAGGACATTATAAATGCATATAATGATGTGACAGCTGCTGGCAATCAATGGAAAAAAAAGAGAGGGAAGAGGGGTTTACTGGGTCTTGGGCCAGCTCCTAATGGACAAGCTTCCACATCACAAAACCAAGCACTGCAGCTGCCACAAATCACATCAATCAGCCGTCTCCCCAGAAGAGCCAGGTAGCAAATGGACAGGCACTGATTGAGCTGCTCTCTCCTAACAAGGTTCCACAGGACTCTGGAGTACTGGCAAGACAGGCTGTGAGCAAATTTGATGTATATTGCCCACACTCTGCCTGCCACTTTAGCATCTTTAACAAATACTACACTAACTTTAAAAATAATCAGTGGGCCTAAGTTAAAAATAAATTGCAACTTGGCTTCCATGAGAAAGCAACCGAGCCAATACCATTTATAGTAATTTGACGTGTCACTGAATAGCATCATTTTTATAAATACACTGAAAGCCGGACATGAAATAACTGGTTAACAGCTCCCTAATCACAAGGGCTTCCTCTGCTACACATTTTTCCTATTTATCCAATGGCTTCTGTTTTATATCTAGTTTGCTAATGGAAAGTGGGCAGGGGGAGGGGGGGAAATTGGCCTTAAACTGATCCAGCAGATGCATGGAGCTGGGGCCTCAAACACTGGCTTCTTTTCTGCAGCCACCAAAGGGCGGTGGGGGAGAGACATTTCAGCAAAATTCTTTCTCTGCAGTAACTACCACAGAAACACATTTCCCTCTGTTTGTAGCCACTCAAAATAACTGCAGCTCAAATGCCAGAAGAATATTTTGTGTTCCCTGCATTTAGAAAAGAAAGAAATGGGAAAATATTGAAGAGATTTCCTAGTATGGTGGTCTCAAAACAGCTGCAAAAGGCTTCCAAAAAGTACACTCTCATAAAGAAAGCAAAACAATCCAGCCCAAAAATATGTTATTTAATGATCCTAAAGTGTTTTACAATCATGCATAGGAAATACATAATTTTATAAATCTGTTCATCTTCTACGCCATGCAAATCATTCAGAATTTTAGAACAACTCTCTGTACCAAATCTCTTACAATTGCCAGGAATGCCTTTGCAAGCATGACTGTGTGCAGCACAAACAGCTATTGTCATTTATGCATGTACTAAAATAACTACACAAAATTTCCTCAGGTATGTTCATTTCTGTCTACACTGCTTAAAGTTAGGGTGCACATTGAAACCTGTGTAATTTCACAGTGAACACCCTTCCTTGTGTTGCTAAATATTACCAAACTGAAGATGCCTCACAATGGCATAAGACCACAATGCAAGGAAAAAGGTAAGGGATTCAGCATCTGCTCAAAACTGCATCCACCTTTGCTCTGTCCAATTTAATATTAAGGTGCTTGATAAATAATTACAAAGTGCTTTCAAAGGTGGGCGAGGGGGGGCACCACACATGCAAGCAGAACATGATCGCAAAAGTTGTCAAAACTCAAGCCAGTAGCAGAGGCAAGAAGAAAACACCTGCCTTGTGTTCCATGCCCATGAGGCCTTTAGCTCCAGGGAATAAAGTTTCACTGCATCCCCTATTTCTGTGCTGCAGTATTAGACCCAGAAACAGGCATGCAAATCTCCAAACCAAACTAAGTCTCTTGGCATCAAAACTATGCTTATGTTACTTGCATGTCCTTGCAGTCCCCCATCAGCATCTAAAGGGACAGTTTCCTCTGTTGTGATGACCTATTTCCTAAACAATTGTCAATAGTTTGTCTATCCAGAGCAGAAGGAAAGAGTGGTGACAAACATGGGAAGGCTGGTGGCACTGAAATAATCTTCTGTACTCACTCCAGTGTGGGCAGGTTCTAGTCTCTAACCTGTATTTCTCATTGCTTAGGGTAACCTGTGTTAATGCACTTCCAAGTCTGGGTGAAAGGCATTTCTCTTTGTGAATGAGTGAATTTGGGAAAAACTTAATAATGTATCAGTAGGAACTTACTGCTGAAGATCACTTCAGATGTAAAAAACAATGTTTATTCCCATGGTAAGTTTGATCCTGAGTTTATGAAGCAGGCCATTTATGGCTAAGTTTTATAATTCCCCCATAACGTGTCCTGACACAACAGGTAACAACACAACTAGTTACAGCTTTAGGAATGAGTGACTGCAACGCATGACCTTTGCCACCAGTAGAGTAGACAAAGAAGGAAGAAAAGCAAGAAGCAATTTTCAGTGTAACCATGGACACAGGTAAGCCAGAAACACCATGAGATCTGTTCCTTCTTTCCCTTGTGTCTCTTGATCTCCTTTCACCACTTGCAGTCAGGACATAGTATTCACAGGAACCACCCAGCAGGTTTAATTCTGTAATAAACGATGCAGAACTTCCAAGAGGAGTTCCTCTCCTCTTGCTAAAAGAGGGGGAAAACATTACCTGAAGTGGTTAGGTATTGCTAGTCCAAGCGCAGATGCCTTGCCTTGTGCTAGATAAAGTCAGAGGAGACAACGGCCCACAGCTAATGCCTTGACATGCTGTGGGATTACAAACCAAGGCCTGCATTTTGTATGAAAAAGCAGCAAGCAGACTGCCAAGACCCCTCTCTAAATACATTTCAAAGTGGGTTATTGTGAGGAGCATGAGCATTATGATCTCAGCTGCCAACAAGTACTTCTGTGGGAAGCAGTCTGCAAGCGGGACTCATTCTCCCAACAATCCAGGCTTTGACCCATATTCGTGCTGTTCAGTTAATCTAAGTGGAATTAGTGTTGATGAAAGGGGCCATATGGACAGCCCTTGAGACAGAAATCTTATTTACCCGCAGAAATTTCCTTGGCCAGCAGCATTGTAAGATACATCTCACATGCATGTGCCAAAGCCACGTGCACTTCTCTCCAGCTGCCTAAACAAGTAATCTTCAACTATCCAACCCCAATTTTCTGCAAGATGGAAGGGAAAAATTTTGTGATTCCTAGATTCATGTAAAGTAAATAGAAGAGTTACTTCAGTAGTTTTTTATATAACACACAGAACACCTACCAGTGCTTTCCAATTAGTGCTGTGTCTGCCTGGCTCTGAACAGAGGATACCCAAGAACACACCTATTGGTATTCTGGTCGAATTTCAAAACAAATTCAGCGTGTTAAAACCAAAATGTGTTTTTCCATACTATCACGTATTTGTCTACCTCTCTTCTCAGTCTACAGCTCCTTCAGTGGTACCCAGAACTGCTTAGACCAAAACTTTCAGTAAAGATCTCCTTCTGTTATTATGACAGCATAAGTCACAAGAGGAGCATAAAGTCAGCAAAGCAGAAATTATTACTAGACTTAGATCCTACTTTTCATGGAAAACGAGGTTTATAACACTGTGTCTTCACGAGGCACATGGATTGTGTCTATACAAACTTTGGAGGACACCATGCATATTCTTCACATGCAAGATAGCAGCATATCACACAGCTGTCAGAGAAGCATCCCTTATTAACATTCTTCAGCTTGGTTTATGAACTGAGATTTTGCAGAGAAGAGCAACCAGAATAAGCTGTCCAAAAAACAGTGCTAAATGATAGTATAAGACTAGAGACACAGGCAAAGATAGGTGCACCAGGGGTCCATGCACTGACTGAGTAAACAAGAATTATTTTCCTCTCAGTTAGATTACATGTGCTGAAACAGCTATGGTAGTCCAGGACCCTTTAATTTCTTAAAATGCAATGGCAGATGGCATTAGCAAAGCTGCAGTTGGATTCACTGTTGTGCAGCATGTGTTAGCAGAAACAACATCTGGTGCCCTTCCTTGCATTTCTTTAGGTTTTCAAATGGGAATATGCCTTATTTAATTACTTTCTAGGCACCCTACACTAGGCATCCCACACACACTGCTCTGGTGAATTCCTCTGCACGAGTGCAAATAGAGAATTAGAGCAGTTCATTGCCTTTCATATGCTTTCATGCCAACCACTGAAGTTCTGGCTTGACCACCATTGAAAGGTAAAGAGACAATTCAAAAGCTCATTTCTGCAGACATCCTAAAGCTACCAGGCAAGCACAGAGCAAGTACTTAATGTCACCAGCAGAACAGGTACAGCTTCAAATACAAGCAGAAAGCCCCACTGCTTTCCTATATCCTGTCATCTCTGACCACCATCTTTACCTGATAGGACATTAGTCTTTCAAAAGAACATGCAGGGAGCGCAGAGGCAACATTATATCTTGAGTTTATCCCTGTTTATGGTACTTATGAAGATACGCTTATGTGTGCATTCCATTGCCCTGCTGCACATTCCAGGGCCAAACTACTCAGGCTTCATATTTGTCCCTGGCTTGTACAGTCAAGGAGAGGGCTGAATGTTTGAGGAGATAGGATAGAGATCCATTTGTGGCATGTCTGCCTTCAGCCCTGTGAATAGAGACTGACACAATATTCACTTCCACCTTTCTAATGAACTTAAATTACACGTACTGAATGAAAAACATTTCTTCCTAAGAAACAAAGCTCAAGTGTTTACATCAGAGCTAAACCCCCGTTCCACCAAAGCAGTGTGCTTGAACAGTCACACACCCGGACAGTCTTCCCAGCTAAGAAGTGTTTGGGGAACTCCAAATGATGTGCTGTCCCACCTGAATTCCAACTTGGACAAGGCTCCAAGCACTAGACCTTTTCCCCTCCAAGCAGTAAAGCAATGGTAGCATCTCATGCATAAAAAACAACCCCAGTCCTGCTTTTGCATCTTAAGTTAGTTCTGTTCCCACAAATTCTGTATCAGATCCTCAGTTTGTTTATATTGAAAGTTCCTTGGAGCAGTGGCAGCTTCTCTTTTAGCTCCTCACTGGAGCTTAGCTACAAAGAATAATAGTCAAATCTGCATTGGCAACATCTTCTATGGCCAGGCATGAGGACCAGAGAAAGCATCACAACTTCTCTGACCTTAAGGCATTCTCCTACGCTTGTTCTGCATTCTCAGTTGTACCATATTCACCTCAGAGGGGGTGAGTTTGCCTTTGAACCCATTGATTATGATCACACAGTCATACCAACACCTTCCCTAAACACTGCTAATACTGGACCACCCGGAATGGTATCAGAGTGAGCTAATGGATGAACAATCTCAAATCACACAAAGTACAAGGTAAATGGCTGTACTTTGCCCTTCTGCATTAGACCCCCTTGCAAAAGGCTGTTCTCCCTCCTCAGGTCAGTACTAGAGGCCTCCTGCAAGTGTTCTCCTTAGTGTTCAGGTGAGGATTTGTTTCATACAGAAATTTGGCTCTAAATTTTATACTTTGTAGATAAATGCACAGGTCATGCTACCCAGCACCTGACAGAAAGATACTCCTGTTAGATGAAGATCAGAATGGACCATTATGATCATCAAAAAATAACCTCTTACAGAGCACAAACTGCAGAATCTCACCTAATAACTTCTCATACACTCTCTCTCAGAGAGGTAGAAACAGAGTTGTCACTGCATGGTATATTTTTTTTTTTTTCTGACTCCCATTTACAACAGGCAGGAGATGTTTCAACAGCCAAAAACATTCATCAATTCATGTTTGATAACCATTCAAATTACCTTACTCCCTGACCTTTCTTACCAAGGATCAGTAAATGCTTTACTTATATCAGTGAATTTAGTCTCAGGTGATGATTAAAGGAGTCCTCTTTCTCTTAATTCACAGATAAAGAAAGAGAATTAGAAACCAGTATTTGAAGAGCTACAAAGAGAACTTAAGTTTTCAAGATCAAGATCAGCTTGTTTTCAAGATCAGCTTGATTTTTGGACCAACAGTTTCCTTAAAATTAACCAGGTAATGCAGAAAACTAGGGGTTTATTTTCATTGTTTCATTGCCTTGCATGGGAGACATTTCAGAAGGGATAATAATAATCATATCCTGTGACCTCCACTATACTGAACAGCAACAAAGAAAGTTTGACCTCCAAGAGCTTTTTCATGTCCTTCTCCAAAACCCACTATTTCTCCATCAATGAAAGCATTCCAGAATTTCATATGTATAGTGGTGTGGTAAGACTACTCAGCTATAGAGAAAGCAGTGTTTCTTGTAGTGTGGAGCACCACCGACTACAAATGGGAAAGGAGAAACAAGACCCAAGAAGTCAAGCCAGGTTGATTTTGGTTGTGTTTTTTTTCAGGGCCACAGGATTCGGGTGAAGCAGTGAGCTGAAAAGAAAAAAAAAAAAAAAGAAAAGCAACAAGAAAGTCCCAACAAAAAAAAGCATCAGACTACAACAAAATTCATTGTACTTCAGTGCTTCTAAACATCTCCTGCCTTTGTGTGAATGTAACACAACTTTGAATCTCCAGGATACAGGTTTCAGCACAAGCATTCTTTCTGCAGCTTAGAAAATATCCACTGGTTGATTACCAAATTGTAGTTGATCAAATGTCGCAGGCAAAACATTTAGGAATATTGCTCAAATGTAATTTTCTTTTCAGCGTGGTATGTATTTGTGACTGAGGCAACCAGAAAACATTTACACTACCACAAAGCTAAGAAATAGCTACAAGTTTGCTGCCGCTGGCCAAATTCTTTGTTTACCCATAGAAGAGCAAACACGCCTGACTTCAGTAGGATTTTATTAGTATTTCAAAGGTGCCCTTGGTCTCCAATGGGATACAAGGTGTAAACAAGCCAAGAACTCGACCCAAATTTGCCTATTCCTCAAGACTCAACTACGAGGTACAATTTCCAGTAATTTTTATGATGCCATTATTTTGTTCCTATCAACACCACTTGAATTCAGTGGCTT
This sequence comes from Origma solitaria, assembly GCA_013397895.1. NCBI lineage: Eukaryota > Metazoa > Chordata > Aves > Passeriformes > Acanthizidae > Origma > Origma solitaria. Next base: position 2,107,517 of record VZRL01004713.1, read on the forward strand.
TCCTTTTGACCTGTTCAGCTGATTCTTCTTATTTGCCAGGCTGATCATAATGTCCTGAGAAAGATACAGTCTCTTCCTATAACTTGCTTTTGAACAAATAAAAGTACTCTGGTTCTACTCTTCTGAATCCCATTAAGCTTCACTTAGTAATGATGTAGTTTCTTCCCTCAGAAACAGCAAGTAGGCTCTTCCATTGTGCCTGGTACAAACTCTTTGTGACCATACACAAGTATTTCCAGGGACAAAGAATTCCTGTATGCACTATGGGTATACCACAGATAAGAAAACTATCTAGAGAAGCAAAATAGAAACCGTAACTAGCAAAAA
>VZRL01004713.1:2107853-2176577 GCA_013397895.1 Origma solitaria
AAAAAAAAAAAAAAGGCTGTGAAAAACTGTATTTGTAACCTTCAGGATGTAAGTGCACCTTGAACAGGAGTCAGAAAGAACATGTTCTCCCCATCACCTTTTTAATTTGGAAAAAAAAAAATAATAAAGGTAAAGAAGGGAGATGTTTTCCTTAGACTGGAGCTATGTCAAATGGCTCCAGGACAATGGAGAAGAAACATTATCTCTACCAGTAAGTATGAAATATGGGAATCTTAAATTGTGTGATTTGTATAGGATGACAATGATGTAACACCATGAAGTTTAGCTCATCCTTTCCTCAGCACCATGCTTTTTTTATTTTCCTTGCCAAAACCATTATTCTTCAAGATGCAAGTTGACCAGAAGTTGAGAGCAAGGAGACTGGAAAGTAATTTGTGCAAGGAATGCAGGCAAATATGCATTGGCTTCCATTAAAGACAAGATTCCAGCTAAAATGATTACTTGGTCCCCTTTGGCAGGGTCATTAAACTGCTACATTTTGCTACTGTTACAGAACTTTCTAACCTTGCTGTTTCTATACCAATTTAATACTGATTTCTGTTGCAGCTGCTGCCAATACAAGGTTCTGAAAAACGGGACCCCACCACAGTCAGAAGGAAAAAGAGATACAATGGAACAAGGGATGGGTTAAAAAAAGAGAGAACATTGTACTTGGCTGTACAAGTAACTCATGAATACATCTTGAGAAATACATCTTGTCCTGGATTATCAACTGTAATAAAACTCTCTCAATGAGGAAAACAGGGATGTCCTGGAGAACTACGAGTTATAGTTTTCTGTGTTCACTTCATGCATGGTTTGAAAATATTCCAGGGAAAGAGAGAGCAGAGAGTGGCAGAGAGATGGAGGAGGGGTAGAGAGGGAGAGAGGGAGGGAGAGAAAGAGGGAGAGAGAGAGAAAGGGAGAGGGAGAGGGAGAGAGAATGCAGCCATAGAAAGCTCATTTTTCCCAGTAGAGATAGATTTAAGCACTGCCCCTGTAAGGAGAAAGACAGCAAAATACCATTTGGAACATGGATGGGAGAGCAGGGATACGGAAATAAAGAGAGTTTTATCTACTTCTTATTCAGTCAAATTTAAGAGGGAGACTGAGAGCCCAATTGTTAGTTTGGGTGCAGCAGTTCCTCCATAAAGAACGCATTTGAAGAAAGGAGAATGAAGTGGAGCTGAAATAATGACCAAAAAATGAAATAGCCAATAATTACACAGGTGATGCTTAAAGTGGGCAACTGGTTGTGAATCAAGAGACTTTAGAAACCTCCATAAAGAACTCAGATTTTTTCCTCTCAGTGTTGGCATGTAGCATGATCCTCTCTCTATCATCTGCTATGGAGTAGTCCTTTTGCCTAACTTTAAGCAATAGTTGGCAATATCTGTAAGATACAAGCCAGAAACAGCCTTCTGCACCATTGCCGTACTAATTACTTCCCCTGAATTGAGGAAGACTCTCCAAGTTTCCACATAAATTCCCCATTTCCTACTGAAACATAATGGCTTAGAATGTGAAAATTTCTCTCCCTCCAGCACCTGGATGTGTTTGAGTAGGAAGAAGAAACTACACAAATTACTCCTTTATATCTAAAGCAATAGAAGCACAAAATTTTCATGTTGATATCCTAGGAGCTCCGCACACAGGATTGGTGCCTGCATGCACTTGGATGGAAGACTAATTGGGTTTTTTTTATATTTGCTGCAGCACCATCTTGATATGGTTGAAAACTACTTCAGCCTTCAACTTCCTACCTGTTGGGGTTAGGCTACTATGTTTGCTATTAATTTTTTTTCTTTTTTTAGCAACAGCCAAGACTTAAAAAGTAGTCTTTCTAAACACTGAAAAAAATTCCAACAGTCTGTTGCAAATGCTTGTTAAAGGGCTAAACTCTGCTTTTCTCAGGCATCTTTTAGGATGCCTCAACTATATGCAAGGACAAAACACAGTAAGAGTTTTAAGAAAAAAGAGTAAGCAACAAACCTTATCTTCCCATCTTCATCATAAAAATGCAAAGCTACCCATATGGCCCACTGCAAAAGAATGCATTTCCTGGAGGCACTGTGCTGCCTCACTAACGAACACATACAAGATGTACTGTACAGATATAGGCTGGAGGTCACAAAATCCCACTGCTGACCAGCAAAAAAAAAAAAAACCAAAAAAAAAACCCCCTCATATTTCACAGTCAGGAGATTCTCATAGAGCCACATTTCACAACACAGCAGCTGAGTAAGGATTTTTTAAAACAGCAAAAACATCAAAGCATGTTTAAGGTCCCAGATACATGATTTCTGCCTAAAATAAAAACTGTCTGTTCCCACTGTTTAGAGGAAGAGAGAGCTGGATGTGGCTGTGGGTTTGTACAGTGACATGCACGCACAGCATCATACTAGGAAGCTTGCAGATGCATGATTAAGAGCATGAGCATGTGTTCATACACCCAAGGACAGAAGTGACTGCATGCCTATTCACACACTCAGGCACACACGTGTTGATCAGGCAGGATGAAGGCAGAAACACAAGTTCACACACATGCAATTCTTACCTCTTCTCTATATACAAAACAGATTTAGAGCCCAAGTGAAATAATTTGGCAGTCACAGAAGAGTGATATTTCTCATGTAGAAAATACCACCCAAGTTGCAGAAGTCATTTTACTTGCTACTCTTCCATTCCACGTGCATGTTGGCACTTCACGCCAACATGAAGTCATAGTATATTCCAGGCACAGCTCTAACCTTTTTTCTTTTTTCTTTTCTCTTTTTCTTTTTTTTTAAGAAGGAAAAGCAGCAAGTTTACCAAAATTGGCTTAAACCATGAAGACCAAGACCCTGAAAGATATGTAGATACTTTAATCATAGGACAACCATCTCCCAAGAGAAATCTTGGGAATCTGTGTTCCTCTGAACACCAGCAGAATCAAAACCACAATGAGGTCAGTTGATGACTGTGGAAGAAGACAGAGGCTTCTGCAGGCTCTTAACCAGTTTGTCTGCAACTGTATTAATAACTGGGAACTTCTGACATTCATAAAGCAATCCAATAATTTCTGATAGAAACACTGGCAGATTATGTGCATTTCGCTGTATATGGCAGCATCAGCTGAACCTTTGAAGTAACACTGTGGGTCTTGGATGGCTTCTCTATGCTTTTAAGCCACGGGGTGCTTCAGCTGGAACCCAAACAGTGCTTTTCCATGATACGTCTTCTTCACAAACATTAATTATTTTCTAAAGCATTCTAACGAAACAAAAGTTTGGAAATGTGAACAGATACTCTACCTACTGATTGCTGCTACCAATCTAAGATTTTCAATGACCCTAAAACCACAGAAGCTAATCTTCTCCAGTTTTCCAAAGCTGTGCCACAGGATCCATATCCCTCCAACTTCTAACCCACCAACAGAATGACAGGAGCCTCAGGCATTAAAGCAGTTTTTAGAAGGCACCACTGGAATTCCAGGCAGAGAATTAAAAGCGGGTTTTGTTTTGTAGTGAAAAGAAATTATTCCAGCTAAAAAATGCTCTGTAGCAGGAAGAGACAATTATTTGGTCATCTCTATGAACTCCAAAGAGGCAAGAAACTCCCAGAAGAAATCATGTTACAGAAACCTACCACTGAGAAATATTGATACATCTTAAGCCCAATGGCCTGACTGAGCTGGGAAGAAAGGGTACTCTGAAGCTACAAAGCTTCATTGTCAGAACAGTTAAAGGATGATAGTTATTCATTAATCTGTTTCCAGTCACACACCTCTGGTTGATAGGCTCTTTTTGATGAGTTTTTTTGGCTTGGACTGGAAACAAAAAGAAACACTATGCATTGCTTAAAACATTGAGAAATAAAACAATATCTATGCCAATCTTGCAGATCTGCTATTGGAAACTCCTGGTTCATTAACAGAGTTTAAATGTTACCAAAATGTTCAGATCAAAGTCCAAAACTGAGGACAGATACTCTTCCCTAAATACATTTAACCACATGTACAGGAAAGAAAAAAACACTTTATCAAGGGATTGAGAGAAAATCCAAATAGAAGAACAGTTTTATCAGATTTTCCAACTTGCTGCATTGGTCTCAGTCATACAAGCAGCGCTTTCATTTGCTTTGTCCTCTAAGTAAAGCTCAGTTGAAGAGCACAGCTCCCTTTTATTCTGAAGCCTGCAGACTTCAGGTAATCCAGACAATTTTTCTACGCTAAGACACCACAGGAGAAGGCAAAATGATTCCTGGGTCATGCTATTTTTAATGCCTGTCTCTCTGCCATGCCATCATTTCTATGCCACTTCTACAGGGAATGACAGCTTTGGAACAGCTTCAGTGGAGAAGATATGAAAACCATATAAATTTAAAAATGTAATTAGTATGTTCTTACTGTGAAAAGTGTAAAGCTTTAGCTTTTTCTTAAGACCTTTTTGTTTAGAGGCATTATGTAAAGGTGACAGTTAAAATTTTCACTGTTACTGTTAAGCACTGCAAGGATAGTGGGCAAATAAGGTAACAAGACATCCAAAAATTTAAAATCCTGCAGAAAGGCACCAGGTTTCCAGATCAAAGGAATGCTTGCAGACCAGCCAGTTCCAGAAGCACCCTTCACTGTTTAAGGAAAAGAAATGCACACTGTGAAACTGTTCCATTTTCCCTCTGTTCGCCTACACGCTGTTCCTGATTCTTTGCTACAATGGGAGGCAGAGGGAAGGAAGAGGAAGAGAAAGGAGAAAAGGGAGGAAAATTGAAGCTTCTGACCATCCAAGAGTTTGGTAAAGGTGAGAGGAGCTTTTAGGAAATTAATTTTTAGGAAAGCAAAAGGAAAAATCTAGGCAGGATTATCCTTAAAGTTTAGCAGAATCAGCCATTAAATACAAACAAAAAACTGTTCATCCTGATACAAGAATGAATTTATTTTACAGTGAGAACAGTAAATCACAGGAACAACCTCCACAAGGATATCCTAGAGTCCCTGTCACTGGACATTTTCAAGATGCAATTGGACAGGGAGCTAGATAATCTCATCTAGGTTTCCTTTCCCATAAAAGGTTGGATTAGATGATTTTTCAAAGCCCATTTCAACCTGGGCTTTTTCATGAGCCTGCGACCACTAAACTGAGGATTTGGTTAAACCATGTGAGGTTTAACATCCAGCTGAGTGTATAGTAGATTTATAGTAGATGAAGAAGTACCTACCAAAAAAAATTTGCCAAAAAAATATGCAGTCGATTTTTCACCATTGTTAGGATTTCAGTGTATCGTCTTTCCAGGCATAACACCAAAGTTACTCCTCAGTGACAACAGGACTGGTTGGACATTTACATTTGTGTGCATTTGTGCTCATGTTCATGCTTTTTCAGCTTTATCACTATTGATTTTGGATTCTCTGCTTGCAGTACAACAGTATCCACACTCCCACGATTTTTAAGTGTACATCTAGAGCCAAGCAAACAGACTGGGATTGTCATCTTCTGCTTTCCAGTTGCCAGTCTTTAAGTCTAGACCGCTGAAGTTTACACAGAACACCCCTTTGCTACGCCAGCCTCTAGTGATTTACTTTCAACTCCATGCATTTCCTGTTCTGTCCATAGAGAAGCTGAGACAGCTGGAGTCATTAGATGAAGGCGTCAGTGTTGGTGAATACTAATGAGGCTATTGCAAAAGGGGTGTGACACATTTGGCTGTACACCTTCACATCTTTGAAGCTTCTAGTTAAAGAGGTGCACAGATATGGCACACAGAGGAAGTGAGGTGTAGGAAAAAAAGACTTTTCCTGCAGTGGAAAAATGAGGAAATATGAAAACAGACATAAGAGAGTGAGGTATTTTTAAATCCACTTGGTATAAGAGAAACGGGTTATTTTTAGCTTTAACAAAAGGTCTGATTGTGCCACATTAAGTTATTGCCTTCTAACTTTAGGTTATTCGGGTAAAACAATACTGGGGGATCACAGCTAAGCCTGCTTAGAAGTCAGGTTTCTCATACAGGTGGCTAACACGTTTTCAAGTTCAAGACACCACAAGTTTACTGCCACTGATGTCTAAGCTCTACAGACTAAAGTTAGCTCAGATCTGTCTGTGTGCATCCTGCATTTCCTGTCCTAAACAGTGGTGCCAAAATACTACACTGGTAAGTTGCCAATGCTTTCTATAACTTCATTTCAGCATCAGCTAACATGCATACTAATGGTTAGAGATGGAATAAAAGGAGAATAAAAGGCATTCAATACCATACCTGTCATGGCATGGAATCAGCTGGTGTTGCCCCTCTACAGTGGCAACAACGTTTCACGGAGACATGGCATGTCACCAAGACTACTACTTGTTTGTAAGTACTTCAGGATTAGAAACTATTGGCCAAGAGTAATGTAATGTTATGTAATAATGTGCAAGTACCTGTTTAAAACATCAAACTTTGTAAATTCATCTGCTCAAGTGATGCTCCGTGAAGTGGGACAGGAAAGCAGTGATATTTCTCAGCTGTTTTATCACAGACTGTCTTAGACTGTCTCAAGGATGACATGTGAAGGGTGATTTTCTTCCTGGGGAAGAATAAACTTCTGGCAAATCTATACCATTTATACTATTCCTCTACATGGAAGGTTGAGATAGGAGGCCCGAATGCCCACAGATAAGCATAATCTGGGAAAAATGTCAAATGCAGAAGAAAAGGAAGAAAGGTGATAATGGAAGACTAATCAGAGCCAAAAATTCTGGGAGAACAAATATTTCAGGAGGTCCCAATCAGTGGAAAAGCAGAAGCAGTAGCTGGTCAAGTTCAGATGAAAGACAACCCCTGAAAAGAACAGACAGCTGAAAGTAAAGAATGAGACAGAAGAAAAACCATGAGGCAATGACAGTCATTCAGGCCCAGATAAATATGGAACTCAAGAGATAACAGTCCATGGGAAAAAAACTACATGAGATGAATATGAATTTAGGCTGTAAAATTCAGCCAAGCACTGTAATCTGGAAAAGCTGTGGTACTGTTCAGAGGCAGAGCTCTCAAAAACCCTTCTCTCACTACTTGGCAAGGAATCTGATGCCTGTGAAACTTCAGCAGAGGGTAGCTCAAGACTAAAGTGTCACAGAGGCAAGACAATATCTGTGATATGACAAGGGAAAAAATTAGTTCAAGATTTTTGAAATCAACAGAGGAGGTGAGGACACTTTAAATAAAACTTAAATCCATGGAAATGGGAATATATGAAGACAACAGAGATGTGAAAAGTCGCCTGGCTCACCTCTATATGCTCCATGTACTGATTCCATCAACGTAACAGATGTAAAAATGAAAAAGTGAAGGAGGAAAAAAATAACACTGTGACATCTGGGGTTTATGGAAGTTTTTCTGATTTTTTTTGTAAAAGTTATCAAAAACTAAGGAATCTATTTTAAATACCCTACATCTTTATTTTGGACAACTCAGACATCTAGTTCTAGCTACATTAGTCAGAAAAAGGTAGGAGAAAAACATTCCTGTACGGCATGATTTGAAAAGGTGAGATAATTGTACATGAACTGTCCAGAGATCGTGTATCTCTGTGTATATATGCATGTGCACATGTGTATCCACCCAAGGAAAAAGCGAGGAGGAGTGAAAGCTTTTCATGGAGGAATTTGAATCTTCTATCATAAATAAAGAATCTTACATTCACACAAAAGAATGTGAGAGATAAATTTCATCTTTTTTAATTAGGAAGGGAGCTTTCAAACTAATTTACCACTTTTAGTGATGTATTATATTTCTTTCATCCTAAAAACTCCTTCATTCAATGGAGTCTACCAGTTTAAGCCCACCCACACTTGCAGGGAGAGAAAGAAGAGACTCAGAGATGCATATTAACAGATTTTCAAATTTTCAGAAAATGCCACATGCATTTGCAACACATAGGGCAAATATGATAAAAAATTAGCCCCAAAAAGATGATTACATAGAAATCAATCACATACACTGTGACAGAATAGACTTTCAGAGAAGCCAAAATAAGAGTGCTGGCACTAACTCTCATGAGGTCTGGATCCCACCCAGAATAGATAGATGATTCAAAGTTAGGCAGCGAGTCAGTCTTCAGAATCACACACTGCTATTCCACACCACACAAACAAACACAAAAGATATAGTTAATGAACCAGAAATCCAAGTAACCCATCCTATGACCTACTGGTGAACTGTATTCCCTCCTACCTTACCCCAAAGCCAAATATAGAGTCAGCAAGGCAGGATTCCTAAGGCTCTCTGCCATTCTCCTGAAGAATAACTAAAGAGTGCAGTAGTGCATAGTTTCTTCTGCAAGTTCCATTGGAAAGGTAGACTGGAGTACCATCAGCTACTCATCATTATCTCTGTCTGCATAAGAGAACATGTTCATAATTAAATTATAATTATGTTTGAAGTTAAAACACGAGAGAAGGAAGAATACCTGCTTTTGGGCTGTTCAAAGGAACTGGGATAAGAAAGATTTTTTTTTTCCAGGTTGTGTCCAGAGATGCCACTTAGAGATATTTACTCATTTGTAAAAAGGGTAAAGTGCCATCAATTTTCACTTCTCTGGTTATAAAGCGCGGAAGTGGGCTGTGTTCAGACATGTTGGGCAGGGCATAGTTAGTGTTGATAAAGAAAAGACCCAGTAAACAGTGCCCAGAAAGTGGCACTGAAGCCTGCCTCAGGAAAGATGAGCTCCATTTAAAACCACTTAAAAAGGAAACTCTCTACAAATTAAGACTTGGTAATGAGTAAAAGATCAGAGGCAGAACTACATGCTGATTATGAGAAAACTCAATTAAGGAAATTGTACCCATCTGCAGTGTTGAAATGACAACATGTTCATTTCCAGAAATACCAATATTCCTACTTCACAAGAAGAATCAGAATAGTGCCCAGGTTAAAGCCATTTCCATAAACTAACAGTCCTGTCTACATGTATTCCTCATCTCTGTCTTCTATATGAAGCACATATAACAAGCTGAAGGCTCCTTGTAGAAATATTATCAAGCAAAACCGAGGTCTGAATGTCAGACTCTGTATTGGGGTTGCGTGGCAAGGTTTTGGTAGCACTGGTGGGGGGGCAGGACTACAGTGGCTGCTTCTCACAGAAGCTGCCAGAAGCTTCCTCTGTGTCTAACAGAGCCAATGCCAGCTGGCTCCAAGTCAGACCCACTGCTGGCCAAGGCCAAGATCATCAGCGATATTAGTCGTGGCTCTGGGATAACATATTACAGAAGAGGAAAAAAACTGTCAAACAACAGCTTCAGTTGGAAAGAAGGATAAGAATATGTGAGAGAAACAGCTATGAAGACACCAAAGGCAGTAGGGGTAGAACTGCTTCAGGTGCAGGATCAGAAAATCCCCTGCAGCCCATGGTGCAGACCATGGTGAGGCAGCTGTGCCCCTGTAGCCCATGGTGGTCCATGGAGGAGTAGATATCAACCTGCAGCTTGTGGAGGTTCCTGGTGGAGTAAAGAACTGCCTGCAGCCTGTGGAAAACCCCCTGCCAGAGCAGGTGGATATCCAAATGAGGCTGTGACCCCATGAGAAGCCTACGCTGGAACAGGATCCTGGCAGGACCTGGAGGCCCATGGAGAGGGGAGCCCACACTGGAAGAGTTTGTTGGCAGGATCTATGACCACGTACAGGACTCATGCTGGAGCAGTTCACAAAAAACAACAGCCCATGAAAAGGACTCACACTGGAGAAGTCATGGAGAATTGCTTCCCATGTGTGAGACCCCGCATGGAAGCTGGGGAAGAGTGTGAGGAGCCCTTCACCTAAGGAGGAAGGAGCAGCAGAGAAAACATATGATGAATGTCCCCCTGTACTTCTTGAAGGCAGAAAGCAGAGAAACTGGGAGCAAAGTTAATACCAAAAAGAAGAGGGGGATGGGGGGAAGGTGTTTTTAAGGTTTGGTTTTAATTCTCATTATCCTACTCTCATTTGATTTGATAAATTAAGCTAATTTCTCCAAGTTGAGTCTGTTTTGCCCCTGACAGTAATTGATGAGTTATCTGCTCCTGACTTTATCTCAATTCACAAGCCTTTCATCATATTTTTCTCCCAAGATCAGTTGACGAGAGTGACAGAGAAGATTTTGTGGGCACCTAGACTGCAGCCAGGGTCACCCCAGTACATACTCACATAATTGATCAAGGAGATAATAATTTTGAAACAGCTAAACTTCCATCTTGCATAACAAATAGTCAAAGCAAAGCCCTAAACCATACAAGTAGAACCAGATTTTGGCCAGCTTTGTTTGACAGCCAGCTCTTTACTTAGTCATCATGAATAGATACAGTTTATTTCCCATGTAACTGTGAAATTCAATTGTGTTTCAGATACATAATCTTTATATAGCACACATTAAATATAGTCCTGCGTAAGATCCACCATGAGATTTTTCCTACCTCCACACCTGATAACAGATGTGGCCATTGTGACTTCGTACTTGGCATTGGCTGCTGTGAAGGACGATCCTGCCTTTTACAAGCATTCAATGCCTTAGGTGTTGTCACCAGGAAGCACGTCAGAAGTGACCAAGCAGTCAGTTGTGCACAAAGCTCCCATGCATATATCTCAAACACACAATGGGGAAAGATAACAAGAAGGGCATGGACAAAAACATTTAGCAGAAGGTCCTTATTCAGAATAGGAAGATTTCCCACTGAACTCCAGGACAAAATTCACCTGGAAACTAAATCTCAGGTTGCTAATATCGGAGAGCCAAAAAAAAAACCCAGTCTAAAAACAGTGCTACTAAAATATTATTGTAACTGGAAGCCTCTTTAGCAGTGAAAACTTCATAATATTCTCTTTTGACAATTTAACTAGCTTTTCAGTTTAAAGCACTATATCTTGATTTAATGAATGGAGCTGCTGTTTATTTCAAAGCAAACCATCAGGTTGTTCAGACTATGTCCAGGTTATGTATGAAGTACTAGATGGGAAAAAACCAAACCAAAACAAAAAAACAACCAAACCCCAAAACAAAAATAAACACAACAGAATTCTTTCATTATATGGAGCTTTCTTTAATTAAAAAGCATTTATTTTCTGCCAAGACCAGGCTACCCCTTCCTCCTCACATCACTGCAACCAGCTATTACATCACTTTTCAAAAGAAACTCTCCTTTCAGCAGCACTAGTGCTGCTGTACACTTACACACTGCAAGCTAAAGCTTTCACTCTTGTCTTTTCTTAAAATCATGTAATATCCTGAGCTGAAAGGGACCTACTGGGATCAAAGTCCAACTCCTGGTCCTGCACAGAACACTCCAAGTGTCACATCGTGTGCCTGAGTACATTGTTCAAATGCTTCTGGAACTGTCAGGCTTGGTGCTGTGACCACTTCCCTAGGAAGCCTGTTCCAATGACCAACCACCCTCCGGGTGAAAAAGCTTTTCCTGATATCCAATCTTAATCTCCCATGACAGAGCTTCAGGCCATTCCCTCAGGTCCTGTCACTGGTCACTAGAGACAAGAGATCAGTGCCCAGTTTGTTTCTTCCTCAAAGTGACCCACCAGAAATGGATTGTTTTGGTCATTTGCCTTGGCCTTATGAATGAAATGTAACTGCAAGATGCAGACAAACAACTGAGCTGCATTTGCAAGCAAGGCTTACAGTACCATGCACAGTATGTTCAGTGTATCACAAACATATACATTTACTAAGAAATTAAAGAAAACACAGCAGGAATGTTCATCATCAGGCCCTCAGAGTCTGAACCTGTTAAATGTATTCAATATCACATATACCAGAAGGGTGTTGACATGTAGCAGGTAATAGCAAAGAATTTTGTCATTCCTATAAGCTGAATGCAGCCATTTGTTTCCTTCTATGGACATTATATGGCCTTTTAAAAGCATATTTATTTCTGTTTCTGCCTGTCCTGTATGAACCTTCTCCCCAGGATTACAGACTGAGAAAGTACAACTAATCCTGACCAAAGAGCTCGAACAAGAATTACCAGCAGAACTCAGACTCATTACTCTCTTCCTCAGTTTCTGGGCAACAAGTGAGAAGCCAAAAAGAGGGGACAGTGAGGGACTGTTTATTGATGTTTGATTAGAGTCCTCAGGAAGCCACGTTTTGGTGTATGGCTGAACTTCAGCCTCCTAAGTCTGCAAGTACTGACAAAGCATCAACAGCATAATCACCCCTCTCTTTTTTAGTATCCTGAGAACTCCTTCAGCATCTATTGCCTGCACACAGGGCTCAGAATCCTCACTGTACCTCCGGAACTGAGCCAAGGGAGCTGCGCAAAGTTACCTCCATGAGAGAAGGAGTGCGTGGACAACAAAGGGAGCACAGCCAGGCATCCTCTCCCAGTTCTGTCACATATTTTCAATGAGAGAATAGAGGTATATATATAGTACAATTAAAGTCACTTCATCTTGGGAGACTACCACAAAAAGCATAAGGATACACGAGTTAAAAAAGGTAAAGATTTTCAACCAGACTATTTTCTTATGTAAGTAGGGCTAATTATTACCATTCCTATTATAAACTAAGAAAGAACCAATGAGTGACTGCAAGGGCTTGTTGTAAAACAGAAGGGTATGCTGGGTTCTGAAAAATCTACTAGGCACAGGGCATCTCCAGCTAGCTCTACTCAGTCTGTGCTGGCACTGATTAGAGGCATTCTTCACCTGCAAATTTAGACTCTTCCTGCTGAAGCTCATTGGGATGGATGAGAAAATAAAGAGACTGGTTCTGCTTCTTTGAATACAATCAAAGTCAATTTAAAATGTATCTAATTATGGTCATCAAAGCATAAGCACCTCATGCAATGAATTATTACTACTGTCTAAATAAATCTGTTGGAGAAGAGGAAGAATATTTATTCTGAATTAGTGATCCCAAGTATTCTTTCGCACCAAACCCAGGCACCTTCCTTCCAGGAGGATTCCAGAGTTATCTTGGTAAAATCCCAGCAGTGGGGCAATACAAGGAGTTCAGGATACAGCAAGCTGTGTGTGCATATCTCTTAGCTGCAGGAGCAGCAGAGACAATAAAAGAGGGTATACTTGAAAACTTGCTCTTGGAAAAATTAATTAAAAAATGCCAATGAAAAAATTTCTTCAGTAATCAAAAAAACTCTACATACACAGAAAAATACAGACAACAACCTCAAAAGAGCTCAGAACCACTATATTCTCCTTAAGGTGATAGATCTGAACAAATGTCCCAATACTGTCACAGCATTTACTCTGCCTATCTACTACCTACCATTTGCTCTGACACAGGAGACAGACCTTTTGCTTTGGCTTTCCCTCCTCTCTGTCTTTTGTCCTGCTGCCCCAAAATTGCCCACTAAACTTCAGCCATCTTGACTGAGACTGGTACTTCCCTGCAAAAGGTCCTGGTTTTGAAACACTCTAAGCTAAATAAAAAGCTGTCTTGTAAGAGACATCCATCCTCAATATCCCTTTAAGATCAGTAGCATCATGTAAGGATAGTATAGAGCAGCATGCTGAATGGAATATACTTTTTTTTCTACTGAGTTTAAGGGCATTTGAAGAATCCTGTAAATTATGCCATCAAGTACTGCCCAGAGAGGGAAGCTGCATGGGAATATACTGAGCTCACAGCAAACCTTACTCAGCTTTCTCTCTCCCCTCCATGCCCGCCCTCAAGTGCAGCTTAGCGTGGGATCCTGACAGCAGGAGGTTCCCACTACAGGCCTTTGGCTTCATCTCTCCATCAGCCTCCGGCCTCTCAGTTCTTCTCAGGGACTCTCCACGCACTCTGAAGAAGAAAGATCCCAGGCATTTGTCTGGGGCTCTGGGAGCTGCTTGCCTCATTCCTTCTGAGGAAACAGCTGGAAAGTTGCCCTCAAAAACTCATTTGTGAGCTGCATCTCCTCCAAAAGTTTTATCAGTTGCTCATTTCAAGTAGGTTTTTATAGAGCAATGGGAGAGCTGGACTGGATGAAAGGACCGGATCAACACCTATGCCTATCCCAGGCACCAGATCCTCAACCCCAAATCATTCTTCACAAAATTCCCAGTTGAAGGTTTTTACAGTTGCAGAAACATGCAGGCCACTTTCTTCCTCTTCCCATCTCACCCTCCTGGCCTCAGAGTTAACAAAAAGTTAAATATACTGCCTGTCTAGGAAAATACAAACAGCCACCTTTTCCTGTTTCTGTCTGAGAACTGACTGGAAAAGCTAAAAAGCTCTCAAGTCTAAAGGATTTAGCAAACCAAGACACAATGAAACTGATAATGAAGAACATGATGAACAGATGCACAGTTTTAATTATCTTCCCTTTTAGGGAAAAACAGAAGGAGAGAAAGTCAAGTATCCTCTTAGATCACAGGATTGTAAGAAAGGGGAAGACCTATTAGAGACCAGCGTTGGCACAAAACCAAATAGGCATGAACTGGCTATGAACAAATTTAGTTTGGAAGTTAGATTTCTAAACATCAGAGGAGTGAGGTTCTTGAGTGGCTTCCCAATAGGAAACAACAAGAGCAAAAGCCATTTGAGACAGAGACTGACAAATTAACTAAGGGAATCCTGCAATATAATTACCTGCAATTACAGAAATGGTGCACTCCATAACTCAGGAGGTCTCTTTCAGTCTTGCACAGCTCATCCTCTGCTGAGCCAAGACATGATAGATAAACAAATAAAAAGCAGAGGCAAGGTAAATTGAAGCTGGAATATTAGCAGGGCAGCTTGAATATGGGTGAGTCTGCTTTCTTTATTAAGCAAATTTATGGAAGTTTTTTGAGTGACATTTATTCACACATATGTACTTATGTATTTTCGGGTAAAAATTTGAGTCATAAGGGAAGACTGAAACAGGAATAAAATGCCATCATATCTATGATCACCTGTAAAGAGCAGTATGGAGGTGAGCCCTCCCACCTACCATGCAATCAGTTGACTAAATTGTTATTAGTTATCTTCACTGATCTGCAACCAGGGACTAAAGCTGTCAAAGAAACTGTAAAAAGAGGTAAATAAGTGAGAAAATTAACACAGAAAATCATTCAGAAAGAATTCAAGTGAAACAAAGAAGTTTTATAGCTGAGAAACGTGTGGATGGGTACAGAAATGATCACCTGTCTTTTTCAGACTTGGCTGAAGTTTTGCTGGAAAGAAGTCTCTGAAAGCATTAAAAAGAGTCAGCAGGGAGAAATCTTTTCACATTTTATTTCTATACTGAAAAGCCCAGGATAATACCACCCTATTCTACATACAGGAAAATGCTAAACGCATGAAGCTGAAAAAGCATGAAAAATACAGTACTGTAACATAAGAAATCATCTGTGAACACTCCTGTAGCACATCAAACATGAGGTATTCATTCATTCCCACAAATGAAGTCAGTGCTGATCTATAAGCTGCAGCACAATATTACACATTTCAGTTTCATGATAAGCTGCAGCTCTGTATTACACATTTCAGTTTCATGCATTTAAGCCAGACAAACATTCCCAGGGGATTGAAAGAACCCGCTACAGTGAGTTGTGGTTCTATTTTGGATCATATCACAGCATAACAAATCACAGTTTCAGACACCGGGATAAGGGGCTCAATAAAGCAAGTAGCATGATAACTTCATGTATATCCCTTCCATGCACGCAGCCATGTGCAGAATCAAATCCACCTCAAGCTCTTCAAACTGTACAACTACAATGCAACAACCATTCTCATACCTGCATGTATGCATTATTCATCTACATATATTCTTAAATACACATCATTTATTGCATACTGTTGTACAGCAGTAGCTATCTAACCTGTCCACACACATCAACACTGTTTACCACATCCGATCTCTTCCATTTGAGAAAAAGAAGAGAACAGAAATGTTTAATGCTGAAGTTCTTTTTGTGGTGCTGGTTTGTTCTGCTGGTTTTCCATCTGTGCCCCATACAAAGCTGTTGCAGAAGCAGAGTCCCTCTAAGTATTTGGTAACCCACCAACTCCCTGTGACCGCTGTCCCACAAGAAATTCTGAGGGCTGAGAATGTTGCATTGGTCCCTTGTTAGTCTAGATATTTGGTGTCAAAGAAGTTTGTAAAGTAAAACTTCAGAAGGAAAAAGAAATAGCGACGACTTAAAGACTGAACTGGAAAACCAGCCATATTGCAAGTACCCTGTAGTAGAATTCTACTCTCATTGATCTTTGCTCTGGTTCCCCAATAAATTATGTTAAAACATGCAACAGCATTGAAAAGACTTCTGTTAATCACTGAGTAAAGATGAGAGACAGACTTCCAAGAGAGTTCAAATACTTCTGAGGTACAAGATGCTGTATTTTCCTAGAGTTTTACACATTAGATGCCTGACTATTCATGTCATTTTGTTCTCAGGCTGAGAAATTTAAAATTTCTCTCTAAACTATTTTGATTGACTGGGCCTTGGGACAGGAAATCAAAGCAGCAACCATGAGCATAAGTCTCCAAACTTTCACAGTCACTTTCTTGTTCTCCCTATTGTGCTCAAAGTTGAAGCACTGCAGTAGTTTCACTCTTTCCTGCTAATTAAATTGCATTGAAAAGGTAAATGAAACAGGGAAAAAAATAACTTGTCTAGCATATGTTTTCATTTTTCCATTTTAATTTCACCTACAAGTCAGCCACCAAACATGACATTGGATGGTTGGCAAAAGCATAACATTATTGCCTGAAACCTAACATCACTAGAACTCATTGTTTGTTCTTGGGTATTTTCTTAAGTGAAAAAAAAAAAAGTAAAAAGAAAAGGTTGTTCAACATAAATAAATCCCTGAAGGGCTTCCAACCCAAATGCTGTATAGTATTAGACGATGAAAGAACTGTTAGGGAAGTGAACAAGAAACAGGAACTACCTGGCAAAGTTTCACTCTATAACCTGAGTAGTGTGTCATTAAAAAATAACCAGCACAAAAAGTGAAAAACAGCTTCCAGTACAAATATATTCTTTTATGATCAAATTCTCCATAAACAGAAACCAATTTTTTTCCTAGAGAATATTATTAAAATACAGTTACTGTTTAAATCTCAGGAAAAAGGGGAAGCAGACATATATACAAACATAAAAATATGAAGTTTGCACAATATTTAAAAACAGTATCTCTTTTTAAAAAATACAATATCCTGCCAAAAGGTTTAGTCTACACTACAGTTATTACACATCCTTGCAGGTATTACAACAATCTCTGTGCATACTGTGACACGCAGTCCATCCGTCCCACCATGAAAGGAAGCATCTGCAGTTCACATTCTTTGATTTCTAGATGAGCTTAATGCAAAAGCCCACATGAAACTTTCCAAAGGGCCTCTGAATCAGGAAAAGAACACAGAACCTAAAAACACAAGGCTTGTGTAATGGAAGTGGAGTACTGAAAAACCACATTGAATTGGGAGACTGAATGATTCACAGGACTGGTAACGGAATACAATATGTCCTTCTACCCGGTCACTAGGCTGAATCCATTCTGGATGATGACCAAAAACCATTCCCATTTGATTAATGCTCATGTGAAATGAATTGATCAAGGCTGTCCTGATAAGTGAACAAGTTTGTCACTTGAAACAAAAAGATCACAAGGACTTCTGTTGGCATAATCTAATGAGATTCAAGAAGCAGCCATCCCAAAATCTCACTAATTAGTCAGCCCATTGCTAGCAATCTGACAGCGCTGACCACAAAAAAAAATGTTGAACAGAAAGATTCCAAACTTCAGGTTTGATCCTCTGACTGCCCCAAAACACACAACTAGAGTGCAGAACTGGGGAAGGTGACTCAGACATGGTCCAAGGCATCACTTATTCTGTGACTGAACAAAGAGTCTGCAGTCTTCCAGCTCTACCAGTTTAAGAGCTTTCATCCAAACAAAATTAATTTCACCTTCTTAAAAGGAAAGAAAAAGAAATCTAACTCACCAGTAAAGCTGTCCAAGATTTTTTGAAGATAATAATCCTTCAGCTTACTGGGATCTGCACTTAATAGATAGATGTGGGTGCCAAGAGGTAGTTCAGCCCCAGCTGCCAGTGCACCTTTCTATTCCAGCAAACCCAGCTTCCTGCCTTTTAGCACACACAAATTTGGCACATTTAATCAAGTAACTGTTCATTTTAATAAAGTATCAAATTGCCAGAAAAAATATTTTGTTTGCCTACCAGAAGATAAAAATTGATCCTTTACCATGTTTTCTTAAAAAAAATTAAAAAAAAAAAACCAAGAAAAAAAACCTTGCCATCTTAATGTAAACACTAAAGTTTTTACTTTATTTTGGGTCTGTTTCAGCTACTGTAAGATGTACTAAAACAAACAAACTCCTCCATCCACCCCTGTATCCCTGCATCAAGTCCTCAAGCTGAAAGTGTATAATTCCCAGTACGCTGCCAAAGGCACGAGCTGCCAACATGAGAGTGAAGCAGTGGTGTAGGCATGCACATACATGCACACATACAGTATTTATAAAACCACTGCTGTAAGGGATTTGTTGCTTATTTTTTTAATTAACTGAAAATGATAACACAAGAGCTTTTCATCTGGCATGAGCTTGGATTTCATCAGCTGCTGGAAAAGATTCTCTTGGAGAAATAAAATTACAGTGTTTCTTCATGTACTTTCCATGGATTTCAAAATAAACAGAAGTATATGGTCATGCAAGTTAATAAAGAGATGTAGGTAAAGTTACAGGTACGTCCTGATACACATCTAGAAAGAGGCTGCAGAGCTAGACACACACTGGTTAACACATCGTATTGGCTAAATGACAAAACTCCCAGGTTAAAAAAAAAGTGAAGCACACAGGAAAAGAATGGGGAAGAGCAGCTGCAAAGAGTGCCATTAGCCTACCTGCTGCCCCTGGATATTGCATTACACACAACGTGGTATAAAAGAGAGTTCATCATTTAGTGTTCCTTCTGCCCAACCACATTTCTCACCATGTCCCATCTCTCAAACAAAACAATCTGTGACAGCAGGAAACTAATAGTGATGCAAAGACTTCAGAACCGCTTATAATATGGGCTCCATTTCAAAAGCCAGAAGCTGCACTGTGAATCAGTTCCACACCACACCCCAAACCATCCCCTACCCAAAGGGACAATTCGACAAGATGGTAAGAAACAGCCCTGAGTAGAAAACATTCTTTCCAATGAAGGCACTGAGAAGGGCAGCCCTTACTAAGTAACAGCACTGCCAGCCGCCAATTTTTCTTCTCATATGGAATCTTTACAATCCATGGTCCCTTGAATTTATGAAAAAGGAGGAAGAGGGATCTCAGCAGTACCTTATTTGGCCTGTAGAAAGCTAAAAATTCCTACCTCTTTTCCCCATTTCATGCTACAAAACACATCAGCTTGACACATATTTTTGCCAAGTGCTCAGAAGATTATTTCACAGGTTTCAGGGTGTAGCAAAAAAAGAACAAAAAGGATTTCGCCATTGCTTGATTTACTGGCTGGCAAGGTCAATGCAGTATTTAAATGTGATAATTTAATGATACATTAAATCACTACCATGGTTTTTTAAGTATAATTAAACTGGTAGAGTGCCTAACTTTTTTTTAAAGACTTCTTCTTCATTATTTTTACATTTAAGAAATAATACTCTCAATAATAGATTGAAATTAAAGAGAGATTGAAGTTTTCAAGGATTCTGATGAATCTGGATAAGAAGAAAAGAATTTTGGAATTACATATAATAAAAGGAACAGCTCAGTCATCAATTGCTTCAGACACAAGATGACAGACGTACATATATGAAGATTAATTAACTCTTTGGAGGATGCTTATTCACATGTGTATTGACAGATCTGATGCAGTTGCCCTGGGAGAGTCAGGACAAGCTGCATAGAGGTATTTACTCCACTGAAAATATTCTTTGGGGAACACATTCCTCCATTAATTCCTTTCCATATCCACATTCAGAGCTATTAAATCTTACTTACTTTCCTTCATATTCTCTGCAAGTTAATATTTTTTGATCTTGCACAGGACAACATCTTGAGAGGCCTCCACTTATACAGATAAACTTGTCCCACGTGTAATGGAAAATGTGGCATTCCAAATGGAAAAGTAGAGACAGGCAAATAAATCAGACATAAAACCACACCTATCACTGTTCAGTGTAAAAAACAATGAAATCTCTTACCTAAGAAAAAAGCAGGTTACTACATTACCAGCACAGTGACACTTTGATATGAAACTGGGGTTTTAAGTTGGGATCTTGGTTCTGTTATATAAAGAAGAAAGAGGCTTTACCTACAACAAAGAATAAGGCCAGATTCACCTCAGCTGTGGGAGCACCAATAAGCCTTCATAACCTGCGGTAATATCCAGCACTTCACAATGCCAGAAACATTCTAAGAGAAAGGATTTTGCAGTAGGCTTCATCAAGCAAACTATGATTAAATGCTCAAAGATGAATTGACCTGAAACTCTGCAAAACAATGACCAAAACAAATAATATTAGAAACCAAGCTGACAGTTGAGTCTTGCTCTGGCTAAACTCACTTAGCAGAGTTACTGTCAGTGTAAGCAAGTAGTAGACAAGTGCCCCAATGTCAGCCACAGAATTTATAACACTGCCAACACTGTAAGTATCTACTGGCAAGAAAAAAGGTTAGTGGTCTCTAATGAAAAAAATCTATTCAAGGAAGCTCAGTTTCTTTAATTTGGCATAAATATAGGTGGAAGATCCCTTTACATTTCAGGTATCACACACATATGTCATATTAAGCTAATGTTTTGGGAACTCTGCAGGAGTTAACTGTATGACCTCAGCATCAGCCACAGACAGACTTACCGTGTTGATTCCTAGGTACAAAGTAACTCAAAGCAAACCACTTGGGAGCAAAATAAAACAAATACTGGAATGAATTTCCAAACAACACAGTAAAAATCGTATCAGGCACATCACATTATCTTTTCTCTTTGTGAATAAAAGGTTTTTAATTTGAAACACAGGCAAGTAGGAGAATTAAACTGAAACAACTCCAGCTACCATATTAAACATAGAATGCACACAAATAGCAGGGAGATGCAACATTTAAGAGCTTAGCTGGACATCAGTGATGGTGGAGGAGACACTGTGAATGCATAAATTAGCCTCCTATGAAGGCAAGCATCTGTTAGGTTCAAATGTGTCTCAGGATGTCTGATAGCTCTATCATTCTCAATGAACTTCCAATCTGCTTGAAGGGAAGTGAAAGAATCCTCAGTAAGTTACTGAAGCAGTAGTCAGACACCTGACTAATGCCTGCTAGCTCAGAGAGGAACCAAAGAGGGAAACCTTTTCGCTGACCCAGTAAATAATTTTGAAGGGCCATTCATACCTGGATGTCTAATGAACCATAAGGACTATAAAGAAATGGCTGTTTTTTTCTTGAAAAACTACTAATATCACAAGGATGCACCACCCCACAGTAAGTGTTTTACTGTCTCTTGCAGGTAAGAAAGTTGACTTTGGTTCACATACTCCACTGATTCAGCAGAGGTAATAGAACTCTAAACTTCTCAATGAGGCATAACAATTGGAAGTCAGAATGACTACGTTCCATAGGGTCATTCAGTTCTTTTAATCTGCTTTGCCCAGCATGTCTCACATTAAGGACTCAAAACCTGCAAATCTTTCCACTCCACTGCAAATGATTTGTAAGTAACAGAAATACAGTCAGACAGAAAAGTTTTGTTCAAGGCACAACCAAAGCCCCAGGTCACAACAGAAACATCCAGTTGTAACAGAGGTGGAACCAGAGGGGAAATTGACAGCTCTGGTCCTTCTCAACTCACAAGAGAGCTGCTACAGTAGTTAAAATAATTCCTTCATTCCTTTTAAAGCCTCTGATTTAAGCAAAGCCCAATTCCTACTCCATGAAAAAGAATATTTTACACCACAGGTGATGCATAAGCAAGTATACACACACAAAAGTAAGAGCTGATTATTGCCACGTTTTCTAATGCTTTGTTTATATGGGTAAAATATGGCACAATTGTCCGCCTCTTGTGCAGTACTGGGATTTCTGTGAGAAAAGCTGTATATCTGGACACGATCCTCCCCCTTTTCCCAAACTACTTGACAATATGCAGCTCAGTCAGCAGGGTTTACAGGTCTTAGTCAGCTTATAGATTTCTAACTTCTGCTGCACATCTGTACTGGATACAAAGGATATGTTCCCATGTCAGGTGTCGAACTCCAGTCTGCAGCTTGATCAACACTGAGTGACAGTTCTTCCTCATCTCCCACACCACTATTGAAGAAACATTTCTGTCAAGAGATTCCACACTTTCCCTTCGCTTCTTGATCCAGGATGACCCCACAACACATTCCAGAAAAGACAACAGGGCCATAACTAGGCTCTAATATATTTCTCTATGTAATTCAAATCATCTCATAAAAAACAATCAAACAAAAAAACTGCCCCCAAAACTCAAGGGAATGAAAATTAAAACATTGGCTGCTCTAACTGGATGCTATGTACTGCAGCTTTGCGATCATGTGAACAATTGCTGGTTTAATGGTTTAAAACATCTCCCCTCTGCTCGATTTTCCCCTTGGACTTTTTTACCAGCTCCCCGTTTCAGGGAGGCTGATGCAGGATGCAGCAACAGCGCCCTCTGTCCACACCACGGGGGAAATGGTATCTTGTGCCTCGGCTCTCCCAGGGCTGACGATGGATTTAGTTAAATTTAAACAAATATACACAACATTTGCACGGCAATACTTTAGCACCCATATTTACACTGACAACACAGTTTATAGAAGCTCCTTCTTCCTGCTGCACAAATCTCAGTGCGTTTCAAGACTTCAACACGCGACTTGTTTTTACTCTGGAAAAGCAACTGACAAGTCAGTTCAAGCTTCTTGAAAGCTGGGGTTTGTTTTGTTGGCTTTTGCTTTCTTTTTTTTTCTTCTTTAAATCTTTCATCATGTCCTAAGGAAAAGCCAATTACAACTCTTACTAGCTTTCTGTTCCCCCACATACAAAAGCACTTGCTTGTTTCTCCTTCCTTACTCCTGCAGCAAAGCTTCTATGTGGAAAGAGAATCTCAAGTACAGGAGCACAAGCACTGACAAATCGTCAAAGTTTTTTTACACTTTTATTTTTCCTCCATGTTTTCCCAGCTGCTCTGCTTAAAAGTTAAACAAAAACAAAAAAAACAAAGAAAAAGGCTTGCAAAGAACATCACAAATTAAGAGACTGGAAAACTGCAGTCCAAGGAAGAGGATGTGACTTTAGTTTGACTTACCGATTTTATCCAGATGTCTATTTTCCTACTTGCTTTTTACAGCGGCTGAGCTCAGTGCTCAGGAACGTCCATCCCGTGTCAGGGAGCCAGGCAGAGCGCTGATCCCCACGCTGGATGCTGCTGAGCGAGCGGAGCTGGGGTGCCGGCTGCTGCTCCTGCTGCGGCGGCAGCGGCTGCTGCCGCTGCTGCTGCTACGTGCGCTCCCTCGGACCCAGACCAGGAACTGCTTCCCATTCCCCAGCCCCGCTCCAGCGCTGCGGGCTGCGGGAGGCAGGGCCGGCCCCTGCTACTGTGCCGCGCTTTCTTAAAGGGCCCAGAGCCGGCCTGGCAGGAGCGCACGGCACCGGGAGCCACCGGCGCTGCTCGGGCGGCGCTCGGGGCGGGAGCGGCGGGGGAAGGCAGACGGGCTCGCCCCCGCGATAACCATCGCCGTGCGACACGCTTTCCTACATGCCTCGGGAACAAGAGCGCTCCTGCACACAGCTTTCCACTGAAGGCTTTCAGGGGTTGCGGGTTTTAGTTTTTGCTTCCTTCGCACCTCACGCGAGGCCGATGGGACAGGAGGCGGCGGCGGCGTCCCCACGGTTCCCTGGCCCGTGGGCGCAGGATTCCGTCTGCGGCAGAGACCCCCGCGGGGAGCACTGCGCCCACTCCAGCCTCCTGCTCCGTGACTTACACTGCAGCACACTGTCTCCAGCCCGTGGTCTGCAGCGACACTGGGATGAGGGATTTCCCCTGGTACTCGGCTCAGTTTGACTTTAAGAGATTTTATTCCCTCTAATGGGAGAATATGATTTAACTAAATTAAATGCTGTAATTTCCTAGTTTTTCCTCTCCACTCATTCTCCAGATAGCTTTAATCCCGTGAAAACCACTGTTTCTAGCATGTTTGCTGTTTTCTGTTTCACTTTTAACTGTATCTGATTTTAACAGCAAGATTAGTGTGGGGGAGTTGTCTGCCTCGTGTGTGTTGCTGTCTGCAGTGAAAGAAACCGCATTCTCTGTTAAACAGAAACACTGAAATTCGGAGATAGTAACACGATCTGCAAAATCTCTCTTTTTTTTAACTCATGGAAATATATGGTTTGCTCTCTATGTGTAAGCCATTCATTCTCATTACAATAACTGAACTCTCATGATGACAACAACAATCAACACATATCACAAGGCAAAGTCATATATATATATACACACAAATATGTGTATCTTTAATTACACATCCAGAGAAAGCAAGTTACAGAAGGAAAATACTGCCTTCAAGCTTGCAGGCCAAACCAAACAAGATGAGGCCAAGTCACCACTGTCCTGTCCTCTCTGCCTTCACTTAAACCAATGCACAATAAGCACAGAACAGGTAGAAACTGCTTGCAAGCCATGATGTCTTTCTTTTTCTTTGGTCCTATGGAGAAGAACATGGATACAAACCAAAAATTGAATGCAGCCCTTTTAATGATAACGGCCCATCACAAATAGTCTCAGTAGGTACCTGCTAACTACTGGTATGTATACCTTTTGTCCTGTAAGCAGAGTAGCCATTTGGGCATATGACTATATTACAATATTCAGCACTGTGAGCCTTGTATTAAACCACAGGGATCCATCAGCACTCCTCTAGTATGAGCTGTACTATGCTTCTTCCTTTCTCAGCATAAAGCCTGGGTAAGTTTTATATTATTTACACATGCAAACTACATGTGATACATGGTAGAAGAGATCTTAAAATTCCATCAGTCCTCCCCTCTGTTCACACATTTCCATTGGACTATTAATCGTCACTTTCCACTCACATCTCTGCCTACTACTTTTTTCATCTCTTCCTCCAAGTCGTTCCCCATTTACTCCCTCTTTCCTCCTTCTGCATGCCAAACACTTCTGTAGCTGATCACCTTTTGAGCTCCATCTAACTGTCTTGGTCCCGCATTTCTACCTCTAACCTCTCAGTTTCTCATTGGAAGAGGAAAGAACATCTGGAAGGAGACCCGGAAATGATTAACTGATTCCTTCTCTTGCATCCCTCTCCTTCCTACAGCAAAGGTTCTGGAGCCAGAGACCTGTATCCAGCCCTAGAAACTAAACAGCAGCAGGCCAAGGCACAGCGGCTAGACACACTCACATTACCAAGGCTATCTCCCTGCTCACAATTCCACACTGAACCATTTATTATGATACAATGTAATCAAGATAAATGGTCCTGTCCATTAGTTAAAAGTTAACAAAACACCCATCTTTAAGACAAAGCTGGTCATGCATTTGGTGCCTTTGCTAAGGTTATTCTGGTATGTT
This sequence comes from Origma solitaria, assembly GCA_013397895.1. Lineage (NCBI taxonomy): Eukaryota > Metazoa > Chordata > Aves > Passeriformes > Acanthizidae > Origma > Origma solitaria. The sequence goes on from VZRL01004713.1 coordinate 2,133,332, forward strand.
CAAAACACACAGAGTCCGTCCACAAGACGATAGGGTAAGGTGCTGCAGTGGATGGGGAATTGAATGGCAAAGATACTAGTGATGGAGAGAAACTGGGGGCTGGGGGGAAGCTAAACTGATGCTCCACCGCTCCACACACACAAAACAAGAACATGCAAAACACCAGGAAACAGGCTTGTGCCATTGAAAGAATTATCTAATCACCATAAATGTTAAGATGAAAAAGGAATATCTGCAGTTCCTTACATATGTTGCTCCTTACTCTCCTCATAATCCCATGCAAAAGCTGGCCCCCTCTCACCACAGCATCTGGATGTTCCATTGACAGAGCATTGTCTCATAGCTGCAGCACAACTCCTGTTTTCTATTACTGGCTATGGGAGAAATGTGTGGTATATTCAATAAGGACATAGAACTTGAATTCTGCTGCATGCTTCAATATTTAATCATCAGTAAATGAAACTAGATAATCACTGATTCTTTCTGTGACTCTTCCCTCAATGACAAAAAGGTACATTAAACTCTGGTGTCACATAATTCAATACTTGCATTAGTAACAGCTTTGGATGGAAACTGACGGAGAAGCCAGTCTTTTATTATGAAATACTGAACTGGAGATACCTCAGAGAAAACTGAAAAGTGTTGCAGTTTGTAAAAGCGTTTGATTCAATGGAGCAATCCCCTGGGACAAGAAGTGACATTTAATAAGAGCTATTTTGGTGCCTTAGCTTATAGGGGACAGCAAAACCAAAAGTCCTTCCAAAGGTGCTAAAAACAAAAAAGGTGTGTTTGTCTCTCTGAATAGTGTATCACATAATGTGTACTTTCCAAGGCAGCACAAACGTACCTAAAAAGGCAGTTCCTTCTGAATTTAGGAATAAAACAACGACATCATGTGTCTATTTTCACAAGAATTTTTAGGTTCTGAAGACCAAGGTCAAAACCAAAAAGGCTGTAGTGTAATCTGTGTATAGGGGCCCAGAATAGCAAGGAGTGAAAAGGGGAAAGGGATATAAAAATTCAAATAGATTATTGCTGTTCGAAGCCATATTCCTTTCAGAAGGCAGAAGCAAAAGCTTCTCTGAGATGTTGCTCCACCTCTGGAGATACAAACTGTTTGTTAGATCCCTCATCAAAACAAAAGGACGCGGGTATATTAATCTAACAACAGAAGTGTCCATTGTGAGAGGAGACCCAGTGCCAGGCTGCCTGCTCCATCTGACAGTGAGAGTAAACACCACAGCTCTGTGCGCTTGGCTCCATGCCTTGCCTGACACCACCACCCAGTGCAGCCACAGGGTTTGCAGCTCAGTCACCACAGGGTACAGCACTAACAGGACTTTCCCACCCTCCCTATAGAGGTCATTGCTGCATGTCTCCAGTCTCTGAAATGCCACACAATGTTTTGAGCATCTCTCGAGTCTGAAATGCAGAGCAGTATTACTATTGTACACTGACATTGGATGTAGTGTGGTGGTGGATCCATCACTATCCTCACTTATTAATGAACCACACAAAATTCTGTCCCCTGTTTCTGAGGGGCTGAAATGAGGCATAGTCAATATAATAGAAATGCATGTACATTCATTTAGTTAATATAATCCTCCTAAAATTATTTTTAACTTCAGGCTGAAGCCACACCCTCGGATCTAAAGGCTGGATTCCACTCTCACTGACTGCCAGATGATTAAGGACACTTTGATTCAGGGATACATATATATCTGTTTTCATATAACAGCCTAACTCAAACCCACATCCCTGAAGGCAAAGGAGACAGAATCAGCCAGAATTAGATTAAATTTCCTGCCACTAAAACACTGATCATCTGTCAGCAATTAAAGGTAGTTACCAGTCCCTGACAACTGTAAATATTTGTAGCCAACAACTTCACCATGGCTTCATTTGCCTCCCTTGAAGAAACTTGTATTGTGTTCACACCTAACACCTTATGACCATTTTGAACTTCTTTATGATATTTAGCACAGTCCAGAGCTTTAAAAAACAATTGTTCAGCTGAATTTCCGTTAGCAAAATAGAGGGCATTGATTTGTAAAATGGAATCTTCCTCTGCTTTCCCCATAATTTTTGAATGCTTCCTTCTATTCTGTATATATCTCCCCATCTTCCAGAGGAATAATTTTTATTTTAAAAATCTATGTTCTACCAAATGGTCATCTTACAGACAGATGCAGTATGCAGACAGGGGATCTGTGTCACAAATATTATTATGCATATGTTGTTGTCTAAATTTACTAAATATGTGAACCCAGGAGGCTGGAGTTAGCTTGTCCCTAGGCAGCCAGTAATAGTATGCACAAAGACCTTCCTCAATATTTTTCATTTGAAGGATTTTTTTGCCATTTTGAAAAAGAATCCAAAGACCAGCTTGAACTGCACTGCAACATAAACTTTCACAAATAGTAATTTAAAAATTAGTTTGGGCTCTGAATGGTCAGAGTTTTTTCCTTTTTATTGCCCTGATAAATGCACATGGATTTGTTTAGCTGCATAGAGGGGAGGGGCTCAGGGGCCTTTTTAAGTTTTGGAAATGATTAGGGAATGCCTGATGTTTGTATTGACCGTCATTTAATTTGCAATGATCTAGATCAACATGTCTTGTTCCAACCAAGGACAGGACATTAATACAGTCAAAAGTAAAGTCAGTCTCCAGCTATGAAGACAGAGATCTCAGTGACTTCTAGGAAAATCAAAGCAATGTCTATCAAAGGAACAGAGAAATGGAAAGGGAAAGGCTATTTCCACTCCTTATCCTGATACAGGATCTAGGCCAGATCCTTTACTCTGGTTGACACAAAACCGAAGTGAAGAAGTAATGTCATTTTTTAAGTGCCCTTGTAACTCTGTGGTCTATAAGCTGATGGAGGTATGTTTAGACCCTACTGCCAATTTAGAACAGCCTTGGGATTTTTAAATGATACTTGGCTACTACTGGATCCTGAAACAACTGCTCTGCAGGCAGGGAACTCCAGCTATATATTGCCCTCTTTGCAGAATTGGTGACTAAGCTGTCCCACTGTTCCTATTCTACCTAGGAAACTCAATTCCTTAGAAAATTATTTCAATATAGCCAGTTCTGTGTGCTTTTAAGTACTCTGTAGCATTTCAGTGGAAAAGGAGAAGCTGGAGCAAAAAGTCCTGGCTCTATCTGTGATGCTGGGCAGGACACCACATTTGCTTACTGTGTATTCTTTGCAGAAGACAGAAGAATTAGTTACAGTTGGCGTGGCTTGTTCTTGGAAGTTTACATGTGAACTAATCAGCAGCACTGATCCCCCAGTAAGAAGATGAAATCAATTAGGAAGGCAGTTGACCTTATTATAACAATTAATTGCAAATGGCATTTAGTTTCAGTATTTGATAGCCAAGCTCTTTATTGTGGCTTTGGGGACTTTGGTGTTTTAGTCTAGTTTGGGGGTTTGGCTTTTTTTTCTTTTTTGCTTTGGGGTTTTTTGCCTTCCCTCTATTACATCACTGTTAACTAGCCCTGATTTTTCTTAGACATAACTTTCATCACATGAAATCTGTCCAATTTTGTGACACACACTTTCCTGGAGGATACTTGACCTTCTTTACCGGAATTCCTGTATGCTTAGGAGTCCTGGAAGTGGGACAATGTTCCTAAGGAAAGGTGGTTCCTTACTTCTAGGCAAAGGATGCTGAATTGCTTTCTTGGAAATATGCTTGACTGTGAGGGTGAGGGCAGGAGAGAAGAAAGATGTAAGCCATCTTTTTTGTACTTGGCAAGAGTGTTCAATTTACAGGGAATGCAGAGCACCCATGCTCCAGTGAGGTGCTAAGTAATACATGTGTGATTACCAGGAAGACAGCGTTGCTCTGGAGACAAAAAATACAGTGCTTTCTCTGTGAAGCAGTTGAGTGAAGAGGGCCACACCCGGGTTCTGCAAGCTTTAATTCCATCCTGGCAGTCTGAGCCAGAGGGAAACTTGGTGTATGCCAGGAGAGCAGAAAATATTTAACTAGGTAGTGGCCCTGATTCTATGCAAGGTGTTCATCCACAGAGACTGGGCCCCTAAAACCACTCTTTGCTCCTGGACCACTTCACATGCCAGAAGAGGAACTGGTCACCTAGAGGGATGTAGCTAATCAGGAATTAATTAATCAGTTCTCCAGAAGACTTCAAAGATATAAAATAATAATGTTTTAAAATTTTGGGGAGCAAATCTGTACCTTTTGAATATATAAGCATACACAGATAGAAAACTGGAGCTGTGAGCAAAACATCATATTTTGTTTCACGTGACAGAATCAGAAGTTTGGCACTCATATTTTTTGTATTGGTGTCTGTGAGGTTCTAACAGCTGTGGAAACTATTTAGGATATTGACTGAGGGACAGTATCATGCCTATGGAAGCAACCACAGGAAACTTACTGCTCAGTTCATCAGAAGTACAACAGAGCTTGATTTACCACCACTGATTTACCACTGCCCTGCTCATTCTCGCCGTGCATCTTCTTAACTCACCCACACTCCACACTCACATTACACTCATGTAAATACTGCTGCAGAGCTGGTGTCAGTAGGGAACTGGGTCACAAGACTGCACAGCATTGCTTCACATAAAGTGCAAATACCATGGGAAGAAAAGGTTTCACATTATTTTATCTCTGTAAATGACTGCTGCAAGTCTACAAGGAAAATAGAAATTACACTAAAAATCATGAGACACTAGGTGTAATTAGGCTTCATGAACAAATTGGATGCACAAATTCTTAATAGACCAAAACACTAAAGTATTCTAAATCACACCAAGGAGGAAGATGCTGACACCAAATTTTCTTCTAACTGGTGGTCACTCACTCACTCACTTACTCAGAAGAGAAAGAAAGAAAGAAAGAAAGAAAGAAAGAAAGAAAAAGAGAAGAGCATAAAATCAAGAATGTTACTAAACTATCATTTACGATAAGTCTGTTTACTAACTTACAAGAAATGCCTCCAGTTTCAGCTATAATTATAATCAAAACCAAGATAAAATGTTGGCTCTCAGACAGAGTAATGGTGTGACTAATATTTGTAGTACAGTCTAGATACAAGTTCTGTTCTGCTGAAACAGTGGTGGGGTAAAGAGACAGAAGGGATTGGACAGCAAAATTTTTATGCCGTTAGGATATGTGCTGCCTCTAAACACACCTTGTTTGTCCATAACTGGGGCTTGTGAGGCCCTGTTTACTGTAAATTTGCTCTAAAGTTGGAAAACCATTTTACCACCTTGCAGTAGGCAGAAGATTCCTCTTGCCTGGTGAATGTAGATAACACCATACATGTTTAAGAAAACAGAAGTGGTAGCTAAAATTCTGTTCCCTAGTATTCCTCTCCCATTCCCCATATGCAAATCAGAACTAACCTGGATGATCTGTGTAGTTTCCGACTTGCTCTTCTCTCTCTCTCTCTTTGTCTCTGTAGGTCTCTGTTCGCTTCAGGAACTCACTGCATAGGAAGAGTCCCTCTTCAGATGAGTTAGTACAGCTGCTTTGACTGTAGAGATGGTCTTCTGGAGAAACAATTGCAAATAAATAGTTCTTTTTGGCTTTCTCTTCATAAAAAAGGCATCTCCAATGTTTTCTCGCTTTCAAAAGAAATTACAGGAGAAATATGTACAGAGGTTCCTATATGGTCTCTTTTCATATCAATGCAGGGCTAGTCTTCTTTGCTGAAGCACTCAGCAGTTCTCTTAATATACTCTAGAATCAAATCCAATAAGAGTATCTCACGTGTACCACTATATCTTCAACACTGATTGCATCTGCACTGCAGACAAATTGTTGATTTGTTACTCTCTACATTAACTTTGAGTATTGGGATCATAAGTGATCATTAGTGATAAATGAGTGATAAAGTTTTCTGCACAGAGTGTGATTAACATCTGATACAAAAGCTGATAAAAACTGTTGGCTTTGTCTTCTATCAGTTGCTCTAGACAGATGATTTCCAGGATTTAGGAGGAAATCTGTTATGAATTATTTTCTTTTATCATTCAGCTAATTTTCTTGTTGTTGGGTTTTTTTCATTATTTTTTAATTAAACCCAAATGAATGTGCTCCAGGACATTCCACAAATGCTGCTGTACTGTCACCTTAGGAAATACCATCAAAACGACCTTTTCCTTGTTTGCTTCCCATGGTATTTAACTAAACTGTATTAAGAGAAACATCATTAGAATTGTCAGTTCCTCCATGTGTGCCTTAAGGTTATTCATAGAAACTGTAGTCTTTGGGGGATAACAGAAAAACAGGGCTTATTTTTTCTCTCATTAACCCCATTTTCCACTGAAGTAACAGTATCAACTCTAACACAGGTTTATCAACATTAGCCAAAGTCAGGCCTCTCCCTCTGCCCCCACTCCGCTGTAAGAGTTTAATACTAGTGAAAGACACCACATGAATCACAGGAGAGTGAAGTTCTCTGCCTAACCTTAAATCGTATGTAGCACAGGAAACAATTCCACTGCTCCCCACCCCCCAAAAACCTTCCACCACAATTCCTGATTTTTGTCTTGGAATCACTTATTTTAAGAAGGTGTGGGACAGGACATCCCAAACAGTACTTGGACCAAAATAGCAAGTGCCAGCTATGATCACAGCTCTTGAGCTGCTTTGACTCAGCCATGAGAAAAAAATAGGTATCACAGAGAACAGAATGGTTAGGGCTGGATGAGACCTTTGGCAATCATCTGCTCCAAACCTAGTACTCAAATGGGGTTCAGCTAGAGAAGGTTGCCTGGAGCCCCATCCAGTTAGGCTTTGAGTATCTCTACAAATGGACCCTGCACAATCTCTCTGAGTAACTTGTTTCAGTGTTTTGATCACACACACATTAAATTTTTTTCTTATGTTTAAATGGAATTTCCTGTGTTTCAGTTTGTGCCCATAAACTCTCATCCTGCCACTGGGCACCACAGAGAAGTATCTGGCACCATCTTCTTTACTCCCCATATCATCAAGTATTCATATATACTGATAAGCAGTCCCAGGTCTCTCAGTCTCTCCTCATATGTCAGATATACCAGCCCTTTAACCATCTTTGTGGCCCTTCGTTGCACACTCTCCAATGTGTCCATCTCTTTCTTGTCCTGTGGAACCCCAGAACTGGACACAACACTCCAGATGCATCCCACCAATGTTGAGAAGAGAGGAAGGATCATTTGTTTCAACTTGCTGGCAGTTTTTCCTTGTACAGTCCAAAGACTGTTGTGTTTCTTTGCCACAAGGGTACAGTTCAGCCTCCTGTTCAAATTGTTGTCTACCAGAACTCTGGGTCCTTTTGCACAAGGCTGTTTTCCAGCTGGTTAGCCCCAGCCCATGCTGATGCATGAGGCTTTTCCCGCTCAGGAAAAGGACTTGGTGTTTTCCTTTGTTGAATTCTATGAGTTTCCTACTGAGGTGCCTCCAAACAGCAGTATGACCACCTGGTCTAACAGTCTTTCCCAGTTTCATGTTGTCAGCAAATTTGCTGAAGGTACAGTCAGTCCCATCATCCAGGCCATTAATGGATATGTTAAACAGTTTTGTATGCCAGAACTAAACCTGGGATAATCTGTTTGTGTGGCCTGCAGCTGATCTGTTTGCTGCTGACCACAACCTTTCAAGCCCAGCAGCTCAGCTAGCTACTAAGCCATGTCACTGATCACTGATCTAGCCCACAGTTCATCAATTTGTCAATGAGGACATTATGTAAAAGGGTCAAAAGCCTTACTAAAGTCAAGATAAACAGCATCTAGTGCTCTCTCCTTGTCTCATCATAGAAGGCTGTTGGGACGGTCAGGAATGATTTCTCCTTATGGATTTGTGCTGAGTACTCCTGGTCACATTCTTGTCCTTCATGTGTTTGGAATTGGATTCTAGGTCGGTGGACTCCTTTACCTCTCTAGGGACTGAGATGAGGCTGCCTACCCTGTCCAGATTATCCTTCTTTTCCCTCTTGAAGATAAAAATGACAATTGCTTTCTTCCTGTCCTCAGGAATCTCCCCCAGTGGCTATAACCTTTCAAAGCCAATCAAGAGTGACTTTACATTGACATTAAACAGCTCCTTCAGCATTTGTGGGTGCATCCTATCAGGTACCAGGGACTTACTCTTTTATTTGTACAGTTTAGTTAAATATTCCCTAACCCAATTCTCATCAATCAAGGGTGAGTCTTCCTTCCTCCATACTTTGTTGCTAGTCTGACAGGCATGGGATTTCTCAAGGTGAGTACTTCAGTGAAGATCACAGTGAAGACTTGAGCATCTCATCCTTTCTTGTGTCCTTTGCCACCAGGTTCCCTCGACTATTCAAGAGTGGATCTGTTTTTTCCCTTTTCTTTCTTTTGCAATCAATCACCCTCTAAGATACCCCTTCTGTTGTCCTGCATGTCCCTTAGCAGATTCAAGGTCAGGTAGGTCTTGGTTTTCCTTATCCCATCCAGACACATTCAGATAGTGTCTCTATATTCCTTCCAGGTCACCTGACCATACTCCCACCTCTTGTAAACTTCCTTTTATGTTTGAGTTTAGTTAGAAGCTCTTTGCTTACCTACATGGGCCTCCCGACACCTTGATTTAATTTCCTGCTCATCAGGATGAACTTGAATTCAGAAGAGGTGATCCTTGAAAATCATTGGGCTCTTATGGACCTCTCTTCTCACCAGGGCTATGTCTTGTGGAATTCTTTCAAGGAGGTCCCTGATCAGGTCACAGTCTGCTCTCCCGAAGTCTAAGGCTGTGATCCTGTTTTTTGTACTGTTCTCTCTTCTCAGGATCCTAACCCTACCATCCCATGGTCTCTGCAGCCAAAGCTACCCTTGACTTTCACACCCACAATCCATTCTTCCTTGTTTGTAAATGCCAGGTTCAGTAGAATGACTCCTCTCTTCAGCCCAACCATTTTCTGTGTTAAGAAGTTGTCATCACTCCAAAAACCTCCTGGATTTCTTGTGCTCTGTTGTACTGCTCTTCCACTGGACATTAGACATTGAGGTGGTCATGAACCTCCTCCAGCTGCCTGAAGAAGGTCTCCTTTACTCATTCTTTTGATCTATAACAGCATCCACCAAAGCATTGCTCTGGTTTATTTCCCACAAGCTCTCAATTGGTTCATGGTCCATCACCATGATTAAGCAGTGTCAAACAGATGTTATAATTGGAGAACCACTTCACAGCAACATCAGGCTCCTCCTCTGCTGCAGTTTTTCCTTCCTTTGTTTTAGGGAGCACTCAGAAATTCAAATATACCCTGTTCTGGGAGACCTCATGCCCATTCAAATCAATACCACAGCTCAGGGTCAATTTAAATCAGTTTCCCTGTATACCACAGTTTCTTCCCAGTTTGCTGGTGTTGATATTTCTTTCCTAGTCTCCAGTCTTGCTGCTTGGGACTTCACCACACTAGCACATGGTAGACATGGACCTCTAACTTCTGAGCAAGAAGTTTCAACAAAACCTTTTCATCTCAGTAATGTACAGAAATGCTCACATGGTCCTGATTACTCTAGGGCTCTCTGCTAAAGGTTGTCTCCATTCATTCCTTTGTTACCACTTCATGATTCAGTCTGTCCTTATATTCCCTAAAGAGCTATCCTTAGTCATGCAATTCACATGGCATTACATCTTCTCATCCCTGAGTTTAAAAGTGAGGTGCAATTGTAACGATTTTTCATTCTGATGAGCAAACTGAACAAGTGACCAAATCTTTGTTCAGCCACATATAATAATGCTACTCTTACTTATCAAGCAGGCCTGCTTATTTTTATAGTATTACTTTTGGTATGGAGCATTGTTTGATTCTGTATTCACACCTGCATCTATCAGTGCCACAGCATCTCACTATACAATATAGTGATCCTTGTCTCCACCTTCCTAACACACCGCATGAAAGAACTAGGATGGAGCATCTGACAAGAAACAACAGTCATACTTCTTCTGTTTGATGCTCATTCATCTCAAAGAAAGCTCCTGGCTCAGCTGACAATAAGGCAGTGAATGCATGGAATTCTAAGAAGTATTGCTTGGCAAGATTTCTATATGCAGTCCTAAGTGGTTTTGTTAAAAGAGCTGGCAGAGATGGAGCTGAGAAAGAGAGGTTTAATGCCAAATTTCTTTGCTTAATACAAATATCAACCCCCCTTGAGTAATAATTTGACATTCCCTAGCAAAGACACACTCTACTTTTGAAATATTTACCATTCCTTTATTTTTTATAACCTTAAGAAAATTTGGGAGGAATGTGAACTGTTTTGGTTTTTGTCTTCCTATGACGGCAGAGTTTTATTTATAGCCAGGAACTCTAGGACAGTTCTCACGTGGATGCTGAAAATTAAAACAGCATGTAGAGTTTTGTTTTGTTTTGCTTTTATGCCTTTGCCGCTGCAATCTCTCCCTGAGTTCCCTAAACCCTTGTTATTGTAACCAGAGCCACATTTTGCATTGCTACAACTGCAGGGTTATGTAAATTCCAAAGGCTTAAAAGGAAAGGGCCTGCAGATTCTACTCTGGGACCTAGGGAAGTTGACACAAACAGTTATGCCCAACATCAAGGGAGATACAAAAACATTCATAAATTGTCAAGAGACCCGAAACCTAAGTCTCAGCCTCAGCATCAACCTTAAGTTTTCTAAACCTTTAGAACTTATGCATTTCATTTAAATTGATTGCCCTCTCATTTGCAGTGTTGTGCTTTTCTAGGGCCAAGAAAATTTCCTTAAATCACTTCTGAAAATCTTCATATGTTCTCTCTCACTTTTCACCAGTGTGTACTGGTTTACCCAGAAGAGCCAGCAACAGAAAGTTCTACAGGTACAAATATTTTCAGACTCAAGGAACTGTGTTTTTACAATGATGATGAAAATGTGTATGTTGAAATACTTTAGTCACGATTGTTTTTATATTAAAAAGAAAATCACAATGAAAGAGAAAACCCATACACATAGAAGTTGTCAAGATAACAAAGAGTGTGCACCTGATCCCTTGCAAGCAGTCTTTACGGCACTTCGGGGTGGGAAGAAGTGCAATACACATTGCACTTCTGTGTGCTTCTGAGTAACCAAGTTTTAATACTGACATTAGCTGTGCATTTCTGTGTGGGCATGGGCAAGCCAAATCATGTTTCTGACTCTGTACTCTCTAAAAGAGGGATAATCATGTCTGACTCAGATTCAGTGTTAGAAGGTTCTGGATAAGTTCATCTTAGTCCCCAGTGTTTAGACAACTCAGCTAAATGAGAAAAATGTTTAGCCCACTTCTCCAGACTTGCTTCTATTTAAGTTCTAAATCACCATTAGACGAATCATGTTTAGACCTCAGAAAAAAAAATTAGATTACATTATTCCTGAAGTATGTGAAGGTTTTGCTCAGCACAGTGCACCCCAGTCACTGGAGTGTGCTAATGAGAGCTCATGGATTTTGTGAAAAGGTGCAGTCAGAAATCCCTAGCCAATTCAGCTGACACTGTAAGGAAGAATGAGGCTGTGATGCCGTTCCAGCATGCTGCTTTCTATAGCTGTTAAATTTTCCATTAAACCTTAAACTTACTGCAGTGGATATAAGAGGGGAAAAAAAGCCAACAAAAAATGGGGCTTGCTGCATTGTTCACCCACATCTTTGGTGCAAAGTCAGTCATGGTAAGTGAGATAGAAAAGGAAGAAGCACTGGCTCACACTTTGCAACCAGGTAGGTCAGTGCCAAGCCAACACAGAAGGAGCATTCCAAACTATTCCCAAGCTGTGATATTTTATAAACAATCACTACAGTTGAAAAGATGCCTTCAATATTGTACAATAGTTCCTACTCACCTGGTAGTTCCTGTCACTGTGCAGGTGGCAATAGCTATTATCATTATAAAAGTGCAGCTGTTTCAATCTTACCATGAAAGACAAGACCCACTTCTTAAGGTGCAGCTACACAAGATCCCTGCACAGCTCAGAAGTTGTGTTGCCCAACACTGGTTTGGCATGTATGTTTATTTACTTGGAGCCAGGGACTGCCCAGTGGAGCTCTGATCCTGACCATCACTTTGACCTTGGGTAAGCGTCTGAATGACTGCACTCACAACTCCTTTTGAAGTCAAGTGGTGATATGTATGCTCACCAACTCTGAAAAAAACCCAAGTCCTATAGGCCAAAGCCAAAATCTGTAAGAACTGAGGTGTTTTGGGCCATGTCATAAATTATATAAACTTTTAACACAAAAACTGAAACATCAACAGATAAGAAGTACTTTTTTTTAATGTCATGTAATTGTACCAGTAGAACCCAACTCCCAGACACAGAGCAGTGGAGTCCAAGGGACCATCTATATTAACAATTTTTGGAAGAAGACAGTTTATTCAGAGTCTGTGTTGAGTGAGAAACAAGCAACCATAAGACAAAGAGAAGCTAGAAATCAAAGACAGCTATATTAGTCTGTGTCCCATTCTTAGTGCACCTAATCCTAAGTATCTGAGAAATATGTATATTACTGAACAAAATAAAGTACTGACCAAAAATGTTACTTTATTTTGTAAGTAATGCTTTCTGGTAGTCTAAACGGTTGTATTTTTTCCTCAAAGATTACTGGTTTAGTGCTCAAAAGCACTGTGGAGCACAGACAAGAAATTCTGATATCCTGTAATATCAAATTCCCCAGATTTTGGTCTTAAACCTGATTCAAAATTGATACATGCCTCTAAGTGATCCGCATATACCCGTACTTCATATACCCTTCAGTATTTCATCAAAGTATTAAGCAAGATGGAGTTTGCTTAGCTTTCAGGACCTGCAGCCTGTAATTATTGGCCAAACCAGCATCATAGCTCCTACCTACAACTCATTAGTTTCCTTGAGTTGACAAAGCCCTTCCTTACCCTCCATGCTTGCATATCCAATAGATACTACTTGGCTCAGCACAATTAGCCAAGCAGGCAGGACAAGGAGCCACTTAGTAACTTCTGACGCATTTTACAGCAGAGAACCTTCAGTAGCTGACACATGTCAAACAAGGCAAAAAAGGTCATAAAATGCTAATAAACACACAGACTTCTGACACATCAGAAAGACCATTTAAAGCAGAAGTCTAAAAAAATCCTTGTACTGATACCAAATGACAGTAAGAAAATAAAAGGCCTTATTTGGCCCAGTGGTTCAGCATGGTGAGGTTTAGTTAGGCCCATATTAGTTCCTTAGTGCTATGATATTCCTCTGCTACATAAAGAAAGGAGGGCAAAAAGAACGGACAATGGTGAACACATGGAAAGAAGGTACACAGTAAAAAAAAACCAAAAAAAACCAAGCCTAACAGCAACAACAAAAAACCTGCTATTAGCAGGAGTAGAACAGAAATAGAATTAGAACAGCTCAGTTTGGAAGGCACCGAAAATGATCAGTCCAGCTGCCTGTTTGCTTTAATGCTCTCTAATGGTGCAACAGAGGTGAGCTGCAAAAGGCAGACTTGTGTTCTCCTCTCAACCTGCTGCAATCAGCTGCAAAAAATACCTGGAGGGGAAAAGGCATCTGACACAGACACGGTAAAAATGACCCAAACTAAGAAGTGGCAACTCCAAGGGTGTGGGAAAGTCTGCAAACAAATCACTGGGTGTGTCAGATACACAGACGCTGGTATAATGCAGTGATTACTGTGTCTCAGTGAATATGTAAAAGTGAGCTTGGTGTTTCAAGAGCCAGGCACAAACTCCAGTCTGGGTGCATTTGCCTAGGAGCAGTACAACATTTGCTGTGACCCAAAAGCTTTATGGCATGCTCAGAGATAAGTGAAGCCAGAGCTACTAAACAAATCCAGCATGGCATCTTATTCTACATGGAGATTTTCTAGACTTAATATCAAAGAACTGGGAAAACTGCTTCTGTGACACCCATAAGTGAATTCCTCTGTGAGCTTCACTGAGGCTACAGGGTCCATTATGTCCCACCCTGATAGCATCACAAGATGCAATGTGTATGATCCACATCAAATGGCAAAATTCGGCCCTAGAAACAAGCCTCCAAAACGTTGGTGAGAAGCTTTAAAAATCCAAATGCAACAAGTATAGGAACCTAGAGAGCTCATGGATATAAGTTCACACAATCTGTACAGAAAACCTAATAAATAAAACTTATACTTGCGTGCAGCCTTGGCTGTTCCATTGCAAGCAAGCAAAGAGATGGATATCACACTGAAAAGCACCTACCCCAAGTTAATGGCAGAGGTCAGCCAGCAGAAGCAAGTCCAAGATTAACAATGAAAGAATTCCTAATGGAAGTCAAGGAGTTTTTTCCATTTCTCTGGAGGCATTGCCCCCCAAACTGGCACCAAACTGTCCAGCTCCCTCTAGCTTTGTAAATTAGGTTTATTCCTGAAGGAGCTCAAGAATCCCAAGAGACCATGACTAAAGAGGGCTCAAAGAAAAAATGAAAGTTGCCTATCTCTTCCCTCCACTGGGGAGCTACTTAGTACTAAGTACCCAGAACTGACGAAAACATTCCTAGAGTTGTTTCAGCCTAGCTCAGAGACATGTTTCCTCAGCAGGCTATTTGGATCAAAGACTTAAGGCAACATCCCTCAAAGAAAAGACAAGGCAAAACACAGAGGGTACTTTTTCACCATCTGCTTCCATTTTAATTTGTTGCACTCCCACATGTCACCAGAGTCTGCAGGGTGGTCAGTTGGATTCTGGGTCTTGTGCGTTCATGGCAGTATAAGACTACAAGGTCATCACATCCTGTTTCCTACAATCATAGACAACTGTGTAATAGACACACAATCCAGCAGTCTCCACAGCACATTTATTCCCAAACTACCACACATTAACATAAGCCTTTTCAAGTGACCAATGGGAAACAATTAGATAAGTTTTCCAGTCTGAAGTGAGGCAGCAATTTTCATTCTTAGTTTAAAGCAGCTGACTATGACAAATTAGGTATTTCATTGTACAGAGGTATAATATCATCTCCCTGACCTCTGGTAACTGATTCTAGAGATCATAACATTTAGTCCACTCTGTGGATAAAGATACATAGAGATAACTTTTTATTTATGTCAAAATTAGAAAAAAACCCAAAATATTTATATGCATGTAATCTGAATTGTATGTTAAAATATCTTGCAAAAAGCAAAGCCAGTAATAAAAAAACTGATTCTCAAAACTAATGAAGTGGTGATCCAATACTGGTTTTTGATAAAAGTCCAGTGATACCGTATGAAAATGTTAATACATTTTGATAGGTCAACTGTAGCTTTTATTTACAGTAAGTATTTCCTTAGATAAGGCTCCCATTTCACAGTAGCTTAGCTACACTAACAGATGTGCAAATCAGAAAGAGTAGGGGCCCCTGGAGATGTCCCAATAGATGTGAACATACTAAACATCACTGCTGAAAGTAAGCAGGGGATGAGACGGTGAGAAGTCACTTGCTAAATTTTGCCTCTGATTAAACAGAAAATGTGTCATGAAGGGCACAGCAGGACATTTATAGCTTAACACATGTCCCCCAGCAGGTACACAAAGCTATTCTAGATAAGTCCAGACACAGCTGGAAAACAATTCATGGGTCCCCCAAGGAAAATTTCAAAAATTTTCAGACAGAAAATGCATCTGTTTTTCTCCCTATAACTTAGTAATGGTGAGTGCCAAAGACTTTGCAACATTCACACACTGCCTGAATCCTGCTGACGATGAAAGGCTAAGGTCAAGCTTTGTACTTCTGGCATTGGCAACACATTTCAGGGCCTCCAAAACAGAGCCAGAGAGATTCACTCATTGGGACGCCTGACCCACAGGGCAGTAAAAGTATGAAACAAGCAATGAGGGCAAGTTCATATCTCAGTAGGGCACAGTTGGAATACTGTTCATATTGGCAGGTCCCTAACATGGTTATTACTCTATCCCTGCATAACAGTTCAGGAGGATGCTGACAGATCAGAGTGCAAGCAAGAACAAAACCAACTGTCTCTCTGTGCGCTCAGCTGATAGAAACAGTTTAATTGGTTCCCGCTGTATACACGGCTGCAAAAGTAGCAAAGGACTGAAGTCTCCTCATGTTTGGTCAAGATCTTGCTTTCTTTCATCTGTTGTGCAGATGCTGATGGGGGTCACCTGCCTGGAGGGGGTCAGGATTCTGCCAAATGGATTTAAGGACGGTACTCACAGTCCAGGCATCCCAGCTTAATGGTCAGTGACTCAGTGAGAAAACCAAGATTGTCTGCACTAGCGGATGGCTTCATTCCTGACATTTATAAGGAGAAATGATATCCTGGCAAACCTTTGCTACCAATATACGTTTTTATCTAACAAATAAACCCATTCCACCTAGTAGGGCAGTTCTCTTACAACCATTATCAACAGTACCTAAGTTCCATACTCTCAGTACAGGCAAAAACCTAAATGAAGTGTGGAGCACAGGAAGAACTGAAGATTGTTAACTAAAGGCTCCGGGAAAATACAAGGGAGGGAGTAATAAAGGAAAGAAGTACCCAGTCTGCAATAGGGTGATATTGTTGCATTCTGGGAGAAGTATGACTCTCCTGAATACATGGCTTGTCTACCAGACAGGAGGCTAAATGTAACATAATGATAAAGATGATGTCATAATATTTTAGTTAATAGCTATGGTTTTGCTACACCAACACTTCAGAAGACATAAAGGTATCTGAAACAAATGGGTCTCTTACCTACCTGCAGTGAGAGTACTTATGTGATAGCACAGACTTCCATTAATTTGCAGGCATCTGACAAAGCTGTGCCTCAGCTTCCCAAAATGCTAAATCCATTATTATTTGTAAAGCGCTTGGAAATTTTCCAGAGGAAAGTGCTAAATGCAAACAATAAATTGCTAACTTTGTCTGCTATATATATGTGACTTATCCTCACGTGTTTATACAGTGTATGATTGCAGATAAGAAAATATTCTCAGCATTTAACTTCCACTGTCCAAATAAGAACAGTCCATTGACATTAACCAGCTCTATCAGAAACAATCTGACTAACGGTCATACAATGCCCACAGCATTCAGGGTTTGATCTTAAACCAATGGAAAGTACAGAATTTGCTGTATTGTAAGCTGATGATTTATTGACTACATGTTTTCAGAGGGAATGGACTGTTGTAACACACTTGGGGGAAAACAATGGCTATACGTTAGAGGGAAATCATGTTACGCCTCTAGAAGAGTCCAAGAAACTTCTATGCAAGGATCAGCAGAGACAAAGATGCTTAAAGAGTTCCACAGTTGTTTCATTCCTTCTTGAAAATGTTGTTTGCTTTGACCTGACAAGGAAAGGAGCAGAATTGGCAGGGTGATGCAGAACAACATGGAATTCCCACGTATTTCTGTCACAGCCTTCTGGAGATTTGAAAGAAAACAGATGGCAATGCAGGCCCAAGAGTGTGCAAAGAGATAAATGATTTTTAAAGACCAGCGTGAAATATGTAAAAATAGCCTAATTTTTTATTTTTATAGCACTGAGCTTTCCTGGAAAATGGAAGAACCCAAAACATTTGTTAGTTATGAAAATATCAGCAACAATCATGCTACTGATGCATATGCCTGTTTGAAATCTTCAAAGAAATATTTAAATGCAAAAGAAAATACAAAACATCTCTAAAAATAACTAGAGGAGGTTAAATATTTTCTGAAAAAACCTATCACTCTTTGTAATCCACTCTTCAAATGGGGAACCAGCAGAGATGCTGATGCCTTTTTTCAATGTCAAGAAGACACAGACAGTGCTAAAAATGAAGGTATGGTTTCTTCACATGCATTCTTGACATTTAAAGGACTTCAAAATATGAGTAAATTTCTGGAGGTTTGTGATGTGCCTGGTCAGCTTCTTCAGTCAAAATTGTATAGCTATGACTGCTTCTCCCCTGGAGAACAGCTGAAACATCAGAGGATCTTCACATTGTTTTCTCTCGCAAAGACCACAGGAATATAAAAATGACTACATAGACTCTGAAGTCCATGTAAACCAGAACCATATATCCAAGTACAGGTCAGCTGCAGATGGTTAGGGCTGCAGACAGTTAGGGAAAGCATATAAAAATACGTTACATAGGCTGATCCTACCCCTGCTCAATCCCTTCAGTTGTTTAGGATTTGCAGATGGGAGTACAACAAGATTATCATGTTTAATACCTACCAGTGAACCCATCCTCCAACATTTTTCACCTCTTCCCACAACTTTGACTTAGGAGAAGAGAATATTGCTAAGTCATATTAAACCTTGAAATGTATTCTTGCATGATTTCTTCACAATAAATCCAGCCTGGACTGTGCACCTTGGCAGAAATGCTCCTTCTCCTTTGTGTGTCTGTGTTTGTGTATTTATTTCATGAAACTGTCCTGGGAACACATCTTCACATCAGATCTTAAAATGTTTAGTTGGACCTGATCACATTCTTCAAAGAGGATCAAGGGACTGCACAAGTTTCCTTCTTTTAAGATTTCACAGCTCATTAATTCAACTCTTTAAGCAGCTAAAAACATTATCCCTCCAAACAGCAAACAAAATGCAAAGCCCCCCAAATCAGGCTTGTTCACTGCCTTGAATAATGAAAGCTATAAAACAGTAGAAATGAGTCCTTGTTTATGCCTCCTTATTAAAAGTAATATACCAAGGAGACAGAATAGACTTGTTGGGTCTCACAAATCAGCTTTGTCCCCATTTCAAAGAAGAGCTGGGCTGGCACATACATTGCCTGGATTTAAATAATTTTGGGACACAGTGATGAGAAAAATACTCTCCAATCAAAAAAAATGTGAACTTCAAAATTCATGAGCAGAAATACCAACTTCAGCAATTATTACTGGGAAGCCAGCAAGCATTTATTATTCAGGGAGGAAGCCTATTTCTTTCTTACTGCCGAAGATTTTCTCAATTCCTCAAGGTCACCTCTATTTCCATTTTCATGCAGTCTAAACACATCCTTCTGATCTCCAGCTCCTATTCCTTGAATTCCAGCAAGTCTTCTGATGCCATCCCTTTCTTATCTACTTCCTTCTTTCTACCTTTAGCCCTAAATTTTTAACTCCAGAAAAGCCTTATCACTGGTATAAGCCTGTCATACTGTCAGACTAACTTTTTTACTAAATCAAAAAACTCCAAGCTTCCCCTGATAGTTTTGTTACTCCGTGTTATGGAATTACAGAATATCCTGAGTTGGACAGGACCTACAAGATCATTGAGTCCAATTCCTTGCCCTGCAAAGGACCATTCCCAAGAATGACACCATGTGCCTGAAAACATTGTCCAAATGCTTCTTGAGCTCCATCAGGCTGGTGCCATGACCACTTCCCTGGGAAGCCTCTTCAGAGCCCAACCACCCTCAGCATGAAGAATCTTTTCTAATATCCAGCCTAAACCTCCTATGACACAACTTCAGGCCTTTCCCTCTGGTCCTGTCACTGGTCACCACAGATTTTTGTCCTATGTCTAGTAAACTCCTACTATTAGAAGACATTATCTGACACCATAGAGATCACCAGAGAAGCCAAGATCTCAAGTGTTGAAATACCGTGTAGAAGACTGAAAATATAAATCTAAAAGGGAGCACAAACATTGAGCAACATACAAACCATACACAAAGCCTCAGGGAGGGAAAAGCTTGTTTGACCATCACCAGGTATCTGTTTAACAGACAGCACTAAGACAGCTTGAGGCTACACTACCAATAGCACTGCTCAGGGTGTGATATGTTCATGTGCATGTGGCTACCTGGTTCTCAGCAAATCACAGCTGGGTACATCCTGTCAAGAAAAATAGACCATGAGCACAGGACTGACATACCAAAGCTCATGGGAGCTTCCGGTAGCACAGGACACATTCAGCTGGGACTTCCACTGCTGTAAACCAGTAGTTTCACAGACCTTCAGAGACAGACCTCTGCTGTAAGAAGTATGTGAGCACAATCAAATGCACTCTGTAGATTTGCCCAAGTCCCCTGGCCAGTGTTTCAAAAACAGCTTATAATTTTGGCTCTCTCAATTTTTGAGAGTCTTGGTGTCTTAAAAGACACTAAAAATAAAGAGCCAAAATTACAGGTTACTTTGCACAACTTGGGCCTCAGTTTCTCTGTACCAAGTTCTGATGTTACTTGGACTTACTTGGAACTGAAGCATGGATTGAGTTTCTTGAACAATACAGAGCTACAGAAAACTTTCACGAGATAAAAGCTGACTTGCACTCTCTATGTCTCAGGTCACTCAGGTTGGAAGACGACAAGTCCCTGGCCTGATAATGACACAGATTTGTGCCAAACAGAAGGAACTTCACTGTTAAGTGGAATTGCAGAAATATGAGAAATTATTCAGACCTACTGCATGTTAGTATATATACTGAAAACTATCAGTTTTCTGCACATGCCCGAGTTCAAAGTAGTGTGATACTAGGTATATCACTGTCATCACACTGGTAAATGGAAAAGCTACATGAGACACCACTGTCAATAATCAGCTAATTCAAAAGCATGGGAAAATACACATAAACTCTTTCATCCAATGAAAATAAGAGCAGTCTGCTTTATTTTAATTTAGGAACATGCTGTGCTTGCCTGAGGGTTGCAAGAGCAGGGAAGGGAGAGAGGGTCAGCTCTCCATAGGACTGACCCAGGTTTGAAAATTCACAGCAATTAAAGTGCTAAAAGCCAAGCCTCCCACACATCCTTCCCCTAAGTGTCAGGAAATACTGTCCCCTGATTGCTCAATCTCTAAGTCAGATGGCTGGCCTGGAGGGACAAGATGGGTTTCTGGGATACGACTGAACCTTGGGGGAATTTTATATCAACTAAGGCAGATGGAGCAAACCCAAACTATTTTGGAGATGCCTTCAAGATGCTAGTCAACTCTTCATGAGCCTCCCTTTCAATAAAGTACAGTAAGTTTGCAGGTCTGGACTTGGTAAGAAAAATGTTTGTGACTGATTTTCAAGATGAACAGAACTACACATAAGAAGCACAACTAAAACAAACAGCAGTGATACCAGCACACAAGTGATACAGTGTGGTAAAGCCACTAGGATATCCAGGGAATTTGCTTACTCAGCTCTGTGAAACCATGAGACCTCACTTCATAACACATAATATAGACTTCTAAAACCTCAGGGTTGCACTGTGACTGTCATAAGCTCCAGCAGGCAATAGCTTTCTGTTCCACAAAACAAAACTGAAAAGATGTCTGTCTTTTCCATATTGTGTTTTTTTTAATCTTGCTTCCAGAGTAAGTCCATCCATAGACAAACTAGCAATTTCCTGGCTGGTATAACCTCATCCAAATTCAAGGATGCTAAAACCCATGCATTCTCATTAGAACTAAATTTATGTCCTGCCAGATCAATATCTCCCTTCCCATTTTCCTCCCAGCCTTCCACTCAGTCTGCTACTTTCCTGTTGAACGGCAACTAACAGCCCACAGGGAATTTCCAGACTTGCAAACCCCTGCAGGTAGCGTTGCTCACCCATTGGATGCTAAGCTGAAGGAAAGACAGAGGGATAATGAGACAGAAGGGAAGCGGACAGATTAAAACACCTCAAATATGGAATTATCTCCTCTCAGTTTCTCTTCTCACCCTCTCAGCTTTCAGCGGTTCTGTATATAATAGTCCTGTATTGCCCAAAGTACTTCAGAGAGACTAACTGTTCAACCAAGTAAAAAGTATTTGTGGCTCCCAGACACTTGTCTTGGCTGTGACAGCTCTCAAGTTTTTATTGAGGCATAAATGTTTCTAACAAATTGCTGCATTCCTTAAGAATTTTTTTTTCTTTTACATCGCCAGCTGATGTGATTAGGCTGTTGTTAAGAAAAAAAAACAGCTTCTTGGAAAAGGAGCTGCTAGGCCCACCAGAAACAAAATCTAGTACGAAATAAATGGGGTAGAGGAAAAAATTCTGATATGTCAGTGCAAAGTAGCTCAGATCCTATAATATGATTCCTTCCAAGTGTGGAGACTTCACTTCAAAAATACATCCCTGCAGGCTCTGCTTTTGAGAACTCATGCTCTCTTACATATGTATCAGTACACTTGCTTTTTCTCCAGCTCATGCTTCTTATGGCATGGCACAGCATGGCATCCCTTAGTGGGGATTAGACCTTGACCATCTGCCCAGTAAAGACTATCCCCATTACATTGGCCAGCATGGTGGTTACATCAACCTGCAGTTGTTTTTAGCACAGCTAACTACACCTGCTCAATTTCATTATGCAGTAGAGATCCTGGTAAAACTCCCTCCTCTCAGTCCTCAGTTTTCCTCCTTTTTTTCCTTTTCTGTGTCCCAATAAGCCACTCCGCCACCCTCAAGAGGAAAAGTATTTACAGACTTTTTCCATTACCAAGACAGCCCAATGGCAGAGAATGCTGACTTGCAGCAGCCTTTCTTATGACTGCTTGTTGGCTGAGGCCAATTGCTAACAGCATGGTGCATTGTATTGTGCAATTCACATAGCTCCTGTTCCTCAGCCCAGATTTGTGTTTATGCTCAAGGGTATTATCTCCCCTTCCAGCAACTGCACAGGCCAACAATGCTCCTGCTGGCCAAGAGCTTTCTACAAGTGCTTGCAAGGTGTATCATCTTCACACAGGAGGCCTCAAAATGTTCCTGGGGAAGGCAAGCTGCTTCTGTCACGGGTCATTAGAGAAGATGCCAGTGAAGAGGACAGCTGCCTACACAGCTGTCCCCAGAACTGTTCCCATCTCCCCTTGGGGACTAAATAGACATCCAGGTGTGAGGTGGGGGAGGTAAGGTTAATTAAATGCTGTATTGAATTTTAATTGCAAATAGATACAGCTGTGTGCCCCACTGAAAACATCATCTTCTTATGGAGTAGGCTTGGGAATCTCTGAACTGCTGAGGTATAAAAAAATTACTAAGAATCACTAGTTTTAGTTGGGTCTTGGACCAGGTGTCTGTATCAGTATCTCTGCAAGTTTTTCACAGGGAGCTTCCCCTTGCAGTAGCTGACTTGTTCATATATGACCCTATTACAGCTAGGTTTTAGATCTGAGAGGCACCTCTTCTCTGCAGAAGCAGTGGGTTCTTTGGAGAGCCCTTGGTATCAAGTGAGAACAGGCTCAAGGTGCTATATCTGTCAGATTTAGCCTAGTGACTCCCCATACCTGTGTTAGGGGGATCTGTTATAGTTAGTAGCCTGGCAGAGCAGGACAGGACTTCTTTGTCACTGGCCAGCAAATTGCCTGTCATCCTCATAAGGAAACTGCTTGCTGCACAATGTAACAAGGGATTAAAGAGTTAAAAAAGAAATCCTACATTGTGGAGTTGCCTAAGGAAGTTGATTTTTGCCTAAGGCTTATTTGGGATTTTGCTTTCCTGCTACCAGAACATGAACTAGCTGAATTTCAGTTAATTTTGTAGTCTTCCAAAGATATGACCTTCCCCTCCTCGCTCTCTTCAGACCTCACTCATCCCCTGTCAGCCCCACGCGTATACAGAAGAGTGCAAAAGCTTGTACAGTCAGCCCTCTGCATACCTTTGGGAGAAGCAATCAAGCTAAACCTGAATCCTGTGTGCTGCCAAGCTGGCTTCAGGGTATTTCAGAAGAGGAAAAAAAAAAAAGAAGAAAGAAAGACAATCAGTACTTGCAGGGATTTGTTCTTGAAAACCGGCAAAAACATGAGAAGCTTTGCTGCAGCAGCTGCACTTACATTGTAGTAGTCGTGTCTCTGCGTGGATCCTCCCTGTTCTGCAGTCCCATAATCCACACAGAGAAATGCCTGTACTGCTCCTCTCACTGGCACTGCTGTTAGAGTGAGACTGGAACTGCTGCTGTTTTCACTTTCAGACCAGCCTCTCTCTCCAAATCCTCTGACGTCAGACAGCCTGCAAGAGATATTTATGGAATGAACAATTTAAAAGTTTCTCTAGGTAGATTTCAAACTGCAGTTTGGGGGGATTTGTAATTTTTGCACTCTTGGATGAAAAACCTCTCCAAGAGGGTCAGGGAGGAAACAGTGGGGAACTACAGATGTGGTTGTATAAGTCCCTGGCAAAAGACAATCCCTGTACTTTTCCATCCATGGTATATTATATCCACACCCAGGATGTAACTATCTGTCATGTAAGTCCCCATTTGGAAAGTGGTTTTCCAGTCTCTCAGCTATGCTTAAACACAAGCGTGACACAGAGGTCTCTCAGAGACACACTCCAAGCCCACAGCC
Source organism: Origma solitaria (assembly GCA_013397895.1). Classification (NCBI taxonomy): domain Eukaryota; kingdom Metazoa; phylum Chordata; class Aves; order Passeriformes; family Acanthizidae; genus Origma; species Origma solitaria. The sequence goes on from VZRL01004713.1 coordinate 2,157,480, forward strand.
CTCGGCTGTGTCCAGGCTTTGACTGGATTTAACTAAAACAGGACTGAAGCCGGCCTTCCAAGCATCTTTTCCACATCCTCTTTCAGTTTGGCACTAACCCCTTCCATCTGGACTGTTTTCTCAGGCATGTGGGCCATTTTGGCCATCTTCCCTCCTAATTTCAAAATACCTTCTAGAAGTGTCTCATCTCAGATAAATACCAGCTCAGAAAATTAATTTGATCTTTTATCTCTATTATGCTCTCTGCCTATTTGCATCTTTCTATTATTCCTTCGCTGCTGTACAGTATGACACTTTTCACCTGCTGTGAAAGCCACTTAAGTATTACTGTGGAAGAGAAGAGATGCTGGAGCAAAAACTGAAGCAGTATTAGCATTAATGTTAATCAGTACTTGAAGAGTGAAATGCTCTCATGGTATAATCCTGCAGAGGCAAGTGATGATAAATTTGGACTGATAAGACCTCTCTGTTTTAGAAGCTGAGCTTGGCTGTAAGCCTGTAAGTATCAGTAGTCTCATCTAAGAGATGAAACTGAGGTCTGAAGGTGAAGTGATATATGGTAAAAGTCCTTGAGTGACCTTTACTTTATTACAGACAGACCTTTTTAAGAAGTTCAAAACTTATTCAACATTTTCTGCAGGAGTGTACAAATGTGCTGGTATTATAAGAAACTGGGATTTTTATTTTTTTTTTATACCCCATCATTTCCATTTGTAAGCAGTTATAAGAAGTATATGTCTTGGTACCATTTTTGGAGATGCAATTGCTATTTTAAAACGTGCCAAGGTTCTTTTCTGTGCAACTTACTAGCAGAGCAAATTTACCATTTGGGGCTGTGTGGATTAGCTTTTTCATATACATATGCTTTCTCTTTTCTGCTCTACCATCATCGCCTTTGGGCATGAGCCAGGGCTCCTTGAAATCAATAAAAATCATCTGATAAACTTCAAAAGGCTTAAAATCAAATTTTCTCTGATAACTTTCTAATGGCAGCTATCCCCATGCACTGTAATATCATCACTATGACCAAAACCTTTGAGATACATTCCAGAATAAAATAGTATCCCTTTGAAGAAATTTCCACTTCTATACTTACAAGATGAGTCTAAGAATCTAGCAGATGGAGGAACAAGAAAGTTATCCCAGTTCCAGAGCAGTACTCAGTCAAGCAAAGGAAGTAAAATGTTTTCATATATAATGAAAAATAATAAAATGAACACAGTTTTGACAGTGCAATCCAAGTACTGAACAAGTGATTTTGTTGTTCCCTCTGAGATTTGTCACTTGTCTACTTAGGATCAACAAGGATCACTCAGGGCAGGAGTCCCCGCCTTGCCATGCTGCATGCTAATCTTATTAAAGATAAATACTGAAGTTACATTGCTACCTGTTGGCTGTTTGTCCCATAGATATCCAGAGGGATCTCTGAAGGGCAGAGTGATTCAGGCCTTTTCCCTAGGATACCAGAGCTGTTCCTTGCGGGGAGTTCCACATCCCACCAGCTTCCATTGACTCAGATCCTCTAAAGCACAGTAAAGGCTCCTGGTGTTTGTTAAAGATGAGATGGCTATCCATGACTCCTATTTCCTCTGTTTAGTTTATAAGATTATATTACATCTTCTCCCTGGAGAGCGGAATAGGAGGAACAGGAGGAATAGTGGAAATCCTGACCATCATCACACAGAAGTAAAGCATGAATAACCACAGCCTGTCTTAGAGTGTGAGCCAAGAACAAATGGTATTTCTTTATTTCAAAAGACTTTGCAGCAAGATTGAAATGCCAAGAGACTGAAATGCTCTGTTTACCCATACATTACACAGACAGTGACTGTTAACCTGTGTCCAGTAGTGCTTTTCATTTCCATCCTGAAGGGATATAACCTTTACCATGTAGTTGTTAAGGTAGAAATATTCATCCCATCAGAAGTGCTATAGCATTCCAGCTACTGTGGACTAAGAAAGTATCTCTATGAGCCTGTTGCATTTCTGTATGAAATTGAAAGGTAGAATAGCCAGTTGTATGTTTGTGTATTGATAACCTCTGCACTGAATCTCACAGGAGTCAATTTCACAAGATGTCACAGAAGCCCTTTCTGGAACACAACACTGTGATATGAAGAGCACAAAGAAATCCTCTGTGAGCAATCTGTACTCCCGTTTCCTATACATGACAACCCTCTCCATTAGACTGGGAATGTGCATGCAAGAACAAAAATTGTTTAATTTTAAACAGAATTTATTTAAAACAGTCATTTTCCCAAAAGACACTAGAGGCAGGCACTTTCGGAGGGTGAGGAGAATCAGCTTTGGGCACTGGACCAAAACAAGCATAGGCACTACTCAGCCCTAAAACACAGAGAAAATACATAGAACCGAGTGAGACCCTCTGCATCACTTGCACATGACTGACAAAACAAAGAGAGCATGACCTACTGAGATGCACACCAGTCTAATACATGTTCACATGAGTAACTATAGAAGTCCAGGTATCACTCCCTTAGTGCTACATAACAAAATAATAAACCAAAGGAAATGAAACCCTATTAAAATACTCTTCTTGCTGCCGTAGTGGAACGGGCCATTCAGCTCACTAGTCTAGTACACTGCCTCAAGCAGTGCTTAGATACCTGATGATTCAGAGCATGAAGAATGGAAAACACACTGCATCCAGCCAGTTGTGGGCTGGAATATTACATAAGGACAAGGGGTTAAAGAGAGAAGAGAAATTCTTTCTTGAACCCCACAGTTGATCAGTTTACACCCTGACGCATGAGGCTATTCCAGGTGCTCAGGTTCTTTTCCTTGCACTGGTATTGCTATGTACGTTATTTCTACATATATTTCAGTTTGGGAATCTGACAGGATTTTTTCCTATCCAGTGAAGTCAGGAAATGCAAAGTTATGACATATTCAAAGAATAGCACACAGCAAAGCATGCGGAGAGCACTTTGTCTTCAGATGCACACAGCCTTGGCTCTAGTTTTTAAATCCACCTGGTGATTTCCCTTTCATTTTGCATGATTGAATTCTATTCACTGTGTACTCTTGGCCTCCAGATTTCTTTCTCCATTGCACTGACCAGAGTGAAACTGCCTACAGGTCTTGTAGATGTCTTCATTTCCAAGGCCTGAAGAAGCACCATAGCTTAGCAAGGGTTAGCAAACAGTTTAAATGTTTGGAAGGAAAGCTGGTGATGTGTTGCAGATAAACATATGCCAGCAAGAAGGATTGTTCTAAGACATTGCCACAGCTACCTCTGAACTGTGTAAGGGATAATACGCTCATCAGGAAAGGGGAAAGAAAGCACTTTCTGGAGCTGTACGCTGTGTACCTGTGATGTACCTTTAGCCACACAGGATCATGCAGAGCATGGGAAGTGCCTGAGTATCATAATCAATGTATAGCGCTGAGTTGACAGCATTTTAGACTCCATTTCCTCCACTACTGGAGTCAACACAAAGTAAGTGGAGAATAAGGCTCACACAATAGAAGGAACATTTCAAATTAAAAATAATGCAGTTTTAAGTAGAGTACGATTTACAAAGCCATCATCTCTGCAGCACATTGTGACTGAACTCAGAGCCTGAGGCACAGACTGGACTTCTCAAACTAAATAATCTCAGCTTAGATGGACAGTATTCATACATGAGAGTAGACAGAAGGCAGCAGTAGCTGAGAACACCCTGCCTCCACCACTGGCAGAAGAGAAGGCACGAAAGAATGAGCTTTGTCCCACACAGGGAGTTGTGGCTAGGCTCTGACTCTTTGGCAGCAGTCAATTAGACCAAAGAGAATTAAGTAGGCAAGACTATCTGGAGAGTTCTAAACTAAAATTGTTCTGCAGATATATAATATCAGAATTAAACAACATTTTGTAATATATCACAGCCTGACTAGCTATTCCCAGCGCTATCTTAGATTCATTTTGTTTTCCACCAAAAGCTGTATAGTGAATTCAGGTTAACCAAGGTCCTTTGAGAGCTTTGTGGGACAACAGTTTCTTGGCTTCTTTCACACACATACTGTAGTGACGACTGTTAAAATGGAGATGCTTTAAAGAAGCCAGTGAAAAACATATGCACCCAGTAGAAAATGATACAGACAGAAATGCCAGCAATGATATACCTTATTAACAGCCATCATCATGTGTTACAGGGGAGCTTAGGTAGGAAGGAGAGTTCGATTCTGTGGAATGTATCAAATTTAACTGTCTTGACTGGTATATTTTTTTTCTTTTCTTTCCTAGACATTCTCTTTTCTTGCAAAATATTTATTTTTAAAAGACTCCAGGAAGCCAAGAGAGCCTATTAGACTGGCAATTATCCTGAGTCACTTCCTACAATGGTTTAAAACAACTCAGAAAATCTCTTTTGTGGGCATGAATGCAAAAGTATGTCAGTGGCCCACAGAGTTGTACCAGTAAACCTGAAAAGAGTAATGATCTACAGCTAGTTACATTACATTTTTAACAGCATTGAAAGATTGCCAAGGTTGGAAAATCAAATGCGGAAAAATGACAGAGAGCAAACACATTAGACACTACCCATGTAAAACAGCTGTGGCAGAACATAGGATGGCACACAGCTGCCTGCATTTCAGTTCAAGACATTTAGCTCAAGACAACTGTCTCCTTGCAGCTCTTGCCACAGTTGATGTGAGCCTGATGCAAGCTCAGTGATGAAGGAAGTACCTAAAAAATACAAGCACACATTTGGAGCTCATGCTGCAACTTTGGTGCTTCTACACTTGTAGGTGTTTTGGTTTACCAACACTTATGCTCTTTACTGTTGTACTTTCTGTAGTATTTGCTAATTAAAGAAAAAAAATGCAGTAGTTCCAAAACATTTGTCCATGTAATCCTACTGAATTTTTGAGATATCAACATAATCCCTGAAGTCCCCTGAATACCGTTTTAATCCATTGCTGTGAGAATACCATACTGCTTCACCCTCTTGTGAAGCTGTCATTTTAAGAAGTAATGCAGTTTAGCCATATTCATGTGTCTTTACTGGCAGGAAAACATAAGAAAGTTCTTGAGCTTTGTTTCTGAAATACAGTATAATATTTTGGACATAGGCACAAAGTCTTGGCACAAGTGTTCTTGGAATGTATACAAACTATAGAGACTGCTAGGCTTGAGCCCCAAGTTTTATTACCATGCCAGCCGAAAGTGACCTTGTGTGCTACCCCACCTGCAGAAGAAGAAATTAATACAGCCAGCCAATAGGATAAGAGCATAGGATCTTGACAACAAGGAGAAACATTTCCTGGTATTTTATATTACATGAAGTGAAACAAGAAAACAGAACAAAATGAAACCACAACATTTAGTTATTATTTCTCTTTTGTACCTATTAAATACCACAACTAAGATGTCATTCTCATGTGACACCTACGTTTATTGTGAACACTGTTTCTATCACCTGCACAGTAGTCAATAGAAATGAGTCAACCTGCAGGATTAAACAAAAGGCCACCCAAGTCCAGATTCCATTTTTTTTCTTTCCAGAGAGAATAAAACCTAGCATTATAAACGAATGAAAGTTGGAAGACAGAATACTCATTTGAAGAATCAGATTTTAGACTAGACTTGGGGGGGGCCGGGGGCAGTGAAGTATGACAGAAGTATGATCAGTTTTCTGGTGAATACAGGCAAAAACAACAGCTTTATAAACTTAACACTAAGAGCATACTGACTTCACTAGGGTCTTAGTCACTGCTGATTTAGACATGGTTCAAGATATTCAATATCCCACAGCACCAGGATTTTGTGTCCAAGTAAAACAATGATGCTGGGTGTGGGGTGTGTGGGGGGGTGTGTGTGTGTATATTACATTATGTAACGGGATGGTTATTGTGCTTCACTCAAAAAATAAAAAACAGGCCATAAAACCACTTCACAAAACCTCAGTGAGCTGGAAATTCTAAAAAATAAACCAGAATAACAATTCTCATATGTCTAAATCCACTGTCTCCTAAATCCCAGAGTATGTTCCTTAGGATCCCAATGCAGCTTGAAATAAACAAAGTTGGGATGCTCAGCATATTCTAAGACCAAGGCACAACATACTACCAAATGTTCCCCAAATTAGTCTATTTTGTTCTGATAAAACTTTCTAGAAGAAGATGCACCATTGGTGAAATTATCAGTGATGAACCAGTTACAATAAAATGTGTGAACCAGTTTCACAAAAAAAGGCTATTGTATGTTTGATTTGTCATTGTCTTTGATAATTTCAAGTATAGACAGAAAGGTGACAGGCTTAAACAAATATTCATATAACGTTTTGTTCATCTCACAGAATTCATGTCATAAAAGTTGTTACTATAAGATCCTTGTCCCAGTTAGGTACAGGAATTATCTAAACCCAAAAGTCTTGCTCCTTCTCCTCCCCCCTCCCTCCCCCCCACCATTAATTTGGCAGATCCAGGAAGGTGTAACAATTTAATTGCATTTGATCAAGTTTGTGAAGACATGAAAATGGCGATGTACATAAAACATAAAAATATGGGTTAGTTTCTGACACAATTCTTCACTTCTCTGGGTCTATTTCTTCATGGAATTGAATGATTGATATGGATGCTGTAAGGTCAATCTCATTCCTTTTCCTAAAGGTTGGTGAGCTCCCCAAACTGAGAAACAGAAGAGCAACAAATTTATTCAGTGTTTGTGCCTCTGATGCACAAGTGTGGGTGAGATGTTGAAGAATATGGATAATTTCTTGATCTTCTGGTACAAAGTGACATGCAGATAGACCAGCTGCAGCACAGATACACTATCTTCCCAAAAAAAAGATGACAGAGAACATTGAATTTAGTCTTACTTCTGAAAAAAAAAAACACTTTTTTTCCATTTTCAGGAGCTTTTTATGGAGAACATGGTCAGCATGGAAAGTCTTATGGATAAGATCTTTGTTTTCATAGTTGAAGGTGAACTGTCTGGCTCAGGACTGCTTTTAACAGTAAGTGAAAAAAGTATCTGACGCTACCAGATACTACTAAAAACAAAAAGGAAAGTATTTCATCATCAAACATGACTTGGTTAACACTAAAAACAGAATTGCATAAGTAGACATATCTTGTTTAACTAATATTTTACTGAAGAATTAAGATGCTAAAATGGAAGGATGCCAGCGAGTGAGATACCAGCAAAATCACCAGTAATCAGGGCCAGGCTCAAAACAAAGGATAGGTATTGACAGAGCTGTAAGGATACCACATTCATGGTCAAGAGCACTAAGCTTAGAGCCCTCAGTGGCTAATGTCCAGGACTCCAAAGTGTAAGCTGGAGTTGGGAGAAAGAAAAAGATAGGGATAAAAATAGTTAAGGTGGTGGGTAAAAAGCACCCTGGCTGAGCAGAGAGAAAAACAATTCAGGAAGAAGGCCTGAGACATGGCAAAAAAAAGGACTATCTGGGTTTCTTCATGTAGGGAATTAGTAGGGTACTTTCCACAGATGAAGTTCATGTGGGAGACTTCAGAAAGTTTGGATTATAAAGCCTCCACTCTCAAGGAAATTTGTTATCTGTGGAATTGGTTGTACCTTACTTAGGTATAAGCAAGGTTTAGAAGCAATCAAATGGCAAACTGATATATCCTCTAGAGGACTTCCTGTGGTATGTATTTGCTCTGTATTTGGTTCATTTTTTTACAAAAATACTATTTGCTCATGAGAAATTCTCCAAGCTTCTGAATACTCAATAGTCTCTAGCTGCCGTATATAAAAGTATGCCATATCATGCTATGTATAAGGATTATAATATTATGAAATTATAATAGCAGTATATGTTTGGAGGAAGAAACACTTTCTAAAACCTTAAACATATGATTAGACAAAAATGATACTGTCTTAAATAATCTGAAAAATAAATTGAGGACTGGAAGGTACGGAAATGCCTGTGAACCTGCAGGAAGAGATTGAGCTGTATGGGGACTGTTGAAGAGTGAATCATAACTAAGAGATTACCAACAAAGGACTGGCATTGATCCCTGGCATACTTGAAAAAACTGAATGAAGACACTCTTACTTCCTCCCTGTCTCTCAGACATGACAAAAACTACTCTATATTACAAGCAGAATAGTAGCCCTCTGAAGTCATTCCAGAAGCACAGGACCACTGGAGTGCAGTAATGTTTGGAAGCAGCAGGGGGGATCACAAGCAAGCGGCTTCATTCACATAGGATCAAGTCCTCTGAAGATAATTAACTTCTCTGAGAGGTTAGCCATGAGCATCCTCAGAAACTAAGAATTGTAAAAGGAATCCAAATGCAGGAGAATGATTAAAAATTGGTGAATGAAGCATTTTGTGAAACTCAGTGCTGGCAGAAGAGCACAGAGCAGCCTAACTGAAGCAAAGATATGTTTTCTGCAACAAATAGCTAAACCAGCTTCTTTTCTTCACACTAGTGTTACAAGTCAGATTGTGTCAATGTCTGTAAATCTCTTTGAGATCTTCCAATGGAAATTACTATTCAAGTTTTATAAAAATATTATATAAAGGAAAAGTTACAGTGCCAGAATATATACAATGAATCTATGGGAAATCATTATTCTTCCATGTTTCAAGAATTGTTTGACCGCTTTTGAAATTATTTCTCTGGGAACTGATCTGACTTAAATGTGTTTATCCTTTGCCTTTTGTTAGCTCATGTTTGCATTTACTGTCCATTAATAATAGATGAATACAACAGCCTAAGGTACTTGATTCTTTTATGAGCTGTAGATAATTCCACATTTCAGTCCTACATAACATCAACAGAATAGGGAAAACTGGAATGTGGCAAGAAGCCCAGGAAAAGGCAAGTTGAGTTGGATTGGGAATTAGCTGGAAGGATAATAATTCTGCAAGCCAATATTCATTAAGTAATTTTATGTGCGGCAGAAGAAAATCATGATACACACTTGGCATGTGGAGACTTTAAAATGCTAAGAAAAATATTTCAGTAACTGTACAAATTGGTTAATGATTGTCATGCAAAACAATGATTTCTATGCTCCCTTGATTCAACATCATTCAGTTTTACTCAGCACTATTCTCAAACTCCAATACGTAATCTAAAGAACTGCTTATCAGACATCCTAGTTGTTTTCTGAGATGTTATACAACCTTCTTCACATTTTCCTTCTGCAGTCATCATTTGGCCTACATCCAAACCATGCCCACTTCTGCAATGTGGGGTTAGAATTATGGAGGTGCATGCACTAGGGTCTAGGCAAGCCCTGTGAGGGCATGCAAATATATCAAAACTGTAAAACAAGAAATCACAACAATCGATAACTAATAATTAAAGCAGATAAAAATTAGTGTACTCAGACTTCTCTCCTGTATTAAATTAGTATCTGTTCTTAAACTATTAAATATGAGCCAAAATAACACTAAGACCTTCCAAGGTAAGATGTTTCATTCTTTTGTAGCTTGTGATTTGCACCAAACTGCATATTTTACTTATGTGACTTTTCTGATAAGCCATTCAATGAAAACTGCAAATTATGCAAGATCCATTGAAATGCAAATGTTATATTACTAGTAACAATTTAGTTGCTAAACTAGCCATGTGGCTCACCTAGGAGGACAGTTTCCTCTCAAGGAAGGCTTTTGTATTATCCCACTTAAGAAAGGTCAGTCCTACGCCATATATCTGGATGTCTGTTCACTAGTAAGAAAGATATTATTTACCTGAATGTAGGTAGTAGACAGATATTTGGAGTTGTTTCTTTTGTTTCTCAAGTAGCATTTCTTATTCATGCATCTCAGTGGATTAGACTTGACCTCTGAAAATGTAATGGAGTCCTTTAGGAAGCTTACTTTCTACACAACAATCCACAGTATGCGGAATTGAAATATGTGAATTTGTAACTCACCATCTTGGTTATAAACAACCTGTGAAATATTGAAACTCCTGACAGTGTTTACTATAAGAGTTCAGAAAATAAATAATGGACATAAAGAGCAGTACAGTTATTAACTTAGGAAAGAGGATTTATTCTATTTCCACGTTTAGCTGGTTTGTGTTTCCTCTGTGCTCTTCAGTCATATGTGAAAAATAGGCAAAATGCATATTGTCACTTGTGCTTGTAATATTAGAGTCCAAGATGCAGCTTTAATTTGATGAGGATTTAATTCCAAATGCAAGAGAATTGTAACTCACTAGTTCATCACATGCTTGGGGATTTGTAAGTGAAAGATTCTAGGGAAGTCTAAATGCCGACTAAATAGACAATCCATGGCCAAGCTAGAGATAGAAGATCAACACTGGGTAAATGAACATTTTGTATTTTAATATAGTGACTCAGACAGGAAGGAAGTCTGCCTCCTCACATTGGCAAATAACTGATGTCTGCAGTCCCTGGATACCAACCATCGCGCATTTATAAGATTTCTCAACTGCAGATGCACAACATCAGGATGAGACAAAATCACACAGCCTTAAATGTATCTGGCATTTGAGACTTAGAATCATAAAGTGGCTGGGTTGGAAGTGGCTTTAAAGATCATCTAGTTCCAACCTCCTTGTCCTGGGAAGGGACATATTCCAATAGACCAGGTTGAATTTGCAATACTAGTTGAATATGCATTAGTGGTTGGTTGGTTTATTTTAAACTAAAACTGGATATTTAAAAAAAATACCAGAACAACCAAACTAATTTTCTTTTTTCCTTTCATTACCTGAAAATATCTAGAAAAAAGAGGATTTAAAATACTGTTGCAATGTGCTTACATGAGGGCCATTCTATTTTATTTCAAACAGTTCAAGAGTATATCTTAATTTTTTAATACACAGAACTGTACAGGGAAAACTAGTATTTTCCTGTTTATAACAATGCAGAAATATAGGAAAAACTTTAGTGGGAAGGTTGGTCTTGGTATTTTAACACATTTAGTGCCTGGCTACTTAAGAAAACCATATTCTCTGGCTTCACTGGAAGCTGTGCTTGCAAAATTGGATGCATTGTTTAATTATTCCACGGCTTAATTTTCTCCTCAAAGGAAAAGGCAGATACCAACTCTAAACATGTTAATGTCTGGCACACCTGGCTGGAGCATATTATGACATCCAAGTTGAAACACTTGTGAACCTGTGCAAGTACTTAAGAATACTCATTATGGCAGTTTCCTGAGATCAGTGAACCTGGGTAGTATAATTTCCCTCAGTTTTAGGTATGCTACACTACCTAGATTATGATGTATACTTCTGCTTCCTTACAGATGGCCATCTTCTCTTGTACAACTCCATCATCCTGTACAAACATTTCTCGTCTGCTCACCTTACTCAAGTACTGGTCACCCATCCTAATCCATCTTCTAATGAGATCAGCTGTTCTCCTTCTGTATTTTTCTTAATTACTCAGTCTTCTGTGTCTATTTGCATTCCTCATACTAGATCCATCCTTTCCATCCAAATAAAAAGGCTGAACAAAAAACCCGCAAGAGGCCTGCTACCTGTGTTTGCCTTCAAAGTAATACTCCATTTTACTTTCTCCTTTTAATTTTTACATTACCTAAACCAAGAAGTTTAACTTTACTGGCTGGAGCTTTCCTTTATACTTATAGTCTAGAGATTCCTTCACTATAGCTCCCTGAATCATGCCCTCTATTTTCACTTAATGATAACTGTGAAACTGAGATCACAACCTTTATCTTTACCCTTCTGAACTAAAAAAACTGATTTTACTCTATGGTTGTAATCACCTTCCGTCATGTTGTATTTTCCTCGCATCTGTCCTCAATGAATGAAAGCTTCTCTACCATCCCCTCTCGCCCAATCCCACACACAGACTCTCAGAGTGTTGTTGTTTAATATCATCCTTTCAGTTATCACGCTGATTATACTGTCAGCAACTGTGCCTCCTCCAGCAACTCTCCTGTACTTACTATATTACTTTGTTTGTCTTTAAGGCTCTCGTCCACACTGTAACACCTTATTCATGACCAACTTGCAGATAGGTTTCTGTCCATGACCTATCAATAATATCAACTTCATTTTACACTTTCAAATATACCTTTCCCTGCTTTCTGTGATGTTAGTCTTCATTCCCAAAAACAGCTGTGCCAAGATCTGTAACATTATATAATTCTCTTCCTTTAAATCCTCTTTACAGCAACAACTTGATAGGAAAATCCTAGCCTCTGACTGTTGTGCTAGTATTACCCACTTTATTTATTTTCCTCTTTTCCAGCATCTCTAAACTTACACCGTGGCCAACAAAACTTCTAATCCATGGTGTCAACTTAAGATTATTATAAATCAATGGTATATAATAATTGAATTTTATGATGTTTTGTTGAAGATGATGGAATTCTAATCCTTTTCTAACAAGAGCATAGACAAACTAGTTGTACAATGACTATAAAAGAAATTATTCATTGAGCAGAATTGAACATAAGATTCTACATTTCTCACCAGTTTTCAGATGAAAAAAAGCCAAACCCCACAGACTTTTCTACTCACGGACACCTAGAATTTTATCTTTCCTTAGTCAGAGACAAATCAACAATGAACTTTGGAAGGTTTCATAATAAAATAACAATAAGGAAAATTATAATGCTGAAGGTAAATATGGGAAAGAGGTAGAAAAAATATGCAGCTAACATTTACAATACATTAGAATTATGTTTATGTCTCCTGTTAACACTCCTCACACTGTAGTTTGCAACAAAGGATACAGTTTATCATTTAGAAGATTAAACCCTCCCCCAAGCCCCCAACTAGAAACAAAAAGTCCAACCCGAAAAAAAAGATTTGTTGTCTGTTGCAGTCAGAGTCCTAAGAATCCCTAAATCTCTCCATGGAATTTTTGTTTAATTAAAAGAGTCAAACAATTAAAGACATATATGTATACATATACATAAGCCCTCAGGAGAATATTTTCAGATTTTCTAGTTTGACTGAGTCTACCAAGACACGCAGTTTTAGGGCACATATAAATGCGTTGGGTAAGAATGTCAGAACAGTGACATTTTAAAGTATTTTCCAAATGTTTTTCTGACATACATGAAGATTTAGCCCTGTTTCCTAAGAAACAGATTGTAACAGTTCCCTAAAAGAGGAAAGCATCTCTGCTCTTCTCACAGGGCTAGACTATTAAAAGCCGAACAAGGCAGTTTTGTCTACACGACAGGATAAAGCATTTTAACGCTGAACACAAAGCAGAAGAAAACAAGGGTTATAGGGCTTTGGGATGATACTTGGAGTGTCAAAAAATATTGCCTCAACTTTTTCACATTCCATTCAAATACAGAAACCTAAGTTTCTGTATCACCACACCTTTTACTACAAATGTTGTACTGTTTCTGGCAGTGCTCATGTAACAAACTCAACAGATACTGTACCAAATTTAGTCCACCTTTCAAACTTTAAGTTCCGGTCATTAAAGAAGTGTTTCTGGTCATGTAGAAGATACATATTTGGCACTGATGTTTTCAGGAGTTGGATGATGACACAAACTCAGACTTTGGCAAGGGTTTTGGCCCTTCATCCTGCCCTGCTGATCTGTGGAAAGATTTTTATGTTCTAACTTCTAATCATTATCTCAGCCAAATGGCATGATTGTTGCCAAGAAAAAATGTAGTCTATGAAAAGTAAAACTTGGGGAAAAAAAGGGAGAGGACTTGAAAGTTTGGGCTATTATAAAATTTACAAGGCTATTTATTTGGAAGTATATTAAGTTGCTAGGTGACAACAGAGCACAAGTCCTTGAACTGCCAGGTCCAGTATATATTATGACCTGTATTATTTTTCTAATTGGAAGAAAACAAGAGTAAAGGCAGATGATTCGTTGTGACGCCCTATTACTTCAGAATGCAATGGCTGACCTTTTTTTAAAACATGGAATTGCCAGATCCTGCAACTCATACAACACATTTCAAGTCTATAGGTTGGTTGAGTTGTGGTACACTTTCTCAAACACTGAAGCTGAAGAAAGTTGACACATCTTTGAGGTTTAACATAAATGCAAATGCTGAAAAATCCTCAAGTACAAGGTTACCCAAGCAAGACAGAAAGAAGATCTCAAACAGTAAATTTAAAGCAAACCAAAACTTTTCAGGCCTCCAACGTAAGCTATAATTTCTAGACCTGTACATTTTTAGTTAGCTGTCAGATTCAGGTTCAATTTTCCAAGACTTTCTTCAAAGTTCTAAGAAATACAAATGTGAAAATAGTTCTTTTTGTTTGGTAATAACAAAAAAAAAAAAAAAAAAAAGGCTATACAATTCCTGCATCTTTGTAATCTGCTCTTTACCACTAATAACAGAAATCTTAAGAAAACTAAAAAAGCCAAATTAGTTCTTAAGCTAAACCTCAAGATAAATTTCTGTTAATCAGCAACTGTAATTTTGAATTAAATTAAATGGCTTTTTTATCATGTTGCTCTTGTATCTTTCTACTATATTTTCTCTTAAAGGTTGGAAATCTGCTGTTTCCTTTTTTTTGTCTTTGGGCAAGCATTGGACATGGTGTGTGGACTCACCACAGTGGGGACACCAATCAAATCCCTGTTCATATGAAAATAAAGTTATAACATGTAATAGTGAATGAAATAGAGACGAGATTGAAAGAGAAGCCTTAAACTCTCTTGGCTAATGAAAGTTTTGTGTTATTTTGCACTTTTTAAAATTATTTTGTTACTTGTGTTATTTTTACTGCTTTAAACAAAAGAAATAGATTAACTAAACCTTTAATTAGCTTTCAAGTTTACCTAATAGTTTCTGTCTTCATATATGTACTATGTACTGCTTTGATCACTTACATAACTTTTCTGGGAAAAGAACACTAATTTAGAGAAAATTTCCCTGGGGCTAATGCCTATGAAAATGTACCAGTCATATTAATACCCATACTACTTCAGCAAATAAGATACTAGGAGACAGTATTATTACATGGTATTAGGAGATCAGGTCTCCAAATGTCTCCATTCTTAAATGCATGTCTCACAACAGTTGCAAAAATGGGAGCCTGCTATACTTTTATCTTCCACAACCACACTTCACTTAATGCTCAGAATCCTATACAAAAATACTCAAATATAAGCTAGTCATAGCTCAAGGATACAAAAAAAATATCCCTAGAGGTTATCTCTTTTGAAGTTGGAAGTAATTTTAAAGGTACAAAATCGGACCTCTTTTATAAAAGACAACATAAAACTTCATCTATTAATTCCTAAAGCAAATTGATTATTTCCTATTGAACTAGAATCTCTCTGAAGGACAAAATGAGCACTTTTTGAAACCACTTTGAGCCTCATAAAATATTTATCAGCATTTCTTGCTCTTAAGCAGAAATGAAGCTGCATTCAAGCTACTGAAATAAGTGGAGACAACACCTGACCTTGTTCTTAAATTGCTGGAATGATTGAATCAAGTGAGGAAAAGTTTTCTTTTCTTTCTTGACCATATCTGAGTGTACGGGTTCCTTCTAAAAGGATGACATGAAATGCTGAACTTTAGATTTAAATATCTTAGGAGCTGTATATGAAAATGAAAACCACAGTGATGATATTTAGAAGAACCATATTCAGTTTCTTACTATCTTCTTTACTGGACAAGCTGAAGTAGACACAGAATACAAAGACTAAGAAAATGAGAGTCAGTAAAGAGAGAAAGTTTGGTTTTTTACAGATGAAGTCCTACAGATGGACAAGAAGATAAATAATCAAGTCGTGGAAGTTCTTTGACTTGGAGACATTTATTTTATATTTCCTGTGAAATGTGCAACTATTGACCAATCTAATTAGGAGCAGTGTATGCCTGATAGATTTTTTCAAGCTATTAAGTTGACTGAAGGTTCCCTACAGCCTAAAATTTGTAACTGAGAACATGATGCTTTTAAAATGAACTCAAGATTACAGGCTGACAGTGATCTTAAAAGAAAATAGACAGATTACACCCAGGCAAGGAGATACTATCATAGTTAGGATAAGAAAATAAGGTGAAATGAAGTGACATCAGGTGACATAGGGGAAGAAAGTATGTCTTTGCCTTCTTGTTCATAGTATGGTCCTAGAAATATGTTTCAACAATCTTGAAAAAGACTTTTTGGAATAGAGGTTCTTGATTTCACCTTGTGGGTCAAACTCCTGCTAATATAAGAGATCGTACAGTACTCTTTCAGAATTTAGTCCTGTTTTCCCCAGTATCCAAAGGGACGAATGAAGAATCTAATGCAATTCATTTTCTTCTGTTTTCCAGTGAGCATTTATTCACCTTATTTCCATTTTTTTCTCATGTCTGTCTTAGAAGGTTCTTTTACTTCCACATCACTTGCCCATAGTGTACTCATATACACTCATGCAGCCTCTCATATTTAACCTTTGCTAAATAAATCAAGTCCTAGAGGTCTTTTATGTCAAAATCTCCATCAGTTTAACTATTCCAGTAGCCCTTGTATTCAAAAGCTTGCAGAAATAAAAAGAGCTAACCATAAACACACAGAGAAAGAATGCTGAAGATCTCACCAGGGCTCTGTACATTAGTGTGAATGCCTCCTTTTCTTTGTAGCGCACATTCTCAGTTCAGTGAAGAACCACAGCTTTTTTTCATTGGCAGCTCCCTTCTGGGATTTCACAACCAGAAAGTCTTCTGACATTTCTAGCTGAATGGACTCCAGATTGTAGCAGAATGTGTTGTCATTAGCCCTCAACCTTACATGCCTTCCACATTTTGCAATTTTTAACACATTTCATGGTTATCCCTATCTATTACTCTAATCCTCATGGTCATTTATCTTCTCCTGTATATCTTGATCCTTTTCAGCACAGATGACTCTCAGCCACATCATCATCAGCGTTTAATTAATACACACTCCCTTTTTGGCACAAAGTTACTAACTACAATATCGCATAAATTCTGTCTCACAAGAGCCTGCTAAAAACTTCCTTGCAGTCCAAGAATATCCTTTTTCTTAACAAACTATAACAGATCACCTTTAACTAAGTTCTCACTCCTCGTATAACTCTTTCACTGATCTCCCATCTTTTGCACTCAACATACTACATACTATAACCAAGAGGAAAACCTGAATAATTTTGATGGTCAAATTAATGATGCAGATTTTGTTTTGCAGAAGGGTGAGTAAGCCTAGAGTACTAATTCTGATTTGGGTGCTACTGGGCTAACATGCCATTCTTGAAGGCAAAATATTATGGAGCACACTCCAGCATTTCTGCAAGGACAGCTGTGTGATAGAAAGGGCATTTTAGAAGACAATTGTATCCTTTTATGTTCACTTCTTGCTATGCACGTGATCATTCTGCACGTGGCCCAGGATTCCTTCTCCCCTTTCAGAAATTCAGCCTATGCTTTGATACTGGAAGCAGCTTGAGTCTGAGCTGGCTCACCGACTTCTCTGTCCTATAGCATATTCAGACTAACCTATACAAAAACATTGTCTCTTCACTGTGCCATTGGCTCAAAGTTTACAGCTGAGGCTTCAGGCTGAAGAAGGGCACCTAAACCACTTGCAGATCAGGCTTGGCCCCAGAAGCAGTAGTGTCATTCAGCTCCATACTCCAACTACTCCAGCTACTGAACACCAGCAGACACAAAATGGCTTTTCTCACAATTAACTGCAATATTATAATGTCTGCTGCCCAGGTAATTCACAATCCAGGTAAGCTGCTAAATAACACAGTTGACAATTACATTTGCAGTTGTCAGAGAATACTGTACTGTCCTGTATCATTTCAATTCAAAACCAAGCAAACCAACAAACTAACCTAGTTCCTGGACCTTCAATTAAACATGCTGATTCTTTCAGAGTTCTGGAACTGAAATGTTTTATACTTCCCTCCCAAATCCTGATTTCCTAGTCTAAATTCACTGAACACCATGAGTTCTGCTTCCCTCTTGGCTGCAGTTTTTTCCCTTCCTCTATTCACTTCTGCCTCTAACATCACCTTCTACCCCATCCGTACTTACAAGAGACAAACTTTTTTTTTGTTTTGGAGCAATGCTGAGAGGATACTCATTATTTATTCCATTATCCCATTCCAATGTCCTGTTTTGTCTTTACTCTTTATTTAATCACCAAGTAATATTTTCCATTTGTTTTCATTTTTACCCTTTTGACTGTTGCACTTGACTTCAGATGGTGATTAGTCCTTTTCTATTTTATTCCCTGAAGGCTCACTACTTACGCCTCATATGCTTTCTGAAACACTTACTTGGTCAGCTGGGAGAGAAAACTTTTCCCTACTGTTTTTCCTCTTCCGAATACAAGTTCAACATACTTTAACTATATCTGAGTTAGGGAAATTTCTATCCTCCTCCATAATCGAGTCCCTGATTTTCCACTTAATTTAAATTAGTGCGCTTGCAATCGCTATAATCTGATCTCTACCACTATGTCCCACCAAAAGTAAGGTTGAAATAAGATGATGTTGTTTGTGTGACTCTTCAGTAACAGCTTCACAGAATGGGGTTCTGCTATTACTGCTATCAAAGTTTAGCTATTGTAGCAAGACAACACCCTCTTTTTCCACTAACAGGGTTCTTTTTTCACAACCATTTTAATATTAAAATTAAGAAACTGATGTTCTCACTGCCTGTAATCTTGGTACTTCCCCTCAATTTGCCACCATGGTGTTTCAGCCGCATAACGACCAAATACCTTCTTCTCTTGAGCTTTACACGGGTGGGGCTGAGCTGGAAGAAGCCTGTGGATAAACAGGTGAGGCACAAGAGATGAGGCGGGCCATCTCCGGAGCGCTCCACATGCCCCATACGCACCGCACCTCTGGGCCGGGCAGTGCACGCGAGCTCCCTTCACTCACAGCCGAGCAACTCCGGCCCGGGGGAGCACAGCCGGCAGGGAGCCAGCATTCTGGCCTGGGCAGGAGGTCACCTGCGGCAGGAGGGTCACCTGCGGCAGGAGGTCACCTGCGATAGGAGGTCACCTGCGGCAGGAGGGTCACCTGCGGCAGGCGGTCACTGCAGCAGGAGGGTCACCTGCGGCAGGAGGTCACTTGCGGCAGGCGGTCACCTGCGGCAGGCGGTCCCTGCGGCAGGAGGGTTACCTGCGGCAGGAGGGTTACCTGTGGCAGGAGGTCACCTGCGGCAGGCGGTCACCTGCGGCAGGAGGGTTACCTGCGGCAGGAGGGTT
>VZRL01004713.1:2176644-2348704 GCA_013397895.1 Origma solitaria
GAGGGCCGGGCGCCGCTCGCGCCGCGGGGCGCGCGGCTCCGCGTGCCCGCCGGCCGTGCCCAGTTCCCGTTGCCGGGGCCCGGCGGCGGCGATGGTGAAGGAGACGATCCGGGTGTACGCGCGGGTGAAGCCGCTGCGCCGGCGGCAGCAGGCGGGGGTAGGACGGGAGCTGTGCCCCGGGGGTGCGCTGGGGATGCCGGGGAGAGCCAAGGGCTGCCCGGGGAGCCGCGTACCCCGCTCAGGTGGGGGGAGCGGGGCGGGCGCCTTCCCCTTCAGAGGCTCGGGCGGCTGGCTGGGCCGGAGGGGCTGGCACGCGGGCGGGTGTGTGGCGAAAAGTTCCTGCTCGCCGAAGCCTTAGGAAGTTCATAAACCCACGAAGTAGAGGACTTCAGGCTGTGACTGTTGGGGGCGTGGGCGAGGAACTTGCTTGCAGCCTAGTTATTAGAGAAAGGCTCCTTAGGAAAACACTTGACACGCGTCACTGGGTTTGTGCATTTCAACAGCGCTCTGTGTTGCTCCCTGTGGTACAGCTGCCCTTGCAGGCGATAATAAAGACAGTGAAAGTGTTCCTCAGGAACCGTGCATTTAGATCTCTCAATTGCCTTCTCGTTTTAAACCAGGTCTTCTCGCCGTAGCCTTTTTCTCGCCATAGCCTTTTTCTTGTCGTAGCCCTTCCTAATATATTCTTCCAGATTTTTTTGGAGAGGTTTGCACTGGGGGCCATGTTTTGTGTTTTGTAATACAAAGAACAGATATTAAAGTGCTTTAATAAGCAAATGATGTCAAAAAGGCTGCACTTTTGTTTCAAATATTATTGTTGTGGTTACCTGGTGACAGGATAATGCAGGTATGTGCTGGTTTTGTTGTACAGTAGTTAAGCAAGATCTTCTCATATTTAGTGCAATTTGTAAAAGGTTCATCTCCAGACAATTACAGGCGCTAAGCTTAGGTAAATGTTATATCTAAGGGTTGTGCTGTTCTGTTGATGAAATTATTCTGTGAATTTGTATCCATGCTCGTTAGAGTTATTCAGTTGATGATGAGGAACCTCTGCCCAGTCTGGAGATTACTGTGCCACGTGACTTAGCAGATGGGTTCATCAATAATAAACGAGAGATCTACAAGTTCAAGTGAGTAGAAGCCTTATCTTTCTACCTTCTGCCTTTAGTGATTGAGAACACTATGTGTAGTGAAACAGATGTATAGAATCAGGAAAAGTCTAATCTTTAAATTATGATGTAGATAGGTTTATTTTTATACAACTCCCTTAACAAGAGGAATACTTCAATCTATGGTCTTTACCACAATGGGTCTGACAGTGTTGGGTGAAACTGTCATACTATTGTCTGTCCATTGCAAGTCATAACACATTTTTAAGTCTCATCTCAAAGATTTTTTTATCAGTTCTTCTATTTTTGCAGCTTATTTTGAATTTATGTATGAAGACTGAAGCAGGACTATATGTTCTCTTGTGTTCTAATGAGTTGTCATAGGCTGGCTAAAGAAGTCTTGATGTAAAACACACTGTTTAGAAGCTGTGTTTCAGACATAGCCAAAACAAGGTAAATAAAACCAGAAATTGTTGAAAGAAACAAATCCTTGCTTGTAGTATGTAAATTTTTTAGAAACTTAAAATCAGTACAACAATATCACTCAAACATTTTTATTATTTCAACAGAAAAGTTAGGCAACACTTTAAAATTCTGATGATGAAAAAAAGCTAGATATATAATCACTTCTAATGACGAGGTTGAGACTCCTCTAATAACAAGGTCTTTTTCCAATTTGGATATGTTTTATTTTTTGCAATAATAAACAAGTAAATTTTTTTCTCTATGCTATTAGAAAAGAGAGCTCCACATAAAAAACTGCAGCTCAGAGTGATGTCATTATACATCAGCTAAGGTAATCTGCTTGAGAAGAGAGGAGTTGCCCTCAGGCATTTTGCAAACAAGGACAAACTGTTGATGGATATTAAGCCTGGAGTTAGCTTTGACTGCAGTGGCCATGAGATAGTGAAATTCAGGATAATTAGAGAAGGATGTAAGGCAAAAAGTAGGATTGCAACCCTGAACTTCATGAATGCTGACTTCGGCTTGTTCATGGATCTGCTTGAAAGGATTCTCTGAGACACTGTCCTGGAGAAATGTCCAGGAAAACGGACTGATTTTCAAGGATCATATTCTCCAAGCTCAAGAACAGTCCCTCCACACGAACAGAAAATGATATGAAGGCAGCAGGAAGCCTGACTGGATGAGGAAGCATCTCACAACTAAATGGCAACATTAAAAGAGGGGTAGAATGGGTGGGAAGACTATCAGTTGACCCAGGAATGCTGTGTGACTGAAGAAATGAGTCAATAGGAATCTCGTGAGGTTCAACGAAATGAAATACCAAGTCCTGCTTCTGGTGAGGAATAACAAGGGCAGGCTCAAGGATAACTGAAAGCAGGTTTGCAAACCTGGAATACTGGTAGACAAGTTGAACATGGGTCTGCAATACACCATTTGCAGCAAAGAAGGTCAGCAGCTCCTGGACTAAAAAGAGTATTGCCAGAAGAACAGGGGAGGTGATCCTTCCCCTCATCAAAACTGGTGAGATCACATCTGGAGTTCTGTGTCCAGTTCTGGGCTCCCCCAAAGGGACATAAAGATGATTAAGGGACCGGAGAGTATGACATGTGAGGAGAGGCTGAGGGACCTGGGACTGTTCACTTCAGAGAAGGCTCAAGGCGGTTACCTATTTCTATAAACACCTGATGGGGAAAGGGGAAATAAAGAAGATGGAACCAGGTGCTTCTCAGTGGTGCCAATGTGCAGGACAAGAGTTAATGGCCATGAATTGAAATACAGGAAATATCACAGAATCATAGAATGGCTTGGGCTGGATGGAACCTTAACGATCATCTAGTTCCAACCCTCTCTGCCACTAGACCAGGTTGCTCAGAGCTCCATCCAGCTTGGCCTTAAACACTTCCAGGAGTGGAGCATCCACAATATCTCTGAGCAGCCTATTCCAATGCCTCAACACTCTCGCAGTAAATAATTTCTTCCTAATATCCGCCCTAAAACTACTCTCAGTTTAAAGCCATCCCTCCCTGTACTGTCAATATATGTCCTAGTAAAATACTCATTTCCATCTTTCTTGTAGACTCCATTCAGGTACTATAAGACTGCAATTAGGTCACTCCAGGGCCTCCTTTTTTACAGGCTGAGCAATCCCAATTCTCTTAGCTTTTCTTCAAAGGAAAGGTGCTTAATCCCTCTAATCATCCTGGTGGCCTCTTCTGGACTTGCTCCAACAGAGCGATGTCCTTCCTGTGCTGGTGACTCCCCTGTGAACTGATCGAATACTGGAACAGGTTGCCCAGAGGGGTTATGTGCCTTCATATGTGGAAATACTCAAAATCTGACTGGACAGAACCCTGTTCTGGGTGACTTTACTTTGAGCAGGGGGATTGGAGCAAATGGTCCCTTTCAACCTCAAGAACTCGGATTCTGTAAAATTACTGCAGGTATTTTCTATAGAAAGTGATGAAACATATTGAATTAAATATCTCCTTGTGACCTATAGTAATTGTGCAGCAGAATGAAGGAAATAGCTCGAAAAAATGTGAGCCTGGCTGTACTGGTGAGATGCTGTATTTGGTTATAGTGTAATCTATTTATCCGGGATTCAGTGTGGTGCCAGTTACAAACACTAATTCTCTTGATAGATTTAAAATACGGTTTATTTTTTTCTAAGCCACATCATTTTATCAGAGGATTTTATTGTACAGATCTTGTCAAAGCAGCTCTGTGTACAGCCTGTTTATGTACAATAGCACAACAGCAAGCTGTGGTTAAGACTACAGGGAAAACATTGTACTAAGTTATGTAAGCCTAATGATGTAAACATTGATTACTACAAACACAAACAAAAATGTATGAATCAAGTAGTGTTTAACATTCTAAGCAATTATTATTTGCTTAATATTTTCAGATTTCAGAAAATTTTTGATCAAGAGGCGAAACAAGATGTGCTTTTTGACAGCATTGCCAAACCAGTGGCAGAATGGTACGTTGTTGATCTTGCAAGTAACCAGGGAGAAGCTATTTCTGCTTTTGTTGTATTACTCGGAGGAGAGCTGGCAAGTCTTTGTTTCGTTGTTGTAAAAGTGGATTGATGTTCTAATTTTCTAAATACTGACATGTCTGAATCCAGGAGATATACAATCCCCTGAGAATTTTATGCATACTAATGCTCCAATTTTGACTCTTAAAATAGCAATGCTACTGTTGCCTTTTTGTTCTGTAGTTACAGAAATCCATGCCCAATTCTTTTTTTTTTTTTTGTCTGTAATATAAGCTGACTTCATTGCCTTAGAAAAGTATTCCCTATATAGTTTCATGAGGAGGTAAACCTGATGAAAACCTTATCCCCCCATATAGTTTTCATTAAGTTAGGGAGTCTCATTAATATCTGTGGAGATATTCCTAATTCTTGTCCTTACTGCTTTTGTCTTAACACGTAAGGCAGTGCTTTTGACACTGCTTTGTTTTTTTTTCTCCTCCGTTTTCATAACCAAACAATGCTCATATTTGACAGTTTCCAAAGGCAAATATTTAAGACTGATGAAGTCTTTTGAATTCATTGTGTGAATTGAATGCCACTCTGAAACAGGTGGCTTTTCCAGTATGCCATTTTCTTTGCTCAGTTTGCTGTCCACATTGCTGAAGTTTGTACTGGTTATAGCGAGGGAGAAAATCCCATGCTGGAGGAGGCAGAATTTCTGCATAGTGTTTGCTTGTATATCAAACTTACTGGTCAAAATCCAAACTCTTACTGAGTTGGGAAGTATTACTTCAGGTGCCAACTTCTTTCTTGTTCATTGTCTGACCCATCTGTTGGTTTAAGCTGTGATTCTGCAAGTTATTCCTCAATCTATTTCACAGTCCTGTGTTTAGCGCTGTAGGAAAACAAACGTCTTCAGCTGGACAGTAAGCCTTTCTCAAGTTGTTCCATGGAAGAAAAATATATCTATCTCTTTATAATTTCATTTTCTTTTTGCCTACCCCTCCCTCCTATTTTCTTCTCTAAAGTCCCACATAAAGCAGAAAGGTAATTAACAGTGAGAATGAAGAGCCAGTGAATTTGAAACTTCATTAGAATAAGATAAATAGACTTTAAAATCATGCTTATGTTATTTTCTCATCCAAAAGGTATTTGCTTATCTGACATTATCACATGTAGCTTCAGATTAGCTCATACACTTCACTTTAAATATTTCTGTATTTAATGTTGACTGCAGAAAAAGGTCCTTATCTTATTTGAGTGTGTTTGGAAAGAGAAGGGTTAAAAGTCTTATTGTTACATACTGTGGATGTAATTATGCTCAACAAAAGCTCAGAGTATCAAAATTAACTAACAAGAGACTGGCTATTTTTTTTCCCTTTGGAGTGTTTTGCTAGAGTATGGAAAGGTTTTCCAGTTGAATAATTCATCTCTACAGTGCTCTAATGAGCAGGAAGTGGTATTTTTTCTCTTTATTTCAGTGTTAGCTGATAAAAGGCTTTTTTAATATATTAATTTTCTCCATTATGTAGGCTTTAGTTTTGGGGTTTAGGTATTTTTAAGTACTTGGAAGTACTTAAATGCTATTAAAATCAGTGGTGTTTAGGCATACAATTATCTCCAAATAGCTGAGTCTTTATCTTTAATACTAAAATTGACTTATAAAACCATTCTTAATGAAATCAAGATTTTGTCTCTGAGCGTTATCATGTGCTAAAGCTTGTATTCTAACATAATACTGAAGGATAGTGTTACTTGTGTTTTTATAATAGAGTAGACAATAACTAAAGTACATTCACTGTTTTCGATCCCTCCCTTAATTTTTTACATCTTTTTAGTCAAAAATATATGTTTCAAATTGTCTTCAGAATCATGAAGTTCCTTGGTGAATGGAGTCCTGAACTGGGCCTGATATTTATTTCACTCTCTAGTTAATGACACATTTTCCTTTTTATCATGGGACAGTAAGAATTGCCCTGTTTCTCTGAAAGACCACAGTTTTTCACAGAAAAATGTTCTTCACTATTTGTTTTTTTCAAAGTCAACATTCTCTTGCATGAAATGGCTGTTGCAAATACACACATTTCTGTTGTTGGAGTCACTTTACTAAGGGAACAGTTTTTGCATGTGTATTGCCAGGGAAAAGAAAGTAGCAGGAAAATATCAATGAAATAATTCAGTAACATTCTGAGGCTCTTTGTCATGCATTCTTACAGTCCTGTGAAAATTCAGTTAGAGACTTGAATATGCAGAAAAAAAATTCATAGGCATTGTTTAAACTAAAACCAGCAATGCAGTGCTGAGGATTCTAAAATCTTTCTAATTTGTCCTTGGATGGATGGAAATTGGATGCAACTTTCTTTTCTCTTTTCCTTTTTTCATTTTTTTCCTTTTTAGTGTGTTTTCTTTGATGCTGGGCCACTAATTCTCTTTAAGTCCAGTTACATTGTCATCTTCCCTGTGGTTTCAGAGGCACCAGACATTAGTTTGTTTAATTTGCTTCTTCAGTCAAAAGTGCCAACCTCTGCAAACCATTATAAGCATGTGATTTGCTTGAACTTTATTACTTTTTTTCTATGCTTGAGTTGTCTCTTACATTGTTTCCTTTTAATTTTAAATATATATTCTTTATAATGTTTTTGTGCAGAGCCAGCCTAATGTTTAAGAAGCAGCACTAATTCTGTTACTCTATCAAAAATAGAAAAAATAAATAACATCCTACTTTAGCTTTTTGCTAATGATTAAGCATTGCTTTTGCCTCACAACTAAACAAGGCTACTCTTAAAATGTTTCAAGTATTAGTATTATGATTATACATGCCATCAGAAATTAAATAGAAAATATTAATTGTTTTGAATTAGTTGTGTTTTCAGGTCCAATATGGCCAATGCTTTGGTATTAGATTTCTTGATTTATAAAAGAATAACATTTCAAAATGCTTTTTCTTCAGATGTCTCATGCAAATAAAAAATAGCTGAGCTGTTTATAAACGTAATGGCAATCACCTGTGATCTTTTGAAAAATCTGACAGCCTCAGGGATAACGCTCCCATTGCCATAGGTTGCGGTTTCTTCTCATGTTCTATGTTTATCCTGAGAATTATCATCTGTAATATATAAACTACTTCAGTTTACTCTGTTCTGGTTTTGTCGCTCTTTTTCTGCTACTTATTCTTATAGTAAATGTAATAAAAATATTTTATTAACAATTATCCCTTTTGTACCTGGATATATTTGTCACACAGTGTTGGAAATAGTGGTTTGGCTCATCTGCATCACAAAGGCCTGTAGAATATATGTGTAACAAAAATGCATGTTGTTTCAGATGTCAGCTGAAACAAATGTAGCTTAAACTTTCCCCTAAATTGAGAAATTAGATAGTAATGCTAGCTACTCTTTCTCAAAGTGAGTACAATTATGAGGCAATAAAAAGTGAAAAGTGTCATTGATGTTTCTTCTGAAATGACTATTAGTTGCTTGTGTTTGTTTTGACTTACACTGTGCAATTTAGAATTGTTCAAAAAGGCTGCTTATTATAAGTTACAGTTTGACAGCTTTGATTCAGAATATTTGTGTCACTTACCTGTTTATGGTGAAATTCTAAATATATTTAGAGATCTTAGTCAAAATAAGAAATAATATTACTTTTTTTTTTTTCTGTGGGAGCACTTCTGAAATTTCTAAGGAAATTTGCCTGCACTAATCTCTTGAAAACAGCTGCATGCACATTTGGAAATCAGTTTTGTTTTTTAAAGATGAGGCATTACCAATTTGGATTTGTTCCACAAATCTGGCAAAGACATGAAGAAAAAAATGTCATACTGAGATACTTTGCTTATTTTAATTAAAATAAACTTTAGTCTGACCTTCAAGTGTTAGAAGATACCTGAAAACTGAGTCTCTGTGAAGACAAATTCTCCTGAAAACTTATTTTCCAGATCCTTGAAATTAAGTTCTTCCTTCTTTTTATCTGCAATATAATTTGGGGGGCTGGTTTTGTCAGGACTGTGTTAATTTATTTTTTTAATATTGATGTATTGAGGCTTTTTGAGATAGAAGGAAAGTGAGAGACATTGGTAAAATTTTTCAGGTCTGCAAAAACTGAGATAAAGAGAGGGCCAACAGTATCCAAATATCAAAGATACTGATGTTCTCTGCTTTTTTCATTAGTCCAGTATTTTAATAGTTATTGAATATTTGCTTCAACCATATGCCTTTATGTTACTACTCATTTAAAATGAAGATGGCAAAACTCATGTAAAAATAATAACATGAAGCTGAAATAAACTAACACAATAATAGTAAATAATGTTTTAAGATGAAAGTTGTTTCTTGTTCTCAGGATTTTCTCTTACGTACTTAAAACCACAGAATTTAGTCTTACTTAATAAGGGTTTTTCTTTGTTTTATTTATTCATGTTGTAAACTTTGAACAAAACTTTCACTTCGAACTTCTTCAGAAAATTAGAATAATTAGGTAAGAAGGGATCTCTGTAGGTCATCTGGACCAACTTTTTGAGAAAAGCAAGTCTAGCTTCTAGATATGTTTCTCAGGCCTTTATTCAGTAGAGCTTCAAAACTGTCCAAAGATTGGAATCCCGTAATCCATGCAGGAACCTGTTCCAAGGCTTAACTACTCTCACCATGAAGAGTATTTTCCTTATACCCACTTGGAGTTTCTTCTCACAACTTGTGACCACTGCTTTGTGTTCTACCACTGTAAACCTCTGGGAAGAGTTTGAGTCAAACTCTAATGATCCATTGCATAAGGTGGTAATTAGGTACACGTATGGCTTTTGGCTTTCTCTACTCTGGGTTGATAGGAACCAGTTCGCTTGGCTTCTTGTGTATGATGTGCTGCAGCCTGAATTAAATTGGTTCTATCAGGCTCACTCCAGTTTCTTTAGAGCATTTGTCATCTACTGGGGAGACCAAAACTAGGAGTGGGACAGAATTCAAGGTGGAGAGTTTCTTTCTCTCTCTCTCTCTCTCTCTCTCTCTCTCTCTCTTTTTTCTTTTTTTTTTTCTTTTTCTTTTTCTTTTTCTTTTTCTTTTTCTTTTTCTTTTTCTTTTTCTTTCAAATTTTGAGGGTAACTGTTCTGGTTGATTCAGCAAAAGCAGTGCAGCAGCAGAGGAAGCAGAGATCTTCGTTATACTTAGGCAAAAACCTCCCTAAAGTCTCATTAACAATGAGCACAGAAACAAATGAAAAGTTCTGTGTCCATAAACTTTAAATAGAACAAATGATCTTCCCTGGAAATTAAAACAAAATGTAGTCAGAAAACCCAACCACAATAAAACAACCTCAGTCTGCTTTTAACCTCTGTCTACTGTCACTGGACTTTTACCACTATTTATATTGTCTCAGATACTCAAGGACAAAGTACTGAATGATATTTTAGACTGTAGTAACTACCCATAAATTGTCTAGCTCTCACTTTAGGAATTTCTCACATGAGGAATGTTAGGCAGTTGTAAACATAACATATCTATCAATTTAAGTGGACTTGCTTTCGTGAGTTATACTTCTGTATCACACCCTATATTTAGGAATTAGACATGTTTCAGGCATGAGACAAGGCAGTGGAGTGACTGGAAATGCCAGCACATAACTCTGTAAAAACATTCATTTAAATAGAGATCTGAAATGAGTTTTCATATAAAAGATCATATTTCACTGTGCATATTTTTAAATCATCACTAATTAGGAGTAAGTTAGAACATGCAAGTTGATAAGTGAGTAAGCTAATTTGAGGGGAAGAAACCACATGGTGTTGCTCTCCTTTACATTCATGTAAAAATTCTCATATGCCTGATAATGGATATTTTTTCGAACTCCAAAGTGCAGAAGAGGAATCATGTTATAATTCATTTGTCATCAGGCCAAAACTGATTTTCTGAGCAATCATCATTACATAAGCTTTTGTGTAACAATACTTGGGTTAGTAAGTGATTTTAAGTTTGTACTGAAAGTGGAATATTTAAGGAACATTTACTTCAGCTTTCTTTTCTATTATATGTCTCTTTTTCAAAACAAGAGAAGTGTTAAAATTAAGAGTGTTCCATGTTAATTGGAAAAATATTTGTGGAATGTATTTTGGAAATACCTAAAGCATTAGATGACCAGATCAGATCCTGTAAATCCTGAAGTGTGTTCAAGCATTTACACCAGCAAAAAATCTGCATCAAATTGGCCCCCTAAATCTCAGTCATATATTGGAAAGCTGGTCATTGAATTGAATAAGCTGTGGATCATGGTCTTAATGATACTTTGCAGGTGGAGAACTCTTTTCCAGTGGATATTTTAGTATTCCAGTTAGAAAAATACTAAAAGTATTGCAATTTCTTGAACAATGTTGTTGTGGGAGGTTTTTTGATAATTTGCGTCATTGGTTGGAGGTAAACCTTGAACATTTTTAATTTTTTTCATCATGTTGCTGTCATAATAGATGATAAGATTTATTTAGCAGTGGAATCAAATCAACATCCCTCATTAGCTGTGTGCACAAACCACCTTTCACTTGGAAAAGGCGTGATTTAAATTCTAAACAATATAGAGGATACATTCCATGCTTTCTTTTTGTTTATGCTTGCTGCTGTTTAGCTCTGTTAGGGGAGTCATGAAACACAAGCTTTTTTGTTTCTGAAAACCAGAAATAAGTTTTCAGTGCTTGATCAGAAAAGAAGCATTCAATTCTTTGGGTAAAAAGTAAGAACAGATCTAATCCTTTTCTATGTTAAAATCATTTTGAAGAGGACATATAATTTGATGATAAATTCTAAAGAAGAATAAAGAGATAAATAAGATTCAGGCATGTGATAATAATTATTCATACTTTAGGATTTGCTTGCCTGCAGTTAATACCACTATTTCCTTTTCTTTCCCTCCCACTCTATCTTATTCTGATTTCCACCAAACAGAATCTTTTTGCACAATTTTGTATTGTTTAATGATACCAACTTTGCTAAAGAGACTTGCTTATTGCATAAATATTTATTGATGAGTTCATAATACTTAGCAGGTAATCATGATGTTTCCTCATCAGTATTTTGAATTGACTTTTCTTACAGTGATCAAAAAGACAGGACTAACATTTATCAGTCCACCCACCTTAACATGCAGAAAACATATGTAGATATATAGACATACATGTTTCCATTTCAAATATATCACGCAAACATTACTATTTTTTCTTATAGTAAGTTTTGTGATATGTGAGTCTTCATATGGTTTGACCACATGTATTTTCACTGAAACACAAAAATAAATATTCAATTAAAAATATATATTTACCAAGTGTTGACATATTGTTGTTATGCTAGAAAATATGGAAATCCTGATGTTCTGGCATCATGAGTTAAATCTAAAATATTAAGATTCGATTTGTTTAGTTCTGCTCTATTTGAATTTGCAGCTTTTGACATCTTGGGGCCTTTCTTGGCTGTCATGAAACTGCCAAGAAAGATCTTACACATATTAATAAGAGACCTTGAAGACAGCTCAGTGTGTTAAATGAGATTGAGATACAAATTTTTGCACACCTATTGCATGTCCGTGTTTTCCCTGAAATACTATAGTTTTTTGTGGAAATCTTACCTTTACAGAATTTGAAGTCTTGGGCAGGTTTCTTTGAGATTTCCTTACATGCAGAAATTCGAGCCAATGAGATTTGTCCCCATTCAATGCATCTTACTGTTCACAGGTATGAACTTAGTGCTCCTGCACATGACACTTTAAGTTTTTCCTTTACACATTTAAGTTGGTCACATTTTCCAGATAGAAACATGGAATATGTGGTTATAAGCACTAGAATCAACAAGCAAAGCTGAGTCAACAAATTATTTGTTAGAAACTGACTTTTTTATATATATTATTCTTTTCTTCTTATAAAAACTAAGTCTCTATCACAAAGTGTTACAAATATATGCCTGCATGTTTCAGGGAATAGTGAAAATTATCCTCCTAGTTCTGTAATAGAATGAAACAAATATACAAATTTAGAGAAGATTTTAGTCACCATATTCTAAAGTTATTTTTCTCTGTAGTGGGCTTTTTTAGTTCTAGCTTGGTATTGACAAAAAAGCCCCAAGTCTCTGCAGTAATTCTGACAATCACAACTTTGCTAAAATATGCTAGAGACATATTTCTCTAGCAGCATCTTAGCTAATCTGTCTGGAAGTTGACCGTGAACCTCTGAACAGGGTGCTATACAATGTTATATGAGTGCAAGAAAGATCTTTTCTGCAGAGCCTCTCCTTGGATTATGGGTCTTTGATGTGTTTTATTTGAAGTAGTAAAGAGACTACTTATTCAACAAAATGTCTCCTTAACCATGCCAAAATTCAGCTTTCAGAGAGAAAAAAAAAATACGCGAAGTTCTGGGTGTTCTGATAACACCAAGGGGGCATGACTGAAAATATCCTTTTAGTGTATAATTTTATTTATGCATAAAATTCTCACATGACTACCATCATTAGCACGTGGAGTTTCAAATACTAATTTTAACAAAATATTGGGATTTTTGTTCAGAGAATGTGAGGAGCAAAAATGCAGACTTTGCCTGTGTGAACTGCCACTCTTGCAAAGTTTTGCTGAATAGGCAGGAAAGAGGTGCTGATTCTCTACCACATTTCCCAGCAAATTTCTACTGCTGTTGGGGACAACTTTAATTTGCAAATTAGAATCTTCAAGGATCCCTTTGGTGGATGTGGTTTAGAAAAAGTGTTTTCCTCTTGTCATGTTGTAAGACATGTAGCAAACTTCTTTTGGTACCTGCTGCAGTTCTGTTTCACGATGAAGAGGAGAATGTGTATATTTTCTGCTCGCTATACTAGCTTCTAGCATCTGAGGGACCTTTCACTTTGCCAAAGGTAATTTTGCAGTATAGTTTGGTGTTGTTTTCTTAAACAGCATTTTATGGATGGCTAAAGGTTAATGAAACTTCCTGTGTTTTTTGTTTTCCTAAAGGAATCGTGCATCTTGAGTTGAAAATAAGTATGTATCTTAAACTTCCTGAGTATTTAGTAAATGGATATTGATTTAATTGATTCATTGATTGATTTGGTATTGGTCCATCTACATATAGCTACCATTTCAGTGTTAAACTCCTCGGAGAACTAAAATTAGATTGATAGCGTTTGTTTGGTTTGATTTTTTTTTACTTGAAATACTTAGAAATGGGAGAGCAAAGTGTAACTTTAACTAAAGTATTTGCTGTAGTAATAGTTTGTCCATG
Organism: Origma solitaria; assembly: GCA_013397895.1. NCBI lineage: Eukaryota > Metazoa > Chordata > Aves > Passeriformes > Acanthizidae > Origma > Origma solitaria. The sequence goes on from VZRL01004713.1 coordinate 2,189,933, forward strand.
ACCCTCATTGTTAAAACATCCTATATTGCCATTGATTCCAAATGAAGCTACTTAAAAGAAGTGTTAAGTTAAATCAGACATGGATTTTTATGACTCAGTACATGTAGCCTTTATCACATGCAGGTTTTCAAAATTGACATTAACTGATCTTCAGAATTTCTACCCAGAATGGTAGTTACACATCTTCGATTTTAAAGTATATTTTATCATAAGCATACTACATATATATATATATATACAGAAAAAATTTCTGTGTAGTTTATAAGTTTAATTCTTTCTCCACAAGCCACTGTGGTGGAGGCTTTTCCTTTTCACTGCGTGTTCCCTTGTACTGTTTTCAGGAGGCGAGATCATAGTCTACAGCTTTCATCTGAGCCAAAGGAGCTTTGTCAGTCCTGTCTGGACTCCTAGGCCCTTGTCTCTTATAAAAGCGCTTGGCTTCTTAGACTTTGAAAAGGGAATTTGTTCTCCATCCTGTCCTCATGGAGTTGCGCATTACTGTTAGAAGGCTTTGCCAGCAGTTTCACTGCTGTTATTGGTAGTCTTCTTTCGTTACAGTCTTCATTAGCACCTCAAGCAGGCTGTCCTTAAGTTGACTTGGTGGTTAGCTGTAATACACTCTGAATGAAAGAAATGAGTGCTATAAAAATGGACAGGATGCAATTATATATATACATGTATATATATATATATATATAAATTACAAACACACGCATATAGATACACATAAATTTAGAAAATAAGATTGACTTCTATCTCAGAATTTAAAGAACATAACTGTGGAATCAAAGCCACATATGTAATACAATAGTAAGATTACCTATAATTGCTTTGGATTATGGGAATGCATTATTGACATTGATATGTTCATATTTTATGAACTTTCAGGGTTTTCTGGAAAACTTTTCAGACCTGTGCTGATGCACTGCAAAAAATATAAATAATATATGAATCAAATAACAAAAAGAAAACTCACTGACTTTCGTTGCTGTTTTGATAGCAGATGGTACATGAAATTTTATCCTGTGTTTGCATGTGAAGTGATTCTGATCAACGCCTTTTCCTGAAGTACAGGGATGTCAAGTTAATAGTTTGCAGCCACACATTTACTACTTTTTAACACATTGCAAAACACACCTTTAAAGAAGAGGAGTAAGGAAATTTAACCCCAAATGCTATATCTGAAGAGCCAGAGAGCTGTTCTGTATGAGCTGAAGAGCAACTGTGTTGCAATCAGACCAAGATTCCATCTAGCGCGCTATGCTGTCTCTCACAGGGACTAAGAGACAATGCTCAGAGGAAAAAACAGAGTAAGCATGTAGAGCTGCCTCTTCCATGTATCCTATTAGTCTTTAGTTATTTGTAGTTTAGGAACTTTCTGATTTTTCTGTGTGTAGTAGCCCTGAAGAAAAATTTTTTTGTGATTTAGTCCAGTCTCCGCTGAAGCTTGTCTGACATTCGAACATCCAAAACATGGCATGGCAAAACATTGCACAGCTTAACTATGATTTGCTTGAAGAGTCATTTCCCCTTGCTAAGTTTGAATCTGCCATTTCTGAACTTCTGTTGATACTCCTACCTTCTGGCAACTCATTACTGCTGTCAGCATTCAGATATTGTGACAGTGGGCACTAGAAATTCCTAAGATAGATGAATGAGGTGTTTTATCACAATAATTGTTTTGATTTTTAGCATCTGGAATATAATATCTGTATATACTCTGTATGTTTTGGAAGCAGATGTTCACTGTAGCTCCTTTCAAGATGTTTCTTTCTGTTTTTGTCTTTGACATCCTACTGTAATGGATTAAAATAAGCAATTTGGCAACTACTCAGGCCTTTAAATAAACTTTCATAAGCTGGAGAATCATTGCATCTCTTGTGGCTCCAGACCAACAGCTATCTATATATATGTTTATTTTCCTCTTATGCAAGAGTTGTGTCCCCCTTTTTATTTATTAAAATCATAGCTTATTTATCACTTTTTCAATAAACAAAATGCACAATAATAATTTTTGCTTTCCATTTTGTTTAACAAAATTAGCATGTCCTTAAGCATAGTAAATCAAATCCAAAATTTAAGATAATTAAACCTATCTGCTGTTTGGTGGAAATCAGGTAGAAGTCGATGGTGAGAGTGTGGTGAATTAGAGAAAGTATTTGAACTAGATTTTTTTGGCACTTCTGCAAATGGAAGTAAGAGGTGTGTAAAAGACGATGAGTTTGAATGCCATTTCTTGCTATGTCATTACATAGCTGTTTTGGCTGTTCCACAGAAGCTTCTTGTACAGTCATAGTTCTAACAGGATAGTTTGCTATTACCAATGTGGTTTTGTGTGTTTTTATAGTAAATAATCTTACTACACTGATTTGAGCACAGATTCTCCTTCATACCCTTATCCAAGGATAATCTGATCATTCAGTGTAGTCATATTCTCGGTATAAAAACTGACCCCTTGTATAGCAGTATCCTTACATGAGTTTCTAACCACAATATAGCTTTCTCTGTTTGCATTTAATGAAGTTCTGTGTGAAATATTTCTAAGATCTTGTAGTGTATCAATGGCATAATTCCTGACATTTACAATCTTTAAAGAGATTAAATATCATCCTTGCAAAAAATCATCAGCCAAACTAAAAAGTATTAAAAGATAAAGAGTAGCAAGTATGATCACCTAATAATAAATTAAGTCAAATCAACAAGAAATCCCTCAGTTATAGATAGTTTAAATTCTATAGAATCTAGAATACATATCTGAAAGTGTATTCTTGTATTACCAAGGAGAGTTGCTATGTAATTTAAAATTACTGTTAATTGTATTTTGATTCTATACAAAATTGATAATGGAAAATATGTAATGCCTGAAATATTAATTATCTTCCCTTTTTCAATTGTACAGTGTTTTGGCTGGATATAATGGTACTATCTTTGCATATGGCCAGACAGGCAGTGGCAAAACTTTTACCATCACAGGAGGAGCAGAACGTTACAGTGATCGAGGCATAATTCCCAGGACTCTATCATATATATTTGATCAACTGCAGAAGGTATGGGACATTGTTTTCTGCTTATTTTTAATGTCTGGTTTACAAATACTTAACTATTGCTAAAGGTTGTTTTTATAACAATGTTACAGGACATCCTAAAACTAATGCTGCAGAAAATAGCTAACTTGACACAGTACTCACTGTGTGCAAGAATATATTTGTAATTATTTTAGTTACCTGGTTACCTGGTTTATTGCAGTAGTCTGAAAATAATGGATATCTTTGGAGGGGGGATTTTGTAGTTTTAAAACTCAGGCTATTTTTAGTTGGTGCAGCATACATTCAGATCACACAAGTGGTTCTCCTTGTCTTAACACTTATATCAGCTCCACTCTGGTTTTGTATTGTATGCATTGCATTTCATTTTGACATTCTATGCAATTAAATGAGCCAACAAGTAAAAGGATGTGCCAAAGTAGGCACACTGATTGCTCATTTTGTTCTCATATTTGTGAGAAATTTAATTTTCTATTAGTGTCTGAAATACTTACATGAGTGAACAGAGTCAATCATTCTGGTACTTTCATAACTGTAGGAGGAAAAAGTGAAGAGAGGGAGAGGAGTCTTGTGTAATTTATGTTTTGTCTCTTCATTTACTTGGCCAGGCCTGTGACTCATTAAACATTAGTCTTCACATTTTAGCAAAGCTATTTGATTAAGCCAATTTAAATATTATTTGACATTAACATAAATAATTCCGCTGTACTTTTATACTCCGTCATTCACGTACTACGGAATACCAATTTGTATTCATAAGGGTGTAGGTCTCAGTCACATTAGCATGCTCTGTGTCAGTAAGGGTTAACAACAATAAGTAACTACTTTGGCTCTTTGGAAGTATTGGTTTGGCAGGAAATGTACACAGCATATTGTAGGTGCACAAAGACTTGTGGGAATGGAAATGAAAACATCCGCACGTAAACATGTTACCTGAGACCTCCTGCTGTGCTCACACAGCACCCATGGAGGCCTTTTGTTGTGGAAAGTGAAAAGGTTTATCATGTAATTGCCAGCAACAAACACTGTCAATGCACCAACATTCTTTTCTAATGTTAATTATGTAATGAAAACAAAATAGGATGAAAAATAACTAGTATGTTTGTCACCTTCTCAGCACAGAAATAAAAATGTTTCCCTCTTCAAGACTGGGTTTTGGATCAAAAGCTATACTTAGTTATGCTTATAGGGCTATTTCAATTTTCCTGCTTCCAAATCATTGCTTCAATTTTTTTTTCTTAATGCATTTTAAAGAATCTCTTCTTGGTGTTCTATCTTTCCTCGTGCGTTTCTTTTCATATCTTTCCACCGTTTCATTTCTTTATACCTACCACTGTGGTTTGGAAAGTGCTCAAATAGCGGGGAAGAATCATCTGCCTTCTAACCCTAAGTAGGATGAAACAGGAGAAAGTGAAATCAGGGACACAAAATACAAGACTTGTGAAAGTCTTACTTGGACAAAGACAGTACCATTTGAAACCAAGGAAACAAAACTTTTTACCCTGAATGAGAAACAAATCAAGCCCTTTGTTTTTAATAACATCTCCTTTTAATTTAGAAATTCTCCTATTTCCACAGCATCCTGTTTGAACTATTCTTTACTACATTTTTTCCATCCATCCATAGTGTATCTTTTCAATGATGTCCCTTGAAATAGTGAACTGTCATTATCAAAAAAAAAAGCCATGGGAAATAATTATTAAATGAAAATTACAAGTTATATCTCAAAGTATTTTGCAAAACAACAGTCATTGGATTAGATTATTAAATTTCTACTGTCATATGAGTGTTTTCATGGTGGCTTTGTCTGCTGAAAAGAAGAGATTGATTTCTTTATTCTTTTTTTTAATTTTGGAAATCATAGCCCACTATTTTGAGGTTTATGTTGTTTGGATTTGGCTTTGGGGCAGGAGAAAATTCTGTCTGCAAAACCCAGTTGTGTTAAATTACTTTTTGGCAATGTAATATACCAAAAGAATTGTGATTGCAGAGAACAGCTGACATCATATACAGTGCTCTAGTGTTATGATGAAGAGAGTGAAAAGCAGTATGTCACTGATGTTTCTAAATGAAGTAAATCTTATTTTGTTGCTGTTTTTACTTTTCTGTTTGTTTGTTTTTTTTAAGGTATTCTTTCTGTCCATAATATGAGGGTTCACCTTTTATAAAACCTTTTCATATATATTCTTTTTTTAGTGTAGAAGTAAAAAATGTTATATTGCATAGTTCTGTAAGCAGGCTCCCATGTTCTAAATATATACAGACTTTTTTAGGTATAAGGAATCAATTAAAAATCCCAGACTAAACTCATGGGTATAGTGGGGTTTTGTGGGGGATTTTTTGTTTTAGTGGTTTTTTTGTGTATGTGTGTGTGTCTGTTTTGGTTGGGGGTTTTTGTGGTTTTTTCCTTTTTTCTTCTTGCGTCTTTATACATATGGTAACAGAAAACATGAAAGTATCACAAATTGAAAATGTACACCATACCCAGGATAAGGAAAAGAGACAGAGTGAGAAAGTAACCTAGAAGTCGGAGAAATAAATTTGTCTTGTGATCTACCTCTGAGTTCTCTTTATAGCACCGTTTTTTTTTTCCTTTTCTTATCCAGGACAGCAGTAAAGTATATACAACACATGTTTCCTACTTAGAAATCTACAATGAATGTGGTTATGATCTGCTGGACCCAAGACATGAGGCCGCCAGAATGGAAGATTTGCCGTAAGTAATAAGGTTACAGAAAATCATCAAAACAAAGAGGAATAATTTTCCTATACGCCGTTATATTGTTTGCGGACTTTTTGAAGTTGTGCTACTGATCTCAGTGTCAATTTAATCAGAGTACTTTGTTTTCACAACTTTATCAGCATTGCCTTAATTTTCTGTTATTTTGTATGTATGGCGGCTAGGGAGACTAGATGGGAGTAACTGAAGGTAAAAGGATTAAAAGTGTTTGTTGCAATTATGCAGAAGAGCTCTCTTGCAGCCACTGACAAGGAGAAGGTGCATTTGTTTTTCTCATGGCAGCCTGTCCCTTTGTATGGCATATATGACTCTGTGTGGCAGAGACATGTAACAGGTGGTATTTCCTTGCAACAGTAATGAGAAAAGCTCCCTGCTTCCATGTGGACCTTTTCCTTCAAGGATAATTATTTTTCTAGAATATGCAATTATGAAATAAACTAAGGAGCAGCTAGAAAATAGGCCACAAAGTAGTGCAGAAAACAGTATGTTTCCTTCAGAATGGGTGATTGTTATAATTGTTGTCACTGATCAGACAATAGCACCTACTAATACTTGGAAGAAACAAAGGTTTGTAGGTCATGAACTGCCAGCTGGTGAAATTAAAGATTTCTAATTTATAGGAAATCCTAATCCTCGTCTCCAAGTCTGAAATAATAGTTTATAGTCTGTGTTATTCTTTAAATAGCTAAGCAAACTCTAGGTGTGAATAAGTGAGTTGTTGATTGGATTTGCAAGTGCCATGAAATAATCCTGAGCACCATAAATTTTATTGCTCAACGTAATGATTACAGGCACATTTAAATAGCAATGAAATCACTGCTGATACAAGAGCAGGAAACATGCTGAAAATTTTCGATGGGGCAATAACAGAAAATCAATAGAATTATATCTTGAAATAACTATATTATTCACATATTATTAAACCATTTTTATTTATTAAAACTCTTCCAACACAATATTTTATTGTGTTTAAATGAAGCTTTAATTTTCCACACAGTTCGGGGTATCTAGGACATGTTTATCCAAAATAATTTTCAAGACTGATCTTTCTAAAAGAAGCCAATCTAGATATTAGGGAGGCAGCAGACAAATGCAAAATATGAGGCTGGGCTGTGAATTGCTCTCATTGTTTCACTTTCTCCACCTGAAAAATGGAAGTAAAATTTATCACTATATGACACCACAGTGTTATAAGGACTGTCTCCATTTACCAGTGTCTTTTGTTGCCAATTTTAGGATCCTAATTTAATTTATTACCTGCTTCCTGTGGTATGCAGCCAAAAATTTTGATCAGAGGCTAATTTGGATAATAATTTTATTTTTGAGTCCATTTTTACCGCATGTAAAAATTAGTGTTACACTTTTATTCACCTTATTAAAGTTAATGCTCTTAAGTTATTCAAGTTTATTGCATTATTAATTTCATTTATTAAGTTATTTGAAATATTTTATCTGAACTCATTCCATTTGATATTTTATAAAATTTAATTTATTCAGTTCAAATAAATTGCATTTGATTAATTTAATTGCAGCTCTGAAACAGATATTTGGGGGATCATATGCTCTGGAAAACTTGTCACATTTTAAAACTAGGTTCTGAATATTTGCTAATAATTGTGACTTTTAAGATCTCCAAATTATTTTATGTATGGTGATTCCGTTAAACTAAGGATTAACTCCTTATTGTATATAAGGTTATTATAAATATAAAAGTTGATAGACGGCTTGGTTGTAAATTAGGGAGGAAGCATACTGGGAAAACCATAATTACCTGTACACTTACATAGTGTATACTACTACAGGATGAGTTTTAGTGAGATAATTAATTTTTCTCTGCAGATACTAATATTAATAAGTGCTTTAAGGTTTTACTGTATATGGACATTATTATTTCCACTACATCGTTTGTCAATAAAATATGTTCTGTACACTAAAACTATACCTTCATGACTCATATTTAACCTGTGTAAAAGTATTTCATTTAAAAAATTTGGTTTGCTAATTTTTTAATATTGTAGCTTGCGGATTCAAAACTTAAAAATATATAGTGTCATTCTGAGCTAAAAAGGGAGTAAAAATTGCAGGAATGGGTAGTTGCATGATTAACTATATTTCAATTACTTGATTAATTTTCACAAATGATAAAGTAGAAGTTGCATATAAGTAAATAGTAATCACATATTTTAAAATTTATCAGGTATTCATTACCTAACATATATTTAATTTTTCTGACAATTTTATGTGCCTAAGAGCTCTTATTATTTTACTGATAGTAAGCAAAATACAAAGCAATAACTTTCTGAAGTTTGCTTGAAAGCCTGTATTTAATGATAATATTAAAAAGAGCTAATGTGTTTTGTATTTTAAAGGTGTCATACTGTGCATAATTTTCTGTTGAACTCCACAGCGAATCATCTAAGCTTTAACCACCAAGCACAAAACATCTAAATTTTAAGCACCATACAAAGCCAAAGGGAGAGTGTTTACCCAATGTTCTTGGGTAAATATTAGCAGTCAGTGATGATACTTTCCCACGTATTTAAGATGGACAGGAAGAGTATTGAAGAAATCAGTCATTTTAGAAGAATAGGCAAAAAATTAATTAACCTCATGTAGTATGCAGTTGTTCTGGAACAGTATTGTTATCTGTATTCCTGCAAAAGAAGGAGATACAGTTTGAATCAAAGATATGTACTTCTGACCAGAAAACTCTGCAGTATTGGCTTTATGTTACCAGTTCAGTGGAAGAAATAAACACAGATTGCATTTGGGTTATAGAAGTCATGAAAGGCTTTTTGATATACTACAAGCTTGTTGATAGTATTTGAAAAATGAAACTTTAAAATTGTAATTGATGTTTAAGGCAAAGTGAATAATAGACATTTTAAAAATTGTCCATTACATTAAATCGTTACATGATTAGACTTGGAATCTCAGCTCCTGAAGTCAAGAGTTTGTGTGTAGCCATAATTTTTATATTCTGTAGACTGTGAAATTTTCATCTTAACATTGCTTATTCATTTCATTAGAGTCTGCCAGACAAGAAAGGAAGAGGCTCTCACAAAAACAATTGCTACTTTCCTGGAAATAAATTCTTGACAAATGCATGAATCTGCACATCTGTATGTCTATCTATATGTACACATACATTCTGTTCATACACAGAATTATGTAATTATTGACATATGCATGTCTATGTAGGATATGTATATGTACACATATTTATATATGTATACATGTACATATTTATATACATAAGCATAAATGGGTATCATGTCTCTGATAGGTACAGATATTTCTACAGCAAGTAAGGTTGGTTTTGAAATCCCACTAAACTTCTATTTTAACAGAAAAAAACTAGTTTTCTTGATGTTTATTTGGAATTATATTACACATAGTTCATAGAAGATACCATTGATATACCTTAATGCTTCATACAAAATATACTTTAGTTTACAATTGTAGCTTATTTTCTTATACGAATCCGTCAGTGTTTTAATTTTGTGGCACTCTAGCTGAAATCCAGGATATGCAGATGCAAAAAATGTTTGAAGAATCTTACTTGCTGTAATGCAAAAACTGAATTTAATATTGACTGCCTAATTCTGTTAGTAGCTGTAGAGAGTTACATGTTTATACAAGGGAATTATGTTTTTTTTCAAACACATGAAACGTACAACATTATTGCTCTAAAATAAGACTGGAAGAAGACTATTTAAATACTTACTGCTGCATCATGTTTTCATAAAAATTTTGCAAGACTGTTCAAATTAGGAATATTTTTCTAAAGCTCGTCATTTCTTGTGCATTTATGCAAGAGCCTTTTATCTCCGACAGGTTCTCTGTTGTAGTGTATTTGTAATTTATGTAACCCAGTGTTACTGAATCTAACCGATTTCACTTTAGTTACAATCTACCAGTAAAAACCCTAACTTCTTATTTGTTAAGAAGTAAGAATTTTTTTTGCACCAAATATAACACAAAAGTAAAGGCTGAGGTTATAGAACCATTAGTCAAGAATTACTAGATTAAGTCATAGATAACCAAGAAGTTACTATTTTACCTGTCCTATCACAGGTGACCCTCTTGCGTGTAAAGACAAACTAAAATTAGTGCTGTCTTTCCTTAGAATGACAGTCTAAACTGCATTATTTGGGGGGCTACTTCTCAGGGAGCTCAGACAACCATTACTCAGGAGTGATGGAGCCAGGGGAAAACAATCTAAACTTCAAGTCAGCATAAGTGATTCCCTATTTTTGTGTGTAGATTTTTTAAATCTTAAGTTCTCTGAGAGGGAAATGTCTAAGTTTTTGCCGGCTGATTTTAAGAAAACTGCACTTAAAGCTGAGAGCCAATTAACTTCAAACATCAACAGTGATGCCTATATCAATATATGCTAGTAACATACAGAACTGTTAGGTTCCATGGGGTCAGTGTGAAATTTTTTCACTTTAAAACAAAATCTGTAACTGAATATTGGTTAACTACCTCAAATGAGTTTATACTGTTCTGTTTCTCTACTGCCCTCCAAGGGCTTTGAGAGTTATCAGATTGCTGACATGGAAAGCTAAAACAGCTAGTATAATAATTCCTGTGTTGCTTAACAAAGAAGGATAAAAATAAAAAAGGCTAAAGAAATAATTTTCAACATACAGGAACTGTATTTTATTCAGTCTGATTTTTTTGATGCAAGTAAACCTGATGCTCCTATCCAGGCTCAACAGGACTAATGTCAACGCCTTTCAATGGTTGTACCAGCTATGTAATCTGGAAACTGACCACCATCCATAAACCTTCAAGACCTATATTTTCAGTGTTCTGAGAATTAGCAGTATTTTAAAATTTCTAAGGCTAATATTATATCAGTTCACTTTTTAAAAAATCTGAAATATGTTCTTTCAAAATTACAAGTCTTCATGGTGTTACTACTGAATACCAAAAGTTAGAATACAAAGTTCTATAAAGGTTAAGCTTTTCTTTTTGTTAATGAGGAGACAGCTAAAAACTGCTCTGAATAATTTCTTCTAAGACTGATTTTTTATTACAATTCAAACAAATTACACTTCAAATGTATACAGTAACTTCAGCATACATAATATATTGGTTATTCACGTCCATATTTTATGTTGATTTGTTTCCTGAGAAAGAGTAGAAAGTCAGTGAAGATTTTCTAAAGTAACTTTTCTGCAGGCATTTGATGAGTGAATGTCAGAGTTTATTTGACAAATATTTTTTTGTGAGTGAGGTTATTGAAGTTGCCTGCAAATTCTCACAGATTTTGTTCTTACATGAGCCACCATTCTCATTGTTTCAGTTTTGATTCCTTTTTGCAATGGTGGGGTGGAGGGGAGAGAGAGTGCACAGCTTTTTCCAGATCTCAGTGAGAAAGGTCTAGCAACAAACAGCTTAATAGGGTAACTGCTCTAGTAAGAGGAATAAGAGGAGGAAGGCAAGTGGCAAGTAAATCTTGGATCCCATCAGATGCTGGGCACTCTGCATTCATGCAGCATTGGACAGAGCCTGAATGGATTTCCCATGGCACACTGTGCAGAGCAGTACAATTCCTGGCCATGGAGAGAGAAAACCTCCCTTTTGGCCTTTTGAGCCTTTGTATTTCCTTACAAGAAAACAGCTTCATTCTAGAAGGTGTTCTCATAAGAACTTAATTAATTTCTCCTGCAGCCAAGGGATCTGTGCAACACAACACAAGCCTGCTGTGTGTGCAGCACACCACACAGGCTGTGCCAGCCCAGGTTCACTGTTACACGAATCATTAACTCCTAGATGTGTAACAGTCTCACAGCCATGTCCATAACATCCAGAACAGCCAAACTGTGTTTCTGTTGTCTCAAAACAGAATCCATTGGAGACAGTGGGAAGGATTTCATATCACAATATGATGTGTCAAGCAAACAGTCTGCATGAGCATTTACTCATCTCATAGTTCTCCCATGTTTCATAAGGAGATTATGCTCCAGGTCTCTACTTGAATGGAAAACCTAATGTGTCTGCTGTTTAAAGTTGTGCTGGTAGCTAATAACTTGTAACCTTACCTCTTAAATAAATGTTGATTTTGTCCTCTGTAATGGCATTCAGGAAGTTGTACTTCTGAAAGATCTTTTCTTGGGAATGATGCATAAGATGATTATATTGATCATCCTTTCTTAAAACATAAAGTTCCTTGCAATTTTACAAAACATTACCCATACTTATCCATCAATTTATTCTGTTCTTCTGGACAGACTCCAAGACGCATACTTTCTGCTTTTCTCTTTAATCTTTTTCCTAAATTTATTATTGGCTGTATAGCCTCCTCACAATGGAGTAGTATCACTATATTCTGCTTATGTACTGTCATAGAAGTCGTGTATCCTCATATATTATATGTTTGCATCATTATAATTGATTTTTAGATGTTTTTAAGTTTTTTAGATTATTTTAGGTATCTTCAATTCTAAAACCTAAAGAGCAATTAGAGTAATAGAAAACTTGATTTTTAAATTGTCATTTGTCTTCCAAAATATATTAAGGGGGTGTTTTTTATTATTTATGGTACACAAGTTAATGAGATGGTATTAATTAATCAAAGGAAGCTTTAAGGTCATTGTTTGCCTGTAACAAGAATTTAATAAATGAACGCATTCAATGTGCAAGGCTCTCCAGCATTGGTGGCAGCTCAGTTGATGCAGGAAAGGGCACGAATTAATAACAGTATAAAAAAAGCTGGATCCCCTCCTAAAGGTTTCCTTGTCAGCTACTAATTTCATCAATTAAGCCAAATGGAAAAGACTCTTCATTTGTAAAGAACACAAAACCTCATCTCTTCTTTCTTTAAGTCATTATAGATAAATGAACAAAGTTTTTCCACTACAAGATCCAAATTAGAGCAATGAAATTTAAAGATTTCACTAATATAGAGAGTTCACCCTCAAAATTACTATCATCTTATACATTAAGTTTATAGCGCTGTAAAAGATATAATTTTGTTGTCATTTTGGAACATACTCTCCTGAGGAAGTTTTGGTAGATGTCTCTCTAGATGTTCAAATTTAGACTTCCATTTGGAAATCTTCTTAATAGTTGCAAGGCTGTTGTATAGGAGGCTGTTGCTATTGGGTGATGTCCCCACCATTTCCTTTCTAATATAATAATCCTCCAGAGTTTTTCATCCAAACTAGTATCTTGATTTTCTGGAAACGATTTCTAATCATGGATCAAAATGTAGACTGAAAAGTTCCTTAAAAGTTTAAATACTATGCCAAATATGCATAATAAAACAATATTGTATTACTAAATTATAAAAAAGGTAGATGGTGCTTATCATGCAATTTCAAAATATTAAAATTAGAGCATCATACTGTAAGCCACTCTCAGCTTTAGTGTGTAATGCACTAACTATAGACAGAATACAAGTTGACATTATCAAAACTTTAATATTCAAGAGCAGAATTATACTCTGGGGTTTATGCTTTGAATGTGGAAGCTGAGTTTTGTGATTATATTAGATACGTCTTACACCACCACTCAAAACTAAGGCTAATGGTGTAAGACAATCATACTTGGAAATGCAATTGTTATGACTACTAAAGAAGCTTTGTGCGTACTTTTACATGCAATTTTTCTTGAAAATAGTGAGTGTATTGCAATGTGTTAAAATTATTTCTCTATATCCATCTAAATTTTTTGACCGTCAGACTGTGAACTACTCTCACAAGACTAAGGGTACTCTAAGAGTAATACTGTGAAATGCTGCTTTGATGCTTGATTTGATTCTCTCAGCTTTGGGGAGGAAAAAAAGAGAAGTAGGGCAGAACAAAACCCAGTCTCTCTGGTTTTGAAGCAATTTGGAGTAATTAACACGCATTAACAGCAAGAACTGTTATCCACTGATAAAAACTCAAGCCCCATACTCCCTCTTGTGGTTTATCCTGAAGAGCATGAAAAAATATTTATTTACATATACGTATACCTATAGGTGTATATGTATAGATAGAAAATATTATTTATACTTACACGGAAAATAAAGGCTTGGTTTAGAAAAGAGCAACAACTTCCTACTTTTTAAAAAGTTCTAATTTGCCTGTTTTAAATTGTATCAGAACATGTGATTCACCCTGAAGAATATGTTATTTGTCCTCAGATTTAGTGTACTTTCCTTTTAACGGGTTCTTCCTTCTGGGAGTTTTTTGATTCCAGTGAGGCAACTGCTTGGCCTCCATGTTGGATACTACAGGATGTCCCAGCTGAGGAGACCCTAATGGCTACTCAGTAATGCCAATAAAGTTTAACTCTCAGCAACCATTTCAAAAGAAAAAAAACCTGGGTTTTTTTTACATTAAAATAGTCCTTTAAAGGACTATTTAAAGAAGTGAAAAAGATGTTCACTTATATTTAGTGGCTTTTCCGGAGGTTTTGCCATATCCTTGCTACTTGCATCCAATTCCTTTCTGGGAAATTTAAGTCTTGTAGAAGCATAACTAAGAGCATTTCTAACAGTGGAAATAAATAAAATCATTCTGTTTGCTTGCTTTTAATTTGAGAAAGGGATAATTTACTGTTTTAGTTACTACCGTTTAAGAAGAATGAAAAGAGAAATAATCTTGACAAATGCAAAGTTATTAGAAACATGTTGACTACAGATGTGTTGATTCTGAAATATTCCATGCCTATTTGTACATCAGAATTGTGGTATGTTTTATGTATCATCTGTACTTGGTAATAGCAAAAAACCCCCTACGTATTATTTATTTGTGATGATTCATCTAACCTCTTGCTCTTGAGATTTTACTATATCTCAGTAAATAAAAATCCCAAAGCTTTCTCTAATACTTACAGTTTTCATATATTCCTTTCCTATGTGAAGTTTTATAATGAAGGAGCAAAAAGAAGGTGACAGAGTAAAAAAAGAAATCAACACTTCCTTTAATGTGTATCATTTATTTTTCATGTCTTTAGTTCTTTCCTTATGATTGGTTTTGGTTTTATATTTCAACTTTTAGCTTTTTTTTTTTGCAATCAAAATGAAAGTATGAAACAAACATCACATTAAAACTCTAATTTTCATTTGTTTTTTTTCATTTTTCATGTAGAAAAGTGACAATAATGGAAGACTCTGATCAAAACATTCATCTGAAAAACTTGTCTCTTCAGCAAGCAACCACTGAAGAAGAAGCCTTAAACCTTCTCTTCTTGGGAGACACCAACAGAATGATTGCTGAGGTGAGATTTGCTGCTCCCAATCTTTCTTAATACCACCAGAGTTAAAATGGTCGTAAACCTCTCTTCTCCTCTCTCAAATAAGATTTATATTTTGGAAGTCCATGGAGATAAATTAGTATCCTCCTTTTGAGTATATTTCCACAGTGAAATTAAATAAGTATTTCTCTGATGATTGCATTCTATAGTGGCTGTCATTCATGATTCTTCATGTCATAACTTACTGAAGTAGAATACAAAAATTCTCGTAAACTATAGACTGACTTTTGAGTGTGACATGTATCAACATATGTAGACATGTAAAGATTAGAAAACATGGCCTTGCAAAGCATTGTCAAACATTCCTACTGAAGTTTTTTCCCTGGAAGTGTTCAGCACCAGGCTGGATGGGGCCCTGAGCAACCTGCTCTAGTGGAAGGTGTCTCTAATCGTGGAGTGTGAGGGGGTAGGGAAGCTGGAATGACATGATCTTTAAGGTCCCTTCCAACTCAAACCATTCTATGATTCTATTATTAAGCACTAAATTGCCTTTGAAATACTTAATGTAAGTCCCCTCTTTTTTTCCTTCTTGTTGCATAAACGTGGTGTTATGTGTAAAAAAGCAAAACCAAAACCAACCAAACAAAAAAACCCCACCAAACACATAAACAAACAAAACCCACCAAAACCCAAAAACCCAAATGGTACTTCAAAGGAAATTCAAAATAAATATGTGCCAATTTTTAAACACAAGGGTGTTTTTACTGATTCTGAAAAATTCAAATGAAATGTTTCTGTATCCAAAATCTGTAAGGTTCTTCTTTTCCTTCATGCTTGTCTGTGGAATGTAGATATAAAAAGTGCATTGTGTAATGTGAGCACTGTTAATATGTCTTTACTAGAGTACAGTTAATTTTCTTTTAGAACTTCGTGGATTTTCTTCCTCTGTATCTCCAAAAGAATATGTCAGAAATCATTGACAAGAAAGACACTTAGAGTGTAGGAAATAGTCAGGTAGTTCTGTGTTCCTGCTGGATGACTACATACACCTGGACACAGGGGAAGAAACATCTGATTACAAAACATAAATAGGCAACAAATGTTTATTTTTTCTCTCTCAAGGAAGACTATTTCAACACTTACATTATGCGAGGTAGAAATACATTAAGGCAACAGATAATCAACATAAGGGCTGGTGATAAACAAGAGTATTGAGTCAAGGAACTGCCCCATGATACTGAAATAGAAAAATTGATGCAGTGTAGAGGAGAGGAACTTGAGGAAGTGTAATAGAGAAGACAAGGGTTAATCTAGAGATCTAAGAAAAAGGACTTATGACATAAAACATAATTTCTCCAGAGATCCATATTTTAAAATCTTGAATTAGGATAATACTTTCTGACCTCTGAAGATTAGAACACTCTTAAGTAAACTTTTAAAAAAAGACATGAGGTTAATAAACATAAATAGAAAAGGAAGTAAAATAAATGCTTCATTCATCTATTTAAATGATGAGTTTGGCTGTGGAAAAACTCAGATGACTGTCATAGATCACATAGGAGATCTGTAGCCTCTAAAATTGCAATTTAATTCTTTACCCTTGAATAACCCTTCTTTGAAGAGCTGACTTTTTTGAAGATAAGAATGACAATTTAATTTCTGAATTGCCTATGCTAGTGCAGTCTAACTTGTGATTTGAGGGCTGCATTTTTCCCTCACCACTGATTGTGCAAAAAGGAAAGTCATCACAATATCTAAAGTATTCTATAGGCAATATTCATTCATTCATTCATTAAATATCAGAAACTAAGGGAGTCTTTATAACCAAATGCTTCTTTCCCACACGTAACTATATAGCCAAATAGATGGAAGAAAAAGGAAACTAATCTATTTTTGCAGGATTGCATTATTAGACAATGTAGGACTGGTCCTTTGCTCTAGTTTTGATATGTACTACAAGTTGTGGAAATGGTAAGATGGGAGACATCCGTGTACAGAAAATTATAATGTAAAAATCCAAATAGGACTTTTTTTGTCTCATATTCTGCCAGAGAGAAATAGGCAGACATCAAAACAAAAAAACCCTGATTCTTTTGTTGGCAGCTCTGCTGAATGTAAGGGCTATATATTCGTTTGTTTTTCCAATAAAGCAGTTTCTTGTTACATTTCAATGCATAATAATCTGCAGCAACAGGTTATAGAATCTGAACTCTTTTTTTATATTTTAATGTGTTAAGACAGCTTTATGATTTAGGTACCTGAAATGCATGCTGAGGATTTCAAAATCTAATTTGCAATATAAACAATTGGTAGCAGCAACATCTAGAAAAGCTCTTGTGTGAAAACAAGTGTTTGGCCATTTAAGTAGTGTTCACAAACCCTTTTATTTTGGTATGCTATTATTATATCTTCAGCTGAAGTGGTCTTTTCTAAGTTTTTGTGATGGGACTCTCATATGACCTCTGTCTTCTGAAATAAAATGCCTGAACCTCTGTAGTTTTGAGAATTGTTAGTGTTTTTTAGTATTTCTCTTAAAGTAGCAGGGTAAGGTAGGCTCCCAAGGATGTGCATCAATTTCAAAACTCTAAAATCTCTATCTGAGTGTCATAGCTGCCTGGCATTTGTCCAGGGTCAAATTTAATATGTTTGAGCACTGCAGTTGCATGCACAGTTGGAATTTATTTTTCCCCCAATGAAAATGTACATTGTTTTAATGAGGAAGGAAATGTTTTAGTTTTGGTTTTATACCTATAGTACTCCATTTTTTAACTTTGGGAGATAGTGCATACTACACAGTATTTGTTCCAAAATCTTTGAAGTACGCTTGGGGCAATCAGTAAGCTTTTGGCAATGTTTGAATACATGTATTTCAAGAAGGAGTAAATGTAAAGGTTTAAGCATAGTTGTGGGGACTGACTAGTGACCTCTAAATTGAACTCATTCTGTTTGTATTCATTGTACATTAGTATTCTCTTCAATATACTTTAAAAGTCACTGGTAGTGTTTGACTACATTCTTTATTGGTTGAAATAGGAAAAATAGGAATTTAATGTGTGTATGTACAAGATTAAATGTCACTTTTGACAAAAATGCATGGTATCTGTGTTAGTGCTGCATTCTAGAAGAAATTACAACTTTCTGCTTTCCTAGATTTCTCATTGGTGCCAATTGCTAATTTATTTCCACTCTGACAAACCTGTTGTATTATTAGCACCAAATGGCATCATCAGTTGAGCACAGGTGCTTCAATTCCATGTGTGGTAAAAAAATGACTGGTCATACGTACTACTTTGAATAGTCTCTAAAATGCTTTGGGATTTATACAGATAAAAAGTACTATATAACATAAGATTTAATAATATCCTCACCAGGGAATATTAATTACCTTAAAAGTTACCTGAGTTTAAAAGTTACCATGGTCTAACTGTGAAACTGTGTTTGTAGCAAATGTGGAAGGATAAAGTATTGCTTTCAGGATGTGATTGCACCTATTCTGATCTTTATATTTTCATAGCAAGAATTTTTAACTTTCAACTATGTCAGCTGTTGACAACCGAAGAGCCACTTCACCTGTACCATATTATTTAGAAAGGAAACTAAAAGCATAATAAGGTCTGTCTCTTCTACCAGATATAAAAACAAAGCACCTCCTATTCTTCAATTTACATGCTCTCCCTTATAGCATAGTTCTGTTGGGACTGGTGGAGTTTATATTTGTTAGGCAGAGATTTTCTGTCTGAACTGTGAAATAACTGTAGCTGTCAGAACATTTTCCTACAGATATCCCTCTGATTGTAGCATGAGATTGGAGAAAATTGATTTGATATCAGTCTTGGATGCTATAAATATTTTTCTTCCCCTTGCTTTTCTTTGAAAAGTTCAAAAGCAAAAAAAAATCTTAAGAAGAAAAACAGGCACTTTTTGACATGTTTGGCCTGACGCTTTTTGAGATGTTCTCTCAAAAAAATGTGAACACTCAAAATCAGCCTTTCTTCATACATTGGCTAGTCACTAATTCACTCACACGGGACTATCATGTCTAAATATTTTGATTCAAGGAAGAAAAGATTCCACTGGAATGGTATAAGTTGCCAAGTGCAGATAGTTTGCAATATGGGCTGAACAACTGCATTTATCACCTGCAAAATTGTTTTGTCCCAGCGATCCTGAACTCTTTCATGTATTTTCTCTGTCAGAGTGTTTTGGCAGCCATAATCAACACATTATTCGTGCAGATAGTAGCAGCTTCTGTTAGTCCAGTGGTGATTTTCACACAGCTTTTAATATGTCTTGGTCCTCTTTAAGAAACTTTCTTTCTCTTTCTTCAGTCCTCAGTTATTAAGAATTCTGTTTAAATCAGTAGCATCCATTTCTGGCTGTTCTTAGTGAAAACAACATTTATAATAGCAGCTGCAACAAATAAAAGGTTTGGGAAATACATCAACTTCTGTATAGGAAGAACTCCTGCAGAGTTTTGCTGACTTAAGATATGTAAAAATTAGATTAGGATGGACAAACATCTGACTCAGATGCTTCTTGCAATATGACTATGCCGTAGATTCTAATTTAAGTAGAAACCACCTTCTTGCAACCATTGTATAAATAGATGTAGTAGTTAAAGTCACAAAGCTTCTATACAATTTATTTTATTTCAGCAAATACAGGTAAATTGTGGTCCAGGAAAAAAAAAAGCCTGGCTTGTATGGTTTGAGATACACCTTGTACATATTTTCCACAATCAGATGAAACACTGGGACTTTACCAAGTCACAATCTTAAATGTTATTGAATTTGTCCTTTACCATGCCACAAATGGACAGGGACAGATGACCTGGCATTAATTCCTTTGTAGTGTTCACGTGATATCACAAAGCATCTGAAGTCTGCTTATGTGGTTTATGATGTCACAGAATTCCTGGAAAACATTATTTCCTTGTAAGTAACTGCAGCTCATCAGTTGTTCTATATATAACTCTCACAATAGCAACCATCTGCTACGAACCAGGCCACTCCCCTCTTTCTTTTTTTTCCTTCATCACATCAAATTAGTGTGAGGATGATTTCATATACATGTGGTTTGAATACTGCTAACAAAGCCAGAATGAACTCTGAAAACCACTAAAGGAACATTTTAGTAGGCTCTGAGACTCTGTCCAGAAAATTTTATTTGTTTGTTTTCTGTTTTCAAATTTTTTAAACAGATGAATGGCGATATTCAGAAGTTGCATATGTAAGATAGCAAATAACTGAACAAAAAAAATGGCTTGTTTTTGGACTGAAGATGCTGACAAGTCACCATTTCTGTTTTGTGCTTTGCATCTACTTGTGTGGTAAAAGTAGCCAAGTGTGGGGGGATTATGCAATTAACATTTCATGATCAAATCCCATTTAACAATTTAAATTTTTATTGCTTTATGCTTTCTGCAAGAGTTCTAACAGAGCTTCCTATATATGGGAACTGCAAAGTGGAGATACAATCATACTGCAAAGGAATATTTGTGTCTTGGTTCTACTCTGAAGAAGGACTTTACAAAAATATCAGTTTGGAGTTCTAGCCAATGACTTCTAAATCAGTTTCATTCATTTTTTTTCATTTACATGAGAAAAAGAAGCTGTAGAGAGAAAAGCAATGAAATTTCTAATGACCAGTCCAGCCAAATCTACTTGGAACACACAAAATAGAGTTGTGGCTAGTGTATTGCAATAGACAATAAAAACCTAGTAGAACAAACATTGCCCTGTGCTTTTGGAACTCAGAGTCCTGAAATTATTTTCTTTTATGATTTGAATTTTTTTCTCTCTGTTGGCATTAAACAGGGTGACTAAAACCACATTTTGCAATACATGAGGTTTTGCTGCAGCATGAAACTCAAGTTTGCTTAAGAATGCTTATTGAGAAGTACGATGATTTCTTCAGCTACTTTCGTAACAATGTTTTGTGTTCCACCACTGAACCTGTACTGGTATTTGATCTGGCTTAGACTTGTCTGCAGTATAATGTGACTGATGCCATGTCTGTAGTGCAAAATGTCCGCAAATATCGGTTCTGTTGAAGAGAATGTCCTTAAATATTAATTCTGTTGTGGATTTTGAGCTGGAAAAAATAAAATATCCAGTCCCGCTTCACAGAGCTGCAAATAATAAAATTATAGCTGTCCTAGTAAAATAAGTGAAGCTGGCTCTGATTATTCATGGAATCA
Source organism: Origma solitaria (assembly GCA_013397895.1). Taxonomy (NCBI): domain Eukaryota; kingdom Metazoa; phylum Chordata; class Aves; order Passeriformes; family Acanthizidae; genus Origma; species Origma solitaria. Next base: position 2,211,111 of record VZRL01004713.1, read on the forward strand.
GAATTGCTGAATAAAGTACATTTTCACAGCATATAACTTTTTTAAAGTATAACTGCATTTTAAGTAAGTTTGGGAGTATTTTCTTGCTTGACACCTTTCCCTCAGTCTGTTTATTTTCATTCCAACACTACAACTCACTTCCCCTTCATTTGCCCAGCATCACCTCTGAGAACAGCATAGCATGTGACTGCACTCTGATGCTTATTTCGCAGGTCATGAATTCCAAAATTCCTCATCTCTATGAACTAATGATCAAAATTCTTTTCCCTCTCCCTCTGAGCTTGCCTTTATTAGATAAAGCAGCCCAAAAGAAAATAGTGCCAAGGCTGAAATTTCCTTACAGAATTTTCGCCAACACCTACAAGTGTATGCTATTCCTGCACACTGCCTACTTGTTCCCATCCTGTATGCTGTCATTTCCAGGTATTCTGCCAGAACTGTTTTCTATAGCTGTGCTGCGGCTGAATCAAGAAACCAATCCAGGTTAAATATCTATGGTTTTCAGACTTTTTATTTTCTTTGAACTGGATCAGTTCCCAAAACCAGTTTGGTTGTGCTGGCACTATTAAGGCTGAAAAAAAAAAGGGAAATTGAAGTGGAGATAATTGAACCAAGCAGTGTAGCTGTCCATATTTTTCCTGTTAAAGGACCGTTCAGCTTGACATCTTTCTGTTAAGAGCTGTTCTTTCTGGATTAACATGACAACATCTTCAACACCTGCAGTGGAAAGGCTATTTCAACATCTGCAGTGTTGCATACTAAAGCAGACTATGTGAAAAGAAAAGCAATGTATTGGTGTATCTGGTCTGAATCACAGGGTATGCCTACGTAAAAAATTACTTCAGAATAACAGAGGAATAAAGTATAGACAAGAGATTCATGTAGACAGTATAGCCAGGATTTTATTACTTTTTTCAGCAGCTATAAGTAAATATATATATTTGCTAACTCAATAATATTGATTTATTACTTTATTTTACTATTCCATTTTTCTGCAGGTCCAGCATTTATGTCCTGAAAACAATGTAGTCATACTTGTTATAGTTTATGAATAAAAATACTCTCTTTATGCTAAACCTTTAATGTCCATATGTAATCTAAAGCTTTAGCTATTTATAAAATGAGGATAATAAGGAATTATTTTAGATTTAAGTTTCTAACAATATGCGGATACAACTAAACGAAACATGCTTTAGATGCTCAAAGATATATGTTTTTTAAGAAAAATTCATGTGTGGCGGCATATGGTCATTTGAAATCTAAAGTTAAATAACTGAGAGCTGTTTAAAATTTTCTGTTCTGTATTTCAAATATATTGAGAAAACCTCAGAAGTGATGCTAAAACTGAGCATCTCTAAAAATTGACCAAGAATTTCCGTGTATCAAGTTAAGGAAGTCTGGCTGTAGTTATTCCCAAAAAAATATATTTCAAGCCAAACATTTTATGAAAACCCTCTCATGCCACCTAAAAATCTGATACAGATCTTGCCAAGTAAAATTTTTCATAAAAGTAGTAATGCAAAAGTCTAAAGCCTTTTAGGAATTCCTAGTCCTAGTTACACTGGTAGCTACCTATCAAAGAAAAAAAAAAATTAAGAATTTGGTGCACCAATGAAAAAATGAAAACTTCTTGGAGATCAGGACTTAGTAACTTTTTTTCCAGTCAAGGTGCCCTTTTCTAGTATTCCTCACATAGTAAGGCCACTTGCTTTACCATGTACTGAATGTTAGAGTATTTTGGAATCACCTTGATTGCTTGCAGTACAATTTGTCCAGATTAAAGTTATCCAAGTATTTTTCCAGAATGTGAATATCGGGTAAATCCTTTTGAGTTCTTTTTGCATAGTTATTACAGGTCCAATAGCTAAAAAATTGGATAGATTATTTCAGTTGCCAGATTATTGAGCTAATAGAAAATAAAATAAAAAGCTCAATTTATTTATCCACGGAACATTAAGACTTCTTTCTTTCTTTTCATTGTAGACACCAATGAATCAAGCCTCAAGCCGATCTCACTGCATTTTCACTATTCACATCTCCAGCAAGGAGCCTGGGTCTGCAACTATCCGACGCTCCAAGTTGCATTTAGTAGACCTTGCTGGGTCAGAACGTGTTGCAAAGACTGGAATTGGAGGTCACTTACTGACAGAAGCCAAATATATCAACCTGTCATTACATTACTTGGAACAGGTGAAATTGAAATAAACATTTCCCCCTTTACTGCATTCCTGTTCAACAATGTGCAATGTTTTGGAAAACTTGATTCCAATAGTCAGTTATTCTTAGGATATTTATGGCACTTTTTAAAAATCATTGAATTGATAGATCTTCCTTTAAAATAGCATATTTTAATTCAGGGAAAACTTAACAATTAAGCAGTAAGATTACAGTAGGCATACAGGGTAGTATTTCCAACATAGGTTTCTTGTTTTCTTTGGAATACTAAAGATATTTACAAGATTTCAGCTATATTTCTCAAAAAAATGTTCTTTGTAATCTTCTTCCCCTTCCACAGCTGGGATCAGGATGTATAGCTGAAAAAAAGCATTTGGGTTTTATTTGATTCAGGCATTGTAATGTGGTAAATTATTAGACTCTTCTCTCATGTGTTGCTATATTCCTCTACCAGTTTAAACCTTTGATCTCTCTGAGACAGAAGTTATCTTTGGTAATATAGTTATGGAGTGACTACCATAATTGGATTTATACCAGTAGAACTCACAGAGGCAACTACAATAATAATCGTAATAAGTCTCCACAAATCTTTGCCATTCTGCTGTTGTTAGTAAAAAGATTTAGCCTCCTGATTTAAGGTATACTAAAATTCCTATCCTCCTTTCACTGTCCCTTTTTATTTTTCCTCTTTGGTAAAGGCAAATACTGAGAAAATAGATTACTCCTAACTAATCTTGTAAAAAATAATGTAAAAATTCATGTAAAAAATAATTACTTAAGACAGCAGCAGTGGATGCAAAATTTGGAGAGGAAGTTTTCCAGTAGAAAGATTTGGTTAATTATGATTATTATTCTAAATGTGTATTTCGCAATAATTGTATAATTATTAATTTAATTATTAAGGTTAATTATTATAGTGTTAGTATTTTTAAAAATATTATTAAAATTATTATTAATTTAAAATATTATTAATATATATCTCTCTGATCTCCCGTGATGTTTTATGTGTTTGATGTTTATGATGCTTACCAAGTAATGGTAAAAAACCCTTGGCAATGAGTGTAATCTCTTTTGTGAATGCTATGCTATTAAGATGCAATCACTGAAGACTTCCAAGTGTCCATTTAAGACCTCACACCAGTAAGACACGTTAATTTCTTCCTAAAACTGAATATATGATGTTATTTTCACAGTACAGGAAACACTGTTTGTGTTGCTAGAAATTAATTACTTCGGGGATTCTGGTGGAAGATACAGAATTTTTTCCTAAGGCTTCTTTAAAAATTGTATGTAGAAACATAGCAGGTCTGTGAGGCTGTCACTTAGGGGGAGGAATAAGGGGGGTAGGTAGAAGAAAAAAGGGTTAAGTCTAAAATTCAAATCTGTACTTTTAAAATTTGCATTACAGTATATGTGCTCTTTAGTAAAATATACAGTTGAGGAAATCATTAAACCAGAAAATTTTGTGGATGTGTATATGTGAAAATTCTTTAAAATTATATTTAGGAAATGTAACTGTTCTACTTCCTGGGAAGAATGTTTTTCATTTTTGTGTTACGTGTTTGTCTCTTAACAAGAAAAAATGTCTTCGATTTCATATAATTTTTGATCAGAAATATTTCATCTGTCAAAAGAAGAAGCTTAAGGTACAGCAGGTGGCAGTCAGTCATTTACTATTACATTGAATTTTTTTCATATCCCTCATTTGTTTAAATTTTACCTTGAAGAAAAATGTCTGTATTTGAGTTGTACTAAAGGGAAGTGATAAGGATCAGTGACTCTAAAATGGAACATCTTCAGAATCATACGAATTATACACAAGATCCCTTCTTAATTATTGTATGATTTTTATATATTTATAGTGCAACATGCATGAGTATGTTTTGGGATACTTAGATCTGAAATGCTGTGGAAGGGAAAAATACTATCTTGTCATGCAACTTTTAATTCCTATTTTAGATGAAATACAGTTGTAAATAAGCAGATCGGATTCTCTCTGGGATTGTGTATCATTAATAAAAATGCTTTCTAATCTTAAATTAAAAACCACCAAAGACAGGAAAAATATCTTTTTGTTCAGTGGGAGTTGAACCATTCAATCCTGACCTTGCAGTGACTAATATTAAAGTACACAAATGCCTCAAAATCAGTGTATTTAAATTCTCAACTATTTAGTTATTTACTGGTGATCTAGTGTTGATTTATGCCATTTTGAAACAATTTTCACAGAAAAATAGTAATGTAAAATGATTTGTATCAAGATGGCGGTGGGAACACAGTTCTATGTTACCACACTTGGTCTACTTGTTAAATATCTGCAGTGTGTTAAAAAGTTCTGCAAATAAATCAACTGCACTTTTACTCCAAGTGGCCTCTGTGTCTAGAGAAAAATGCAGATAGTTTCATGCCAACAGGACAATAGGAATTTAGAAGTCCCTACTACCATATCTAGGTAGCTTTTTTTGTCTGAGAGATGTAGTAGCACGTTCTGGAATTGCAACTGCATTGTAACTGTGCATATGTAGATATTCCCTTATGATACAAACATAGGGGATCCTGGACCAAATTTAGAGTTGTAAATTAATAGTTATAGTGCCACATGATTTGACACTATAATGGAATTATTGACCAAAAATAATGGAATACAATGTTCTCACTGCTTTAATGAATATGTTTGTTAACTGTCATTTAACATATGTTCCATTTAGGGAATGCTGAAAGATTTTATCCGTTAATGAGTAGTTGCTACCAAATTTACCAAAGCTTTTTGCTACTAAAATTTAAAATTACTGACAGTCATCAAATGCTAGATTTATTTGCATCCTGTAGAAAAGATAATCTTCTGTTTGATGTTTCCTAATTAAGACACTAGAATAACAGAAAAAACCTGGAACTTCTTTTTTTTTTTTCTCCCCCTCTAAGGACCAGAGCTCAAACTTCTAAACTCTATTAGAAATGGGAGGTAGGATGGGGCACATGAAAAAAGACCTCTGGAGCAGGCATATGGCTTCAGAGCATGTGATACACTAAACAGCAAGATATAGGTGTACCTGAAAGCTATGTTTCTGCAAGTGGTGCACCCCAAAATCCCCATCTCTTGAGGATTCTCTGAGGACATGTTCTGGCTGCCTCTCGGTGTGGAGTACTGATGCAATTCTGTTCCTTGCACAAAGGATGTGGACAGAAACAGGGACTTTTGATCACACTTCAGATCATGTCAGAACCACTTGTAATTCTTGCACTTCCCTTTATGCTTAACAGTCTTTCCACATGTTTCAGTGGAGTTATTTGTGAGTGATTGTACCTGCTCTATGCTATTATGTTTCATAGAGGATGCAATTTTTCAAGAAGTGACCACTAGGCCTTAAAGTGGTTTGTTTGACCCACTCAAAATGAAACTTTCTGTTTTAAATTGTATTGATTTAATCAGCATAATGCGTAGTCCTGCTTTATTGATATTATTAAGCTTAGAACTACCAATATGTTTTAAAAAAAGAAAAATAAGAAAAATCTTCTTATATCGAAAGGTTAATAACACCTCCTTAAATGAGAAAATCTTCTGATTATCACATTTGGTGCCTCTTAGAGAATCCAGGTTCAGCTTTTGTGCAGGTGGTCTCTCTCACTTTGTGAAAGAGTATTATTTCCTTCTCCTTCAAATTCTCCTCTTTCTATTCCAAATTCCTTGATTGGATTGCAAGATTGATTTAACGATTAAGGTGAGGTTTTAGTACTGGGACTTAAGACTAAAATCTTTGTTATGTGATTCTCATGTGACAGCACAGTGAGTGCTGGCTCATGAGGGCTGGTCATTTAGCTTTTCAGTGTTAGTGTGGGAAGGTTCAGATTCTACCTGAGCTACAGACTTCCTGCATGAGCTTCAGAAAAAAATGAACACCCCTGTAACTAAGTTCTCATTTTTAATGGAAATAACATATCTTCTCTCTGGCTCTTTTCCCATCTTGTCTATTCAGATTATAGTCTCTGTGTGGCAGAGGCTGAGAATGTGCTTATTAATGTATGCACTAGACTACTATGAGGTTTCTACACAATATTATAAACCAACAAAGCTTTAGCATGTTTCTATATAACAAGTTGTAATAGACAAGGTTTGAAAACCTTGATCCAGGAATGGGTTTCCAGATTCCTTTACAAGATAGTAATTTTCTTATTATACATTTGTGTCTCTCAGGGCTGCCAGTGTAAGTTTTATAGTTTTAACTTTTGTCTTTCTAAAGACCATTAAGAGAAACTAATGCCACAAAAAAGTTGGTACTAAATTTTCTAAAAGAGCAATTTTTGTAAACATAGCTTAAACAAAATATATACTGGTATGTAACTTTTATTGAAGAAAAACCAATTCCTAATCTTTTAGGAGAGCTTGCACAACTCATATAGCTACAGTTTTACAGTACAGTGCTTGGCTAGATAACAGTTCAGATCTTTTATATCACAGGACATCATGGGGTAATCCAGCTTTTTATTTGATAATAATTAGGTCCCATAATGTAAACAGCTGAGGAGGGAAACTGAGAATAGTAGGTGTACAATTTCCTTTTTGGCAAAGGCATATATATTCTAAAAGGAATAATTTCTTTCCAGCAGTACATTGTAATCATGCGCCCTTTTATTTGTGCTTTGCTTTCCAAGACATTTTCTCAGAAATAAATGTATTGGCCTATCTAAGAAGCATGTGTTTTAAGAATGTGTAATTTTTAAGGCATGCTTTAGCAAATATTGAGGAAGTTTTTACTTTAATACTATCCATATTTTATTGTTATGACAGAAAAAGTGTGAGGAAAATTTTTAGTAAGTTCCTGTGTCTTAGGAAAACCTGTGGGTTTGAATTTATCATGTTCAGTTTCAATGTTGCTGAGAGACAATAAGGCTAGGGTATGATAAAATTTAATGTATTTGGTCTTTCAGGTCCAGCTCCTACAAAGACCTACAAATATGCTGAAATTTAAGTTGGAATTCTTTCAATAAAGCCAGTGGGTTTGCAGCTAACTGGGTGCATAAGCGTGGTTTTGTTGTGTCAGAAGTCCCTCAGCAGACTGAGTTTTCTTTTTGTGTGTCAATCATTAGTAGACATATAAATTTAAAAGTCTTTCCTATTTTTGCTATTGTTTCAGGTAATAATTGCCCTTGCAGAGAAAAACCGGTCCCACATTCCTTACCGAAACTCTATGATGACTTCAGTGCTAAGAGACAGCCTGGGAGGAAACTGCATGACTACCATGATAGCAACGCTCGCTATGGACAAAAGAAACATAGATGTATGTTATTGCTATTTATATTGAACAAAAATCTTGCCACTTTTCTATAGATCCTGTTCTTTTGAGTTTTACTATAGATTATAAGTCAAGTTTATTCTTATCCTTTTAAAATAACATTTTAATTTTGTTTCCAGGAAGTAATTTTATCAGTGGAAATTGCTGTAGAATATAAGCATATCCTTTAGGAAATGTGCTTTTCTCTAAGTAATCTCAAGTCAAGTAGCAGTTGGGAAATGTATTTCACCTATTAATAAGCTACTCTTTTTTTAAATTTACTGATCTTCTAGTGAATAAATTTTTGAGTTAAAAAAGTGCACTTCCACTGAAAACCTTGGCAGAACTTCTATTAGACTTCTTTGGAGCCAAGATTTCATAGAGTGTGGTAGACAGCTGGAGAGTTCACTAGGAGAGAGAGGGAATTGGGTGGGGTAGTTTGAGATTTATGGAAATCTTTCAAATACTTTTGTGTCCTTTCACCTGCACTGGAATTACATGTAGTGATATTTTCTTCTCTTTGTTTACAAACACATCTGTAGTATTCATCAAAGGGTTGTAGTGAATGGGACTACATTTGGCTGGAGAGAGGTCTTCACTGATGTTCCTCAGGGTGCAGTTCTAGGGCCAGTGCTGCTCAATGCATTCATCAATGATCTGGACGCAGGAGTTGAATGTCCCATTAGCAAGTTTGCTGATGATACTGAATTGGGAGGTGTTGTTCACGCTCTTGAGGGAAAGGAGGCCTGTAGATTGGAGCATTAGGCTATATTAATGGGATGAAATTTAACAAGAGTTCTGCACTTACAGTGGAGTTATGCCCAACACAAGCATAATTTGGGAGAGGAGTGGCTGGAAAGTAGCCCTGCATAAATGGATCCGGAGGTGTTGGTCAGATGAGCAGTGAGTAGTGAGCCCTGGCAGCCAAGAGGCACCACATCCTGGGCTACATCAAACACAGAACAACCAGGAGGTCAAGAGGTGATTATCTTGCTGTCTGCTGTTCTCACTTTCTTGAGCACTGTGTGCTGTTCTGGGCACCCCAAATTGAGAAGGATGTAAAGATCCTTGAGTGCATCCAGAGAAGGGCAACAAAGCTAGTGAAAGGCTGGAAGAAATGTCCTGTGAGGGGCAGCTGAAGAATTTGGGCTTGTTTATTTTGGAGAAAAGAAGGCTGAGGGTGACCTCATTGCTCTCTACAGCTCCCTGAGGAAAAGTAGAGAGGGAGATGTTGAGCTCTTCTCCCTGGTATCCAGTTATACAATGTATGGGAATAGTTCAAAGCTGTGCCAGCAGAGGTTCAGGCTGGACATTAGGACGCATTTCTTTGAAAGGATGATCAAACACTGGACTGGGCTGGAGAGTGGTTGATGTCGCAAGCCTGTCAGTATTAAAGAGGTGTTTGGACAATGCTTTTAGCAATGTGCTTTAACTTGGTCAGGCAGTTGGATTAGCTAATCATTGTAGGTTCCTTCCAACTGAAATAGTCTAGTCTATTTTATTCTAAAATATGTAGCAATGTGAATACATAGAACACTGCTCAAAGCTATTTATAATGTAGTTATTTCCTGATTTTCTTAACATAAAAGCATTCTGACATGAATGAACAAGAAAAAACTTATTTAGTCTAAGACTGTTTTCTGAAATACAGTGGAAAGCATTATACTCAAACCATGCTTCATCTAGACTTTTTCTTAAGAAAAGTGAAATATGCTGTTACATGAGAACATATTGTTAAGACTTGCAAACGTAATTATGCAAGCACATTGTCTGGTTACAAATGCAGCTGGGTAATGTTGTTAATTTTATTTTAAACTCTGTGAGATCCATACCCTTTCATGTATCAGTTCATCAGGTGTGTATATCTAACATTGTGTTCTAGATTTCTGTTTTGGAAATCCAAATAATATAGCTGGATGATAAGCTATCTGTCCAGATAAGATAAAGTGATGATAAGTCAATTACTAATCATTAGAAAATGTCAGAATTAGGATAGCTGCATAAGTCATTATCCATAGTTATGTTAGGTTTGCACGGCAGTTTGTTTTTTTCTATTGGATATACATTTTATTCACAAACAATGCACAAGGCAGAACTACCCCCAGTAGGAATTGAAGTTGGGTAATAAAAGCCACTTTCTTAAAGACCTCGTGTGGTTTCTTGTAATGAAAACAATGAGAGAATTCAGAGTAAGAAAGGGCACTCATATGAAGATGACAAATAGATTATTTTCCTAGAGAACTAGATTATATTCCTAGTTCTACCAATGAGTTTGTACAGAATTTCTTGGATCACTGCATCAAAGTTTTGTGCTACTTTTGTGGATTGCTTGGATGAAGATTTTGATTCTGAACTGTAGATGTGTTATTCAATATAGCTGTAAATGAAGCTGAATGGAAGCTGTTTTGAACAGCTGATCATGGAATGACAATAATTGAATATAATTTTTTTGGTACGTTTGACTTCAGTTTCCATTCTCTTAAGTGTAATTATTCCACATACTTGCAGCAAAGAGGGTTAACTGATTCATTCTTGTAAAGCCCTGAGGTGCTGTGGTGGTAAGCTTGGTAGAAACATGATTAGGAAATTAGATGTCTGACTTGATTACCATTTTGATGGCACGGAATAAACAAATTGTAAGCTAACATATTGAACATTGAGAACTTAATTGATTGGCTACTCATTAATGTAACATATTCTTCCCACTAAGTAGGGCTAAAAGATCTAGTGGAAATGTGTCTGTGTACTGTACATATAACTGTACTGAATATATATACAGAACTTAATTTAAATCGCATTGGCTGATCATCATTACACAGGAACAGCAGAAGCAGACATAGAGTCCGACTAATACTGAGTGCAACTCTTAATTGTAAGGCCTTCCTTTCCTTTGATTCTCTGTGTATTTATTATGTCTTTGGAAAGAAGTGCCTTTCCCCATGTAACCCTAATTCATACACAAACCCTCCAAGCACCTAGAGGTGGAAGTCATGTGGAAAAAGGAGTGGATGAACATAACCTTTAAATTGATGTTTTCATATGTTGGAAGACTGAAAACTGCAAAATTATTTTGATTCTGAAAATCAATTCTGTTACAGTAGTAAATTAATTCAGGGGCTATGTATAAATTCTCTTTTAAATGCAGGCTGGCACATCTCATAAAATTTTATTGTGCAGTTTCTCAAGCATCATTTTGAATTTCTAAGACTATTGCCGAATACTTTACGTTTTAGTATTTGAGCTAACTGTAGACAATTGCTGGGGTTTTTTACATTAAATATGTAAGTTCTCTAGCAGGGCCTGACATTTAAATATCAGGTGACTTCAAAAGAGGGAACAATTATAAGTATCTTTGACTTCTTTCTGTAGCCTAGATGGGAGTACACACTGGCTGTCACAGAGTTTCCCCAACCAACTCAGTCTTGTAGCTTTTTTTTTTTTTTGCCTTCCATTGCTTTTGCTCCCCATGTTAGCTCATCTGACAGTTTTTTAGTCTGGCATCACAGTTTCCCTGTATGCCTCCTAATTCCAAGTCTCCTGACTTGTTTCTCAGTTGTCCTGGACTTCCACTCTTCTTCCATTCATCTCTTTTCCCAGCTTCTTTTGCATAAAATTATCCAATTCCATTTTCACAAAAAAGAAAAAAAAACCTTTTAGTGAGTTTTCTCTTTTTCCCCTAATTCAAAAGTTACTACCTTCTGAGTAGCATTGCTTTGTTGTCTTATAGTGCCAGCTGGGGACTTACCTGAAACACAGATGGTCAAGGGATTAACTGGGATTAACTGATCAATAAAATATGTACTATGATTTAATAGTTTTATATTTCCATTCCATATGCTCACCGAATTTCCCTTGAATATAGTTATCTTGGAATATGAAATGACAGAATATTTCTGTAAAATACTTTAGAAAATAGAAGCATAATTTAATGACTTCATTAGCAGTCTGATCTACTTACCTGGTGCAAAGGTAACAAAAATTCTCTCCTCTCTTTGTTTTTAAATTTTTCTTCCAGGAGTCTATATCAACCTGCAGATTTGCACAGCGAGTTGCTCTTATTAAGAATGAAGCAGTTCTTAATGAAGAAATTGACCCCAGATTGGTGAGAGTTGTCTGGGGACAGAGGGAAGGAGATTGCTTTGTTTAAGTTCTATTAATCAATAGCAGTCAAACTGGGGTTGAGGATTTTATACTGAAACATCCCATTAGATTGTTTTAAGATGCAAGCTCCTTTTTTTTTTTCTATAAAATAACTGCCACTTTGATTTTTTCCTTTTGGACACAATTATAATTAAGGGGAGCTTTATCAAATCTCTAAAGGCTTTCTCAGCTCTTAAAGCATCTTAGGAAAAATGGTCACTTTTATTATCATCTTCGTGTTGTTTTTTTCAGTGATTCTTTCTACATTGTAGTCACAGATAATTTGATGATTCTAAAACTCTTTAAAAATGTACTAAGATTACTAGTCACTTGATGAAGGCACACTGCTGCACTGAAACAACTTGCCTATTAAAAAGCTAAGAAATACAGAGATACCAAATCTTTCCTTGAAATTGATTCAAAGAACAATTTAGCTAGGACGAAAGAACTCTGTGAAGTTACTAATAGAAAAAAAAAGTAAAGGAGACAGAAATCGGATTTTCAGAATCTACAGAATGCTAGATTATTTCACATAAGAAGCATTTGTTTTCTAAATCTCAGGGATTATATAACTAATGATTTCATTCATTGTTACTTGATGGTAATTAGCATATTTCAGTCACAGTTAATAATTGTCCTTTTATTTTTTCTTGTCTTGTGTCCTTGAAGTTCAAAGGAAAGAGAAGATCCTTGACAACTTTTCAGCTTTTCTTTTTAATTATTATTTATTTTATTTTTCTTTCCAAGTGATTACCAATGGCAACAACATCACAGATTTTAAACAAAAGAAAAAAAAAAGGCCAAAAAGTAAACCAAATAGGCATTGAACAATTTATTTCTGTCTTTGTGTTCTTCTTTTTCTTTTCTGCCTTTCTAGTAGAATATCATGCACAACATTTCTTCCATGGCCACAGAAACCTTTGATTGAGGTAAAACACATGCAGGCTCCTGAACATTTACTACATCCTGTGGAGCTATACTCCACAAGTTTGGTATGTCTCACTCTGCAGGATCATTTAACAAGTAAAGCAGAAATGGACTCGTGAGAGTTAGAAACCATCCCCACTTGTGGAAAAGGCAGGGGAACAGAGGTACCTTTAGTTTGTATGGCCTTGTGCTCATAGTGGAATTTGTTGCCCATCTTAAGTATATTCCCATGGTGCAACCTTATTTTTCAGTAAAGTGCTGAATTTAAGATTTTTTCATAAAAATCTAACACCATTTATTGGCAGCATCTATCATCTGTGAGTTGAATGCATGCTTTATAAAGGGAGTTCACAATACCTCTTGGTGGATCTGAGTTAAGTCTGATTGTTGTATAAACTTCATTCTTCATAATGGAGACTTCCTGACTTTTTATCTGACTAAGAAGATGAATTTGTACCTGTCGTACTTTTAAGCGTCTCGTCTTGGAACCTCTCTCACTCGTGGCCAAAGGACGTATTTTAAAATTAAAATCAAAGTCTTGAATTAAATCTCATTTCCTCTGGCGTTCATGTGAAAAAAGAAGTTATTTTGCTTCTGTAGATTTTTGTTTGTCTTAATAATACTTGAAAATGAATCTTTTATCCATATCCTGAAATTGGATTTCCGTTGTTGTCAAATTAAAGTTGATCATGCTAAGAAATTTGATCAGTCAGCAGTCTACCATTTTATACTCCAGCCACAAATTAATTTACTTGACTCAGTAGCTGGCAGAAACTACATCATTACTACCAAAATGGGGCAATCTAAAATCAGGGTAAAATGTTTTGCCTGCAATATGCTCTAAGTGCTCTTGCAAGTTCTCTAATTAACAGTCATCACATTAATAGATTATTAAATAAAATATTATATTAGACTTTCATACTTTATTGTAAAAAATATGTTAACTGTAGTTTTAGAGTTAAAATATATAATCATATCCATGTTTAGAATATTTTTGTTTTTAAAGTAAAAATGCTCATTCAAAATTTAGGAAATTATGGTTAAATTTAGTCATTAAAAGAAATAGAAATGTTTGAAGGAGTTTTAAAATCCAGTGAAAATATGTGTCATCTGTTTCAACAATCTCATTCCTGGTTAGTGCATGCAATCAAGAGTGATTAACTTTTCCTTGAAAACATTCTTCTTTTGTGAACTTATGTTGCACATGGGATCAGTGTATGTATATCCATCTAAAAGTATCATTGGACTACTGATACATTTGAGCCATATAAAGGGAGGCTTCATTAAATGATCAACCATGAAATAACCAAGAACTCGCTCATTCATATCTTAGACTTAGGGATTTGCATATTGCCCTGCTTTGTAGAATTTGGCTTTGAGAGGTAAATGATTAGTAAAATATGGTTTTATACAGACATTTATTCCTAAAGTACAGGTTCCAAAAATGATTTCTTAGAATTTAAAAATCTAGTTCAGTTCTCCGTGTAACATTACTATTCATTAATACAATTGAATTTTACTATGTTGCTTTATGCTATCAGTTTGTTGCTAGCAACTGATGCATCCTACCAGTAAGCTGTAATTATAATAATAGTGAAACGTCACATGAAAAAGAAGAAAATTTAAGATTAAGATAGCATTTTTAAACTGCTGTTTCTATAAGGGAAGATTTTAAAAAGCATGTTTGTTGTGTAGTTGCCTTTTCCCTAAGAAGATGTCAGTTGTTAAATGTGTTTTCATAATTAAATGAAATTTCATTATTAAGAGACAAAACTATTTTTATTCCTATGTCAAATTATATTTCTCATTTGCAAAAAATCTTTTGAACTCTTTCTGTACAGCCATGTCTTCTAGCACAAGAATTTACTGAATTTGGAAGACTTTTCTTGGGTTTATAAATAGAAAAAAAAAAAAGGTGCTTGGTGTATTTAAGGCATTTTGACAGTTTTTATAAAAGAGACCTTGTTTAAAAAAAGAGAAAATGAACGTATATTATTTACCTAAACTCAGTCTTCTGCTGCAAAAATCATAAACTAGCTCTTAATTTGTAGGTGATGCTTGTTTTATGCCTTGCTGTTTGTAGATGATTGTCCAGCTGAAAAATGAGATCCAGGATTTGAAGGATGAGTTGGCGCTGGTGACTGGCAAGCAAAGAACATCAGAGCTTTCCCAAGAAGAGCTACTTCAGTAATGGCTTACATTATTTTCATTTTCTTCTTTTATTATTACACTTTTCATCAGTTTCTTTATTGGCATAAATATTTAAATTCATCTCTGAGTTTTAAACTTCCTTGTGTGAATAATAAAGTGAAATTAGGTGCCAGTTTGGAATGGCACATTTCCATGAAAAGCTCTATGAGGCTGCTGGCTGTGTTTTTGCAGCCTCAGCATTGAGGAAGTGAAGTAAACGCAAAGGATGGGAATCCTGTCAAATGCCAGGCAAAAAGAAGTGTTGTATAACAGGACAGAATGAAAAACAATCTCTCTCAAAACTGAATATGCAATCTGAGTAGAGTTCAAGAAATATTCTTGTGTTGAGAAGTATCCTGCTGCAGTGTTATTTTGACATAAATCAAAATAAATTCACATTTCTGATCCACAATTAATCAATGTTTTAAAAGCCAAATATTCTTTTTTCTTCTTACTGAGCATGCTGTTGAAAATGCAGTATTAATTCACATAAGTATTGTAACATTCTGCAACTTCATTAACAGATCAGTATAGCATATAAGAACATTCTATACATAATGTATTTACTTAGGTCTGAATGTTCACAAGAACTGAATTCAACTTCCAGGCTTGAAAAATTGATTCTGTAGGACAGACCTGTTTAATTTCTTTACCTCATCTCTATAAAGAAAGTAGTAACTGCCTAATTTTGTTTGACAAGTACATTAACAGTAACCAAATTGAAGCTGTGAGAATTTTTAGTCTAATTTCTCTTGGGACTGGTCCAGAAGACAACTACCAGTGCTAACAATTTCCCTGGAAACACAGGAGGGCCTGGAAACATGAGGACAAGCTGCTGCCTTGAACCTTGAATTTCTGATGTAGATGGTGTTATTATTCATCATTTACATCAGCAGTTACCAGTATATTCTCCTAACCAGAAATGTCCCTGCAGTTCCTACTGAGTTGATATATATTTATCATCTGCCCAAACATATGAGAGTCAAATGCACAAATAACATTACAGAGTAGCAGTAGATGTGACCAAGACTAGCCATGGGAAGAAAAGTACCTTCCTTTTTCATTATAAGCAGAATTAAATGCCCTTATTAGTTTCTTTTTATCCTGACAAAAGGGTAGAAAGAAGCCCTTCTTTTTAACTTTCAGACGATGACCTGACTTTTGGTGACTTTATTCAGACATACTTAAATAATCTATATGTTCATTTAAATAAGTGCTTTCCTGACATTAATGTGAAAACCTGTCACATGCATTTTCTGCTGTGGTCTTTTTGCTGTTTACTTTGTATAGAGAATCTAGGGTTTTGGAAATCATTTGGGTTTTCTAAGACCATACTCAGGAATCTTATTTCCTAATTTTTTTACCTGACTTTTTGTCATGGAAAAGGCAGTCTAATAAATGGGTTAATGAATATGAATATGCAAGGGGAAACTAGGAATATAGCATCTGCATACAGTTGCACTGTAGCATACATCTGGGAGGCCTGGTTTCAGAGATGTGACTAAAAAGTATAGTAGTTGTATGTTTTTTCCTTTTTGTCTATGTAGCGCAGTATACAGTGCATTACACTGTCAGAAAAGGTTTCTTCTGAGATCATAACACGGAATTTTGCATCCCAGTACTCCAGAAAGAAGCAGGGTGGAGGCTTAAGAGTTTCTACCTGTACTAAGTCACAAAATGAGAAATAACTTTGAAGGACCTCAGCTACGTTAGGTCAATGTAAAATTTTAAGGTTTCTGAATTTATCATATATTTACACTTACTCAGGCTCATGTCGCATATGTGTTCATTGTTTCAAAAATAAGTTATTTCTTGGAACAAATGCTGTAGGTTTAAATACAGAACAGCACTTAAGGACTGCTAATTAGGATGCAATAATTTTCCTGATGTTCAATACTAAACAAGAAGGGCCTGGAACAATTAACCTCATCAGTCATAAAGGCCATAGAACGGTATTTTTCAGGATTTTTTTTTAATATGATTTAAAGTGGAAAAAAAAGAATTGGATGTACAGATTTTTTCAAACAGAGAGGCAAATACAGTGCTAGAGAATAACTGTCACATACGTGAGTCAGACTGGCTTGTTAGTACTGGAGGCTGCAGTTGAATAGAATGTTGGAAGTTAAGTCAGTCTTTTCTAAAACCGTTCAAGAGGAGGAAAATATCAAATGTCAGGGTTTATAAGTTTTGCATTTATATGTGTTCATGCAAACAGAGTGCTCACAGATAAACAACTGATGTGGCTCAAAAACCCAAATGAAAATATAATGAAATGATAGTATAAAAAGCTACTACTTCAATGAAAATATCTTTCTGTGGTTTTGAACATTTATACTTTTTGAGCTTGCTTTCATATGGCAACAACATTTGTGACCATGCTGATTTACATGTCTGAGCTTGAGGTCCATAAATGTTCTGAGCATTTATGACAATCAGCAGATAGCATCTGAGAGTTCTGTCTCCAGTTAGAGTCTATCAGTACATAACACAGCAAATCTTCATGACAGTTCTGTTTATTGGGACTGGCCATTTGAGTTTAGAGCTACTCATTATCTGGAGAGTTTGTACACATTAAAGAATACAAGTGAGTGTCCCGGATGATGGCTGATAAAATCGTGATTGACTATTACTGGAAAATGTCTATGTTGGGATTTGCATCTAGTTTTGCATCTGTAATAAAAACTAAATGATATTATTTATCAGGAGCCATTCAGATCTGTTTGTTATGACAGGCAGAAGAGGAAAAGGAGCATGGTATAATGCAACATACTGTGTTGCACTTTATTTCAAGTGGCCACCCAAGAATGCTTCTTAAGGGACTAGTATTGTAGGGAATATTTTTATTATTACTATTATTAATGCCTTGTTTTTAATATGACAGAGATGAAATTCTAGTTAAGGTGATTATGGATTTCAAATCCTACTTAGATGTTTTTTCTTAGTTAGGATGTCTTCTGTTTAAACTTACATAAACTGCATCTCAACATGTATATATATATATCTCTATATCTATATAAATAGTACAAGTTTATATAGCTCTTTTCCAAATGCTTAGACTGTGACAGAAGTCTTACTGTGGTTAATTTTACTGCAAATAATTGACTAGAAAGGAGAAGTATTACAAAGGATAGTCTTATAAAAAATGGATGTGTTTTAATTTTTCTGATTCATCGTATATATTTTAACAGAGGTCACAGCAAAATTAATCCTCTGAAATTATTCTGTGCCTGTTTTTTTTTTTAATCTTTGATGTTGAACACAGATAGTCAAAGGTACAAAACATGTCAGTGAAAAACTCCATGCACTGAATACATATCTATTTTCTTATCCCACACAACTCTTTATCTTAGGCACTTTTCAGTAGAAGACAGATGCCAAAATGAAACTGAGTCCAGTGGTACATGTGTAGTTCCAATAATATTTTTTAGTCTAACAAAATGCTTATGATATTGGATAGGTTTTTTCCTCCCTACGTATGTTGCAGGAATTAAATGTTAGTGATTGCCTGGAAAATAAGTATTAATAATACGTGAAAAATATATTCTATATGTTTCTTGACATACTAAGTCAAGAAATGCTGGACATTTCTTGCAAACATGAACTTCATTCCACTTGTTTACATTCAGAGCATTCCAAATGAAATTGATAGGCTACTCAATGCAGTTGAAATTGCTAAATATTTGAAGGTAGTATATGAATAAGCTGATTTTCATTCTACATTGTTCTTTTCCTCAGTTAAATCAAAGAAGTGTCTTCAGGGATTTTTTTTTCCATTCATTTAATGGAAGAAAAAAAACTGTCAAATAGGCTTTCCTTATAATCACTACAATGTCACATTGCCATTCACTAAGTTTAAAACAAAATGGAAAACAAATGCCTTTGACTCTTCCTGTGAATGGTAAATTATAATATGGCACAGCTTATCAGTCATGTGACTTAAGCTACAGCGGTCTGGAGTTCAGAATTTTGTCTTAAATAGTGAATGTTTGCATTACTATGTCGTATTTTTTATTTCATTATTTTGTTCTCATAAATGATAAACACAAATGAATTCTTCTCCTTTCATTTTGTTTATCTAAAAAGCAAAGCTTAAAAAATTCAGCTAGACTACATGAGTGGTTCAGAATGTAGTTCATAAAATGCTTCCAAAATCTGAAATGCTTGCTTTGGATCTTACCTTCTACTTTCTTAGCTGTAAAGGGCTGATCTAAATATTTCTTTGAGCTGGTGAATTAGTTTCTTATTTGAGGGGAAAAAAAAATTAGAAAAGGCGCTCTTTGAACTATTTTTAAAAAGTAGAAAATGACATCATACATCCCAAACACAAGGAAATTGTAGTCTTTCGGGCTTCTGCGTTATGCTTTAGAACAGAATTAAATTACCTTTAATTATTTTTTTTTTTTGTGAATTGCATGCCAAAAGTAAAAGGAAGAGTCCTTTTTGTTTGAATCATTTGGGATTTTTTTTTTTTTAATAATATAACTGAGCTCACTAGCAATTTAGAGTGTGTGTCCAGAAAATCAGGATTTCAAATCAAGGTCCTGTGTTCCAGAGCACCCACGCTTCCAGAGCCTTTGCCAGTTGGAAATCTCTAAGAATGGGACCAGAAGTACTGGCTTAGCACTTTAATTTATTAATAACTTTACCTTATTTCTTTCAGATACATATGTTATTACAGGCGCTTCTATTTTTTACTGCAACAGTCATATATTGTTCATCTTACTCAAGTCCTGGAGATCTCATTACTTCTGTCTTTCATTTTTCTGTTTCAACATTATTGTGACATCTGTATGCTATCATTGTATTAAAAATATTGCACTGTTGTACAATATAGAGCTTTAACAGTTACTCAGAATTAAGCTGTTGAACAAATGGCTGGCTTCCTTTACAAAGCAGAAAAAATGTTCTTCTTTGCTGATGTCAGTGTTCAATTTTGTTTGCAAGGTGGAAGAAATAAAGGCATATCACCTTGCCTTTTGACAACACAGCTTTGCAGGCAGTAGATTTGTGTAGACATTAGCAGATTGACAGACATGAGCTGTGTTGGCAATATTCAAGAGGAAACAAGCTACCACCTTAGCTATAAATTAGTCTTAAAATGTCTCATGTTAACTGCTTGCTTAGGTGCCTGATTTAGAATGCTATTAAATCAATGCATTTTTGTAGAGGACATTTTTTTGCTTACCTATTATGAAATTTTCAGCAACAGCACAGAAAGTTCAGATTCCTAATGCAGCTGCCTAAGCTAGATTCTAAAAGTGTAAATACTTTTCTGTGATCCTCCCTTTTGTTCCAAGGCCGTAGAAAGTAGGGAAAAAATCTTATTTAAACTGATCAACTTTTGCATTTCAGCTGTTGAGAGATAATAAACTGTAAAGTCCTTTTCAAAGAATAGCAAGTTTGTTTCAGCATGGGGGTGGGTAGGAGGTAGGCAATGTGCTATATACTGTTTTCTAGTGTTCAAAATTATACTTGTAATCTGATGTCATATGGTTTCAAGAATAACAGTGAAATATGGTATAACTTGTGTTACTGAGGTGTATGGAGAAAACGTAACATAGCTTCAGTTGATATTTAGATGTTTGAAAAAATCTTAGAGCCAAGTTTCAAATATATATGACCAAAAAATGATCATAGAATCTTTTTGAATCTCACTGAAATTCAGTGAACATTTGGTCAGCTGAGTTCTTCTGAAACTGTCACTAAATACCTGTTTGCATCTTTTGGCACTTTAAATACTTTTTGAAAATCTATTTCTTTTGAGCTTATAAATCTAATTAATAACCTGTAAGTGATACTTCACAGAATTTTTTCAAAACTACTTCTGTCTTCTATAACGTAGGAATATTTTGGTGTTCATCCATATGAGTAGTTTTGGCTTCTTTGAGTATTGTTGTGCATGTCGTATGTACTTCCATTTTATTTCAAGTTCTTCCTACCTTTCAGATACTTTGATTTTTAAAATTTTGGTAAACTAAAGGTTAGTTTTCTCTTGCTACTTTTAAATATACTCCAGTGATTAGAACATAGCTACTGTTATGGCCAAAAGTATTAGCTGGCAGTGAGTAGCATTCCTTTATGTATGCACTTTTAGGTTGTTTTTATAAAGTGCTGTTGAAGAAGGAAATCATCTACTCAGCAAGCTACTCGATATGTTTCTTCTCTGCAAAAAAAAATTGCATGTGTAGAACCGCAGGCAGTAGGCACCTCTTTCCCTTGTAAGCTAGTCTTGGTCTTTTTATTGTCCAGCCCAAAGCCCCCCTTTTCTTACTGATAAAAAGATTCAGAGCTGTGCATATTTCATCATTGAAATGAATGATTTCCAACTGTGTAGAAACTCATTATCTGTTTGCCACATGGTAGCTGTCTAATTCAGAAGAATCTCCTGTAGTATGTAGTTGTTTAAGCACTCTATAGACATTTTGTAAAAGTCTTCAAGACTCTAGAAAGGCAAGACACTCAAGAACTTATTGCTCTTACTTCCCTGCTTTAAGACTGCACCAAATCAATATAGGCTATACCAGAGCTATGGTAATAAAATTATTCTATGAAATATCTAATGAAGGAATTGTACAAAGGCTTATGTAACTGGTTCCACTATATAGTTACCTTAATTATTATTATTTCACCCAGGAGTCAGCACACTTTTATTAAATGAGAGGTTAAGCAGATATTTCTGGATACAGAATACAGCATTACCCTCTACATACGTCAATTACGCTGTCACATGCTCTACCTG
The DNA here is from genome assembly GCA_013397895.1 of Origma solitaria. NCBI lineage: Eukaryota > Metazoa > Chordata > Aves > Passeriformes > Acanthizidae > Origma > Origma solitaria. Next base: position 2,232,552 of record VZRL01004713.1, read on the forward strand.
TCAGTAATGTATAACAGCTCTTCTCAGGGCAAGCTGGATGTATTCTGTGTACTATTACCTTCTGTCATTCCATTGGCAGCAATGCCTGGAAATACCTTCCTTTTTTTCTCCTATCATCCATAGCATTATTCATAAAATCCACTGCTTAGAATCTCCATGGTCTTCCCATACTGATGCATACTTGAAGCTAACTTAGCTTCAAGTTAGCTGTTCTTAAATGTAATAGTCATTCTGCTTCAACTATCATGCATTTCTTAGATCACTGGATTCATAAAATTTGTAGAGATGTGGAGTTCCTGTTTAAACAATGTAGGCATCATTATTAAACTTAAAGATAATTTTCAGAATTAATATATTAAAATTAATTGATATCAAATGAGTACCAATAGGAATGGTATGTTTCCAATATGAAAAATGGTATGTTACCAATAGGAATATTTCACCAATAGGAAAACTATTGAAAAGTCAAAGTAAACAAACTTTAATTAAAATAACATCTCTGATTAGCACAAGTGCTTCAGTAGCTGCCTTGTTAGCAACCTATTTTTCAGAAACTTGGATTTTTGCTTGCAGCAGAGTTCACAGCTGTCACACAAAATTAATTGTTCTTTAAGTGAACTTAATTTTGATACGTAACATACGATGTCAGTGATCAGGGGCTAAAAGGCAAGCTCTCCCAGAAATGAATCATGACACATAAAGCAAGGTCAAAACAAGTCCTTCCAAATCTGTGTTTTGAGACTTTGCATCCTGCAAGCTATTGAGAGCTCCAGACTTTAAAAACATACTCTCAGTTGGCTGGAAGTGCTTTTCTGATGCATTTCAGCTGTATAATTTGCATCCTGGTTCATCCAAACAGATGACTGATTCAGAAGCAGACTTTTAGAAAATATATATGTTCATGTTGTTTAATGAGTGGGTGAAAGTGAAATAGGACAGTGCTCATTTAATCATTCTGCAGTTGTGCTATCAGAAAAATTGCATGGAATCTGAAGGTTTTGTGATTTATGTGTGGTCTAAACAGTAAGCAGTCTTCATTACAGAAGAATTTCTGAAGGGTGGAAAGTAACAGAAAATAAATAAAGTTGATAATGTAAAAGCTGTCTCTAAGCTGCAATACTGTGTGTGTTTACATTATTTGCAAAAAAAAAAAAAAAAAGAAGAGGGAAAGGCTTGACCGAGAACTTGGGCCTGATTTACAGTCACTAATGAAAGAGCACTGTTAGTTTAACACGTTTCCATCCCAACTGTTTGCGACTGTTCTACTGTGAGTTTTCTTCCAAGCATCAGCATAAGGATTTGTGCTTGACAGCTTGTGGTTTCACATTCTGGTATCATGATTCAAACTTGCCTGGGTCAGCACTGCAATACCTTTCTTTTTCTATTATGTTAATGCCTAAAAGGCCACTAACAAAATTAGTTTTAAATTAATCTCATAAGTCGTAGTACTGTTGACTTGACATTGACTTAAAAAAACTTCTGTGTGCATGTGTAATCTTTTGCTCATTTTTGGGGTTTTTTTGTTTGGTTTTTTTTCTGATGAGCACTGAGAAAGAAAGCCCCATTCTTTGCTTAGTGCTGTTTTTTCCCAGAATATGGGTCTTTGTTTCATACTTCCATATTCTTCCTCCTTTGGAGAATTTCTATAGGGAAAACTTTTTTTTTCTGATACAGCAGAGATCTGGCAATAGGCTTCAGCGCACCCGTGCTCTTATTAGTGTTAGTTAGGACTGCTGCTCTCAGCACAGAACCTTGGAAATAGCAGCAGAATAATGGAAATCTATGAAAAATTGCCTTTGGACGCTTCATCTGCTTTAATAACATTAAATAATTAATATTAAATGCTCTATAATTTACCTTACAACATACAAGAGAAAAGGGAACAAAGGGAACCATCTGCGTGAGTTATGAGACGCCTTCATATGATGCTTATTTTCCTGTCATGTGAAATTAGCTGCGATCATCCATGCTCCAGTTTTGATTAGCACAAATTCTGCATGGAAATATTATTGAGAGCCGTACTAAGCTAAAACTAATGAAGAACGCCGCAGCTGGCTTACTAATATTACTAACTACAACTAATGAAAGACCATTAGTCTAATATTTGTTTCTACACAAAAATAGGGTTTTTAGAATTTCTAAAACATGTTTTTAGGGGTTTGGGGGGGATTTTATGTGAGTTTAATATTTTCAGTGCAAGTATCTTGTGGCAAGGTACTTCTATTTCAGCTGTATGTAGCCTTCTCTGATGTAACTCACCAGTACAGAAAAATTCCCTCAAATTTAAATAAGTTAAGTTGACTATCTTATGTTAAAAGAGTACCAAATTCTGAAATACATATACATACTGCATATTTCCATTGAAGCGTTTAAATGTGACAAGTAAGCAATTCAGTAATTTTCAATTCACTGCTTGCACGTAGCCCCATAATTAGGTTTCCATTGAATTTGAGTTAATTAAATGTCTTCCATTATAGTGTTTTCTCATCGACCTGACTTTTTAAGCAGAGCAGTGTGAATTCTTAGGGCTAAGTATTTTTTAGAAAGGTCTCTCCAGTGTGAAATAAAATTCCTTGTGATAGCATAGAGAGCACCTCTTTATCCAGTTTTCTGCTCCAGTGAATAACAGGTATTTGCTATTAGGTTTTTGGTGTTATTTCATTAATAGGTCTTTGGGTTGATCCATCTTCAAGTTTAATTTTAGTTGGGGGATTTTTTTTTTTTGCTACTGATTGATATCTTGCAAAGCTCGTTTTTTAAGTTATAACAGAGAAATAGAATGCCAAAACAGGAATTTATTTCTTCTGCAGTCCATCTCTCGTCTAAAAATAAGGTGCAGCACAGCTGTAGTGGTAGTCTTCATAAATACAGTCAAGAAAGGAAAACAAAATATCATACTGTAAGCAACAGTGTTTACATATATTCAATATTATGGAAAGTGATTTTAGCATGTTTGTTAGTTGATCTTTTTTTCTTCTTAGTTCTAGCTGGTTTTCATAATATCCCTTAACAAAGGCATTTGAGCTTTTTTCCTTCCTGCTAGTTTATGAGTTGTCTTGGCACTCTCAGTCATGTTGTAGAATCTATGTATCTGAGTTTTTCTAAATTATTTTCCCATTGACTTTTGGCAATATGTGTCGGAGAAATTAAAGTTTAGCTTGGGTTGTTCTGGGCGAAGAAAAGCTCAGTCACATACTTAGAATTTTTTAAAATATATGTTTCGTGCCAAGCATTCTCTTTCCTTTAACAAGTTTATTATCAAATGCCTTTCTTTGGGCAACTTTATTTCCTAATTTCTGTTTTGAGAGGACATGAGAATGTTGACCATTATCCTGGACATAATAGCAGAAGTAAATGTGAAGATTGATTGCTCAGGTCTTTTTGAAAAGAAACTCTAATTTGCAGCTCTTACAGGAAATAGGACGTACTGACTGACTAAGAGAGGTCTTGGTGTATGGTCTCATGGCTAAGCCACAACAGCTGACTAAAATTACTTTATTCCCTGTGCCTTTTTGTTATCCTGCTGTGACTGAGTTCAAAAAAAGGTCCTTTAGGAAAAGAATACTTTTATTTGACCTCATTATTTCATATTACCTTCGTTCTGCCACATACACATGCTTCTGACTAGGCCGGTAAAGCAAGACGTGCGAGAAAGTTCTCTGGACTTCTTCTCTGTGGGTTTCTTGTTCCTCTTGAACACCTAGACCCTACTTTGTTCAGTGCTGGGGTGTTTAATGTGTTTTCTGGTTCAATTCTTGCTGACATATATTCTTGCAACAGTCTTCAATTGGAGGAAAACAGTTTAATGTGAATTCTCCTGGCAGAAAACTAAGGATCAAACATAGGTGACTATCTCAGAAGATGCTGTTATTGCAAAGAACATTGGTATTATCCATCTCTTGAAAGTAACAGAATGAAAAACAAAAGCTATTTTGGCTCTCCGTTATTGCCAAAATGTTTTTTCTCACACTCTCTCTATTGGAGATGACTACAGCTTGTGCATGCTTTTGACTAGAAAGAATGTGTTGGACTTGTAACTGTAGATGCCCTATATGAATTCCATAAAACTTTTACAGCCCTGTTTTATATAATTCTGTGCTCTAGTTTTCATATATTCCATATTTTTAGTTTTATTTTTATGGATATTTTTAAAGATAAATAATAAATTGATTTAGTCGGGAATATGAGAGGTAAATGCATATTCATCTTGTAAATTCTGTTGTCATTTGTTTCTGTGCCACCTAGCAAACAGACATACCTTGTCTAATATATATTAGGAAAAAGTAAATGTACAGTCAGTATTCCTTTTTTTATGCTTATTCTCATCTGTGCATTTTTCCCTCCTCCTGGGATTCTTTATTATCTCCTTGATTAACCTTGTGAATGTTTCTGGAAATGATGTAGCATTGTTGATTTCTTCATTTGTAAGACTGAAGATCTTGTTACTGTATAAATTCATATGTTGTTTTGACGATCTTTGGGCTGCTAAATACTTAAGCAAAATACGGTTCACTTTACTTACAGATCTGCTCATTGAGAAGAGAATCTTCAAGTTACTTCTGCATCACATTGTCAGTTTGTTTTGTACCTTTGTACCTGTTTAGGGCTTCAGTATTCTGGAAGAACTCCCAGAACATCCAGCATGTTGTCAGACTGTGTGTTTATTTGAGAGAGGGTTCTGGTGTTTTTTACAAGGAAACCTAAAAGAATAAGAGAGGCAGTGAATTCTTTTGCTAGTATTCATGGGGATTTTCATGGCTACTTTTTTTTAATTTATTTTCTTTTGGTTTCATCCATAGTGTTTAGACTTGGATGGTCTATTCCTTTTCTTGTTTTCATTCTTAACAATGAAATATTGAAAATTTATCTAAAAATACACTGACAATTCTAGTGTTTCCTACAACTGGGAAAGAGGCTGAATTGGTTTATAAATTCAGATTTACATTCTGCTATTTTAGACTTGACTCAGTCTTTTGGTACTTAGTTCTCTTGGCTTCTATGTACTACTTGGAAATCAAAAAATGAATTGGACTGTTGTGTTTTTTCAAGAATTCAAAACACATTAAAGGTAATGTAAGAAAGAGGAAATAGTGACTTGTGTCTATAACTACAGCTTGTCAAATTTTTTGCACTTGACAAATGAACCTTGACTCTTGACTGGAAAATATCAATTTTTTTTAATTGAGTATTATTTTACAGGAATTGCAGGAATGTTCTTTTTTTTGTCTTGAAATATTCGCACATGATGGTAATGGTAATTGTGCAAGTTAGTGCAATTTTTTGATTGATTCCCATAGCCTAAATCTGTTGTAATCTGAGTATGGGTAAACCCCTGGCAACCAGGGGTTGAAAGGTTGAAAGGTTAAAACATCTCCTTCATAATTTCTAGTTCAAGATTTAAGCCCTGTTTTTATAGATGTCTTCATATAGTCAGTCTAGACAATCTAGTTATCAAAAAATATTTTTTGTTTCCTGTTACTTACTGAAACTAATAGGGTGCTTAAGACAGTGACAAATACTGACTTGGATTCTGTGTGTGTAATCACAGTCATATTCTCATTAATTGTATAAATGCCTCTCTTTTCCCAGTGCTTACACAAATGCCTGCCTCTGTGGATGAAGGACTAATTCTCCTGCTCTTTGTGCTTAGTGTGTCTGCAGAGTGTATGAGTAACTTTGTACTATTGGCTTCTGTTCTGTCGGACGCTTGATGCAGTAAAAAATCATGTAGCAATAAGTAAAATTTTGGTCTTTTTTACTGATTATATTTTGTTGCTTAAGTTGAGAAGCAAGTCAATGCCAGTAATGCTTCTGTCACTAATATTTCTCTTTAAATATCCTCTCCTTCAAGCTCTCCACATGTACAGCTCACATGGACTTCAGGGAGTGTCCTATAAATTCAGAAGTTGTGAATTTTGGGCATTCAATGAGTGATATAGACAACATATTTGCCTCCTGCTATTTAACTGAAATAATAAAAATGGGAAAGAGATTTTGTCTGAAACTAACTCTCGTTTCCCTTTTCTTCTGTTTTGAGTATTTCCACTTTGCTATCTCCAGAGGAGATAAATACCAAAACTATTCATTATGCTTTCCAGTTTTCATTCCAGTCTTGCAGCTACTGATTTTCAGATATTTATCTTCTGAAAACAATTTTTTTTTCTGATTGTTTTCAATCTCATTGTTGAAACAATACTCATTGTTTCACTCCAGCAGGATTTCCTATTACTGTAATGTGAGGAATTTCAGTAAGAGAAATCTTCAGAAGCAGGGAAATACCACAAAACATACTCTATGGTCAGCTTTGGATGCTGTGATATTATAATGCCTAAAATTTTTCTGTGTGGTTACAACAAAGTGATTTTGATGATGAAATACCAACAAGATTCCCAATCCTGTAACTGAAAAGGATAAATGACTACAAAGTGGCATTCAGAAGACTTGCATATTAAGTAGAGAGATGAACAAAACTAGTCCAAAAGGAATGCTAGGCACAGAGATGAACTCTTCTTGGGCAGTTCAGCGCTTGGTGCAGCTACCTTAGATATCTTGGCTCAGGTTCAGAACTTAAGTTCACCTTATGAGGATAATAACCTAAATAAACTTTTTAAATGATAAAATCATGCTTTACAGTGCATATGCTTGTTGTTGCCCACCATTAGCCTACTAAATAATTGAAATAGCATTTGTCAGGAACCAGGAAACAATAAATCTAAACACAGCTGATGGAGTTTGAATTTGCACTTGCAGTTTTCCAGAAATATATCTTAGTAAGTGTGTTAAAGATCTAGTTTAGGATCCACTTCCCTTTGTCTTGAGAATGAACTGCAGTGCATCCTAAAATACGAGACCTGGAAAGATGGTGACAGCATGCAAGAGGAAGTCTGATTCTATCTGTGGAGATGTGTCGTCCAGCCTAGAACATGGTGTATTATGCCTGCATAAGTTTTCAGTCTGACAATTTTAATTTGGTTTTAAAAAATAAAGAGGATGCTTCTCTGTGCCAGATTGTCTTAGGAAGACTGAATTACTAAAATAAGAATAGTTTCTCCCTAAGGAAGACTTTGTCAGTTGTTTGTAAAGAATATGTTGCAAGAGAAGAAAATGCTAGCTATATTTCATTGCGCAAAGGAAGAGTAGTAGGTCTTTGAGAAGTCTATTAATATCTGCATTAAAAGTTAATTTGCCTTGCTTGGTGATTGGAGCAGGTAATTTAGGTGTGAAAGCTATGCTATCTGCTGACTACTGTAATAGAAAAAGCAGACTTTTCTTTTGCACAAATAATCATATATAGTAACAAATCCTATGCCCAAAACCTCTAAAAATCTGGCCTTCTGAGAGAGCAGGTTTTAAGTCTTTTCAATGATGAATAGCAGAAGAACAAAAGGTTATAAAATAAATGAGAAAAAGAAAATTTCTTCTTAGATGCTTTCAGTTCTAGAACTATTCCTTAGTGTATGGAATGTTTGGATATGCAGTATGTTTGGATATACAGTTGTAGAATCTTCAGTATCAAATCCCAGTTTCATTAATCAGAACAAAAGTACATTTCAAATGCATGGACCTTGAAAGAAAATAGCCTACTAATATCAGTGAATTTGGTACATTTTGTATTGTATTTGAAACACCACTTTGCAGACTTTTCTGCTAGTTTGTGATATTTTTTCTTCTCTTAAAAAATTCTATGTATTTCCAGGTTGGATGAGTTAGTTGAAACATTTCTCAAAGATAATGATCCTGATAGCTCTCTGGATGTTGGTCCTGACATGCGCAAGATCAAGTATTGCTTCTTTCATATGAAGGTATTTTTTTTAAGCATAAATGGAGGTGCAGCTGGCACTCTGAAAATAACTTGGACATATTCATGGTTGAAAAGTGTTAAAAGAAAGGCAATGCAGTTGAGAGGTACTGGAGAAGGGTAAAACAATTGAACTTTGAGAACTCAGAGAAAATTTAAATTTAACTGGAAAAATTCAGCAGCATTTGTGGAAACATCAGCGAGGATCCCAGCATGCAGTAAATTGTAAGAGAGCACTGGGAGTTACTGGAATCAACAAGACCAGTTATGTGTATATGGATAGATGTTCCCATCTGTATTTCCAGCATTACTGAGGCTTTATTTGGGACAAACTATATTGAAAGAGGTAAAAATGTAGATTAAAAACACTATATCCCTCCATCTGTTAGACTAATTTTTCTGTAGATGTTGCAAGCCCTTCTGAATCATTGAGCAAACAAGGTACACTGGATAATTGTGGAATTAATAGGGAAGGAATAGAAGATAATACTTTTCTGTATTTTGGGATATAGTTTTTCCAATATAATAGTGTATACGTTCCTGATCTTAATTTATTGTCCTTAAATAATTAATTTTTAATCATAGTTTTAGTATTGAAAATTCTGTGATACTAGAGAACACTGGAATTTATGTGTAGAAAGAGTAAAATAAATTGCAACTTTGCTAGTAAAGATTAAAAAATACAATTTGTTTCATACTTGATACAATGGATATAATTTGACAATCAACTGAGGCATGATTTTTTTCTGTCAAGAGTCTAGAAAGGTTTTACTTTTCTTACTATAGCTAGACCATCTCAGAATTAAAGTGAAAAGAGTGTACTTTTTTTGTTTCTCCTAATAGCAAATAATGAATTGTCCAGTGACTGCTGATAAAAAACAAGACATCTCTGAACAAAAAAACAGTAACAAAGAAGCAGGAGAAGAACTGGAAAAACTGAAAGGACTTCTGCAACAAAGAGACAATGAAATCAGTATCCTTTGTGAGGAAAAAGTATTGTTTGGGTTTGAGATTAACTGACTTAGAACCATTTTTCTTTGTGTGAGACTGTACTGTGTTAAAGCAAATACTGAATTCCCAGCTTTTATGTGACAGGATTTCTGGTTTGCACCTGCTTCTTTTTCAGTTGTTATCCAAATCAAAATCCTGCATCCAAGCACCACTTTAGAGTGGTCCAGCCAATAACCAAATACTGTGGATGATGCCAGGCCACACCTAAAACACTCTCCTCAAGCAAATTAAACTACTTTTTAGAAGGGGAAACTCTTATGCTATATAAAGACCAATCTATTACCTTGCAAATAATAGAATTTTCTGTACGTGTCATTTTTAGCCAAATGAAGTGTTGCTTTCGGGACTACTGGGCTATTTGCCCTTCAAACAAATATAAAACTTGTACATTTATCATTTAAATTGAAAGCTTTTTGCACATAAAAACGCTAAACTGCTCAGATGTGCTTTGTCCATTTCACTGCCTCGAGTGAGGAAACAAGAGTAGCTGTACTGCAGCGCAATGGGTGGGAGTTATTTTTAGCAGGTTGACAGACCTGTGGTCAAACCACAGTCACTGTGTCCCCAGCTTTGTGGCTGCTCAGTGGGGAATGTTTGTAATACAGCACAGAAATGAAAATATGAGTATGTTGAATGTAAAGGTAACAGAGGTTCTTTCACAGTTATTAGTAAAGAGCAAACGCAGTTGCATTCTTGTGCTCAACAGTTCCAGCTCAATTTTATATGTTAAATGAGAAAGGCATTTTTCCCTGGGGTGTAGCATGTTACCCGTCTGAACTGAGGTGGTGGGAAAGCTTCCCTATTTCTGCTCTGTCACAGACGACAATATTTTCTTTTTCCAAGATGCAATTTCAAATAAATTGAACTAAAACACTGACTCATTCATTTAAAAAAATTCTTCAGTTCTTTTAATGTTAATTTTAATATTTAATTTCCCAAAAGCATTTATTCCTGAAATAAATTATTTCATTAGTATGAGAAAAAGACAAAAGATGTCTATCAAATGTGCTTTATACAGCTTTGTTCACAGAAGTACAAGGAGGAAATTTGTGTAAATTCATGTTAGAGTTACATAGAAAGAATATAAGAATTAAGACTTCGAAGACAAGACTGATTTAGGGAATCTGCAGTGGCTAAGTGACTGTACATCATCACTAGAACATTAATAACATGTCTGATATGATGAAGTGAGGGGAAGTATGGAAGCTGTTCAACAAACTATGAGTTCCTTCTTGCCTGCAGTAGCTAGAAGCTACCATAAAAACTGAAATGGAAAGTGTTTTATTATTACCTAGTCCAGTTCATAATATTCCCCAAAGACTACTTAGATTTTCTGCTGTTCATTTAGAGGATTAATTAGGATTAAGAAGAATTGAATGTTAAAAATCACATTACAGAGACTTCAGTGTTCCTGTTTGAATGTATGGAGGATTTCCATTATACGTCCCCTATAAGCTGTTAAGCAAAATGCATTTATATCTAATATATTTCCAGTAAATTCACAATGTTATTGCAAGAAAATTCCTAAAGATTTTTCTGCATTTTAGTAAACCTTATTTTGAAAAGCTTATAGATGGGATACACTTGCTTGGCTACCTGTAAGTTAAGTGTTTTTTCTTTTGTTTGGAAGTCGTTTATTACAAAATTTAAAAAATAAAAAGGGACTACCACAATGGCAATAAATCCTGTCTGTCTGTAAATGCTTTTATCAGGAGTTGATTGAATGGAATTAGCAATTGTGGTCAATGTGTGATTTGTTATTGTTTAGTAAAAATGAATCTGCTGTTTGGAAAAACTGAGGTGGATGAAAATTATTGCAAAGAATTTGTCCTACTTTAAATTTATATGCTTCCATCCAGTGAATTGTTCCACTTTGAAAAGAAAAAGACTTACTGATAAGCAATGACTGTTCCTTTTTTTTTTTAAACAAAAAAAAATTATTTCCTTAATATATCTTGCAGATATTCTGGTGGCTATGCTAAAACAAGAAAAAAAGAAAGCACAAGATGCTCTTTTGCAGCTTAATGCCACCTCTGCTGGTTCTAAAGTCTTGGAGCAGTCTCCTTCTATGAGCTTGGAAGAAAGTCAGAGTCCACCTAGATGTTCTAGTCAGAAAGAGGCAAAAGGCTTCAGCTCTTCTGTTCCCAGACTACCTCTTCTTTCGAGAGAAACAGGTTAGTGTAATTAATTAAGGGAGCAGTTATTGGATTATTCCAATATGATTTAAAATACATCTTTCAAATGTGAACCAAAACAAGGAAGATTTATTTTCAGTATCTGTCATATTGTGCTAATTCTGTATCTACAAATGCAGGGTTTTAAATTTAAAGCCTTCTAAAGGTGCTGATGGCTTTTACAAACTGATCTGAATATTCTGTTGAACAGCGCTACAGAACCAGAGCATAAATTCAGTTGTAGACACTTGATTCTTTGAGTTGATACACAGAAAAAAAAATAATGGGAATTTGAGCATAATCCATCAAAAAATATTAGGAAATAATATTTTTCCCCTGGAAGATCCATTTTGCTTTATCCATATAAGCGATACTCCAGGATTTAAGCTGGTGTTTAAATCATTGTAGAAGCAACTCAAACAATGGAAGCAATATTGACAAGGTAGCATGGATTGCAGAGACAGTTTTTATAGTGGTTATTTGAAAAGGGTTAACTGTTGAGCATTGCAATTTTCTTCTCTAACATCATCTGAGCTGATTATTTATGACAATAAATAACAATATTCTTGCAAGTTGTTCATTTCAAAATCCACACAATAAAACTTCCAGTAATTTAGACAGATTTTTCTTCCATGGTTTCATGTTTTCTTTATTTTCTTGCTGAATTGTTCAAATAAAAAGATTTTTTTGGTGTCAGTAAGTTCTAGAAGGGCTTATGTTTTTGTTAGTAAAGAACATGCCTCATCCTAGATTATCATGTGTAACTACTACATATTTTATAACTATACATAATTCTATAGCTATACATAAATCATTAAAATTATTTACATTTCTGCATAATTTTTATTCATTTGCGGGAGTGGGCATAGCTGAAAGGAGAGTGTTTTCAGCTTGAAACTCAGACATGGCAGTGGGCAAGTAGAAACTTGGATTTTGTTAAAGTACTAGTGGGAATGGAACTCTTAAACTATTTAAGGTTGCCAGTTATCCTCTAAAATTGCATGGTAATTGAACCAGCAGTCAATTGTCACACTTGTTATTTTGTTTCAGTTGCTCCGCTACTGAGGAATTCGTTTTACCTTCTGCTTTCCTTATTCACGGTGTTCCTTCTCATTTTATAGGAAGAACTTATTGGATTTGGTGTCAAAACAATACCAACTAAATATAATCATGTGTCCTCATAACACAAAGCTTTTGATTACCTCAGAAATATGTAGCTATGTTTTATCAACAAATCACTAGTGTAATTGCATCTTTTATATAAAGCCACTTACTCTTCAGTCTTTTAAAAAAACCTCATAAGCATCAGCAAATTCTTGGTTTTGATAAATGCTTTCTCTTTTTGCAAACATTTGTGTGAGTATGTTCATATGAGTTTTCTTTGAACATAAAATAGGAACCAGCCATCAGCTCAGATTGATTGGATTGTTGAACCTTATCTCCTGCACTCTGCACTGGCAAGGCCAGGTTGGATGGGACCCTGAGCAACCTGGTCTAGTGGGAGCTGTCTCTGCCCATGGGCAGGGGTTTGGAACTTGATGATCTTCAAGGTCCCTTCCAACCCAAACTATTTTGCGGTCCTTTGATATATTTGGATGAGCATCATTCTCACTCGAGCACAGAGCTTCATTTTTTATCTGTTGAAAGCCTGAAAATAATGTTCATCATTATGAAAATATCCATTAATTTCAAAATGTGTACATACGTCTTTTTGTCTATAAGCATTAAGAATTAGCTAAAGATTGTGAAAGAGCTTGGGCCTGAGCCAGGGTTAAACTCCCAGACAGAAGCTTTAGTGTAATATTAAAGCTATTCTTCATCATTTAAACACTTTGCATACTTTACATCATTTATGAAGATTCCAATTTACAGCATGAAGACTATATGATATGTTAACTGTTTTAACAATCTAGCTTTCTTTATTTAATTCTGTACTCTCAAACCTACCAGCAGCTTGATTTAATGCAATATAACATGGTATTTCTAGTGTCTCTAAGTGTTTTCAATTTTCCTACCTTATTCTCTTATCCTGAAAACAAATAAATTATGAAACCAACAGAAAATAGGAAAATAATATTTAGTTTAATGAAGTAGCCGTTGGAAAGTCTATCTAATAATTAGTTTTTTAAAAACCCACAAATAACTTTATTTAGAACCTTTTGTTTATTTTACAGTTGATTTATTGTGTAGCTTTAACATTTGCTTACCCAGAAACCGATCTTTACCATTCTGTGACAGATGATAAAATAATTTCATTCTGTTACTTTCATACTAGATTTACTGCTGCTTTTACATTGTAGTATCTCCAGACTTACTGACCTGTTACCTAGTCCATCAGAAAAAGTTTTTATTTATGCTGTTGAATTCAAACAGTAAATTAATTACAAGAATGCAGACTGGCCTGTGCAGGCAGAGTTTGTTTCTTGGTGTGGTAAAAAATGTATTATCTCAGAGAGCTGCTATTTCTCTATGGCGAAACCTCTTTTTACCATTTTTTCCCACATGATCTACGACTATGTCTACACTGATAGATATGTGTAATGTTTGTAGTCTATCCTATCCAGACACTGCTTTAAGTAGGAGAAATGCAGTCATACTATTTCACAGCTGAGCTTGATATAATAATCTGTGTTAACAGGAAATTTACCTTGAACTCATCACAGAAGTAAAACAATTCCTGGTCTAAATTTGTCCCACAGCAGGCTGACTTCGAAGGTGAATGAGTAGTGACTTCTACAGCTGTACATGTTTTACAAGTACAGCTGTAATTTATCTTTTTTTAAGTCCATCCTGTATTGAATGTTCATGGTCTTTCAGAAGAAACTGAATGAACATAGTACATCTTCAAAGGTTTGACATATGGTAATATTTACCCTTCTGTACCTTCTACCTTTTCCCCACCACTTGTATGCCTTAAGCTCTAGACAGAAGCCTTTAATAGCTGTACAGGCTCAAAGATCATCAAAGCCTAACACCTCAGATTTGACTTCCAAGTAGATTCTTGGCCACCATTATGTAATATTATTGACTGCTAATACTAAGTTGTAAAGCGTTTATTCCAAAGAATCGTAGAATGGTTTGGGTTGTAAGGGTCCTTAAGAATCATCTAGCTTCAAACCTCCCCTGCCATGGACGGGGATGCCACTCACTAGACCAGGTTGCTCAGGGCCCCATCCAAGCTGGCCTTGAGCACTTCCAGTGATGTGGCATCCACAGCTTCTCTGAGCAACTTGTTCCAGTGCCTCTCCACCCTCACAGTAAAGAATTTCTTCCTAACATCTAATTTAAATCCACCTCTTTCAGTTTAAAACTATTGCCCTTTATCCTGTCACTATCTGTCCACATAAAAAGTCCATGTCCTTCCTTTTGATAAGTTCCCTTTAGGTACTGGAAGGCCGTAATGAGATCTTGCTGGAGCCTTCTCTTCTCCATACTGAGACAAATAGCTCACTCTGTGTCTGTCTTTGATTTAATGTTAGAAGATTTTTTTCTGAACAAGTATATCTTTAATTGCTTGTTTGAATATCATATTTGAAATAATGTCACTGGTAAAATATTGTTGAACATGAGGTTTGATACCAGTGGAAGACCTAACTAAGAACAACTGAAACTGGGCATGTGGATCATTATTTTGTTTCATTTTGTGCTTTTTTCAGTTTGTGTCAGAATCTGGATTGGGATGTTCTTGATAGCTACAGCAGAGCAATATGCAAGTGAAGTGTCCTAGTAAAGCCCTGGGTTTTGCTGCTGGTATTGGGTTACACAGCATTGAATCCTTCAGTTAAAAATGATACCAGTTTACATGCTGTCAGATTTCTTTTTCTTGGATCCCAGAAGGCTCCTTTTAGATGGGAGTGGTAGGCAGGATGCCCGGAAACAGTGGAAGGTTGTGCGCTGCTGTATTTTGGCAAGTCAGCTCCCATCACTAGGGAGGTTTTACAGATGGCATAGGACAGTGAACTTAGAGTGAACAGACCTGAACTTACTGTCTTAGTCCAAGTGTTATACCATGAAAGGGGAGAACTTGCAGTTCAGTACCCATCTTTAATCACAGAGCACCCTAAATTATAAATCTACGTGTGGGAGAGTGAGCAACATAGTCTAACCTAGTAACTGCTGTTATTTATTGCATCGTAATATCTTTCACAAATCTGAAACAGACATAGCTGGCTATGAATTTAAATTATGTTTCAGATGAACATTCCAGAAAATGCAAAGATAAGCTACTGGAATAATAACCTGAGCTTTTCAAATGATTCAACAATTTTACTTTTAATATAATCATTTAGATCATCATAAAGTCTCTACTCCAGCTTTAATTGTATTAATAATTCATATCTGGTAGAGATTTAAATGTAGAACTATGTATAATCTTTCTTAGAGGTTGATTCAATTATAAATTAGTAGTTTCAGGATAAATGAAAGAATGAATGAATCTAGCAAAACAAGAAAGAATCAGACTTCGTCAGACAGTGCAGTGGTAAACTTTGTGTTGTATTTTACTTTTACTGCATTATATCACTTCTTTGTAGAAAGAAGTCTTATTTTGAGATCAGTGTCAGACTGCTGCTTGCTTCTTAGGATAATTCTGTCAGCATAAAAGACGTATGATACCATTTTTCCTCCTGCTGGATTTGTTTTTCTCCTGAAATATAAACAGTTTGGTTACCAGAAAACAGTGTGACTATTGTGACATTCAAAGAATACAGTCAATCTCAGTAAGAGTTTCAAATAGTGTATATGCAGATGGACTTGAGAGGGATTGTTTTGCTCTCACAAAAGATTTTGTTAGGGTCATGTTTTGACCAGTTGGAGCCATTTCCTTTATCTTTTGTTGAGAAGTTGTAAGGGTTTTTTGAGAGTTTTGTGAAGAATTTACCTCCTATATATCCCATTCATGATTAAGATCACTTTTTGCTCAACACTACACAAACTCCTATATAAAAGAGCATTCCTGCTGAAAGGCTTACAAGCTGACTTTGAAATGTTAGGTGAGAGATGATTTCTATAAACGGATAATGCTTATGAATAGCATGCGAGTAGTGATGATAACACACATACTGCTCATTTCTGAAAGCTAAATATTTTTGTCTTGTATTAAGACTTTTCAAAATATTTATCTTGTCTATTTTATATATTTATGTAATCATTCAGGGAAAATGCTTCCTTCTATTATTGAAAACCCTCAGAAAGTTCGCTAATGGAAAGGACTGACTAAGGATTTCTATTAGAATCTCTTCTATGTCTTTCAGTTCTGAAAAAGGCAGGTCTCAATCCTTCAGAAAAATTAAATGCTTAGCAAACCTGTATGTTTCTTGGACTATTTTCTCTGTCCAGTAGTGCTTTGGGATATCTGGGGACAGAGGCTTGGCACTGTGCTCATGAGAGATCTTTTGTTAACAAACACATGGAGCCATTTTATTGCTATTTGGCCAACAAAAGATCCTACTGGTGCATTTATGACACTGTTCAGACTTACTGTTGATCTTTCTCATTTATCAGAAAAGAAATTATTTTCTACATTTTCTCTTAAAGGTCCAGGAAAAAGTATGTATTCCATTTGCTCTCCAGTTGAACTTCACTGCTACTGCTAAATCTGTGTAACAACTATTTAAAAGAAGATGTGTTGTTTTCCTAATTTCTTAAGCATTGAATGTTTTCTATAACATAGAGTGATTATTTGCTACAATATATTTTTCATTATTGCCAGGTTTAAGGACCAAGCGGGAAGTATCAGACTTCACTGCTTGATTTAGTTATTTTAAAATACCTTCAAAATAAATTCAGCAAATATTAACAGTCAGCCTAAGCTTTTGAACAATTTTATTGAACTTCACTTCTGATAAACTTAGCAAAGTTATTTTCCGGTATTTCAAGTTACCAAATAAAATATGTATTGTTAAGGTTCCAATTTATGTATAAATATGAATGGATGTCCATCTTCAAACACGTTTGTAGCGTGTAGTTGTGGAAATTTTTTATTTTGTCATTTGCTGTGATATGTTTTTGTATCTCTGTTTGTCTTAAAGATCACAGTTTCATTCCTGTTTTTAATCTTGTGACATAAACAAAAATTAAAAATTAAAATTCGCAGTAGTTTCTAAGACAGAATTACTGTCTTTAAATGTAGACTGATTGCAATAAATACCAAGTAGACTAACTCTGTGAATTTATATGGGATTCAACTAACTAATGGGGCTCGCTCTTTTGTTTGTTTGGGTTTTTTTTCAAAATCCATTCTTCTATCTGTACTGCTTCCAAGTGCTTTATTTTGTCAGAATTCGCAATGAGTCCACTGTGACTTCTGCTTGAGTGAGGACTTTGAACTGAGCTCACTGAGATTAGTAAACAACAAAAAAGAGCTGTGTTAAGAAGTTTGAAACTCCAGAAGCATCTCTGTAAGGAGCAACAGATGACTATTCTTTGTGACAAAGAAATATAAATACATGTTGTATGATTTAAAATGAGCTCTTGCAATTGGTATTCAATGATAAAACTCTGTGTTTTACAATTGTTGTCATCTTAACCAAGTGTTTATAAATATGAACATAGGGTTATTTTTAGGAGATGAAGCCCAGATTTTCCTTTTTGGAACTTGGTCCACATTTGCAACTTCAAAGGCAAATTTTGTATCTTTTAAGGATGCAATGAGAGTGAGGAGAAGATCATCACAGTACTTTCACTGATTTTTCAGAGATACTCAAACTTACTTATGTATAGAAAATGTTATGTAAAACCACTTACTGCTTCCACCAACAGCTTTTTCTTTCACCACGTTTACTTGGTTTTACAAAACATTTCTGTTTTTTTCTAAGATGCTCATCATGTTGTTCTTTCCACTTCTCAAGTGGGAATCTCTTCTGATGTAGAACGTATGTTTGGAAGCTTGTTAAAGATGCTTTTGGCAGTTTTTATTGCCCTCCTCTTGAGTCTGTTTAGATGAGAAAACTTTCCAGTATTTTTGTGCTAGTTTACTGTTCTCTTATCCAGATTAGTCTGCTAAATGTAACCTAGTGTTTCTTGGAAGTTCTCTAATATTTCAAATCTTTTTGGCTTCCTGTTTCTGTAGCCGTTTTTTTAGCTGTCTAAAAATGCTATTGGATCCTTCAAAATAACTTCTTTTAATTGTTTTGCGGTTTTTTTAGTGGCTGAAGCTCTTCAACTCTTGATATTTTAGAGGTAAAATATGCTTCTGAAAGTTTCTACGTACTTGAAGGGTGATCAAATTCCTTTATATATTGACTGTCAGGTTTGGCAAGTACCTCTGTAAAACTTCTTCCATATTGTTATTGTTATGAACATCAGTCCCGAGAGACTAAAGTGCCTTTTAACAGAGCCACTACATGCACATTATGTATGCATATGACTAATCAAAAGAAAGTCATTCTATTAGCTTAAACTTCAGATATTTCTGTACTGATATTGCTAATTCTGCTAAATAATAGATTAGTCTAGACACTTGTCTCTCTTTTGTCTGTGTATTCAACCTAAAAAATGCATTTTTTCATTCTGTTCCTAGAAAAAACGGATTTTTTCTTGGGAGACTAGTCTCAGCATATTTGATTATAAAACCCAAGTAGGAATTATTGGAAATATCCCACAAATCCCCACTTTTTTTTTCTGATATTTGCAATACATTTAAACAGGTTAAGTTTCCTACAAATGTTTCAGGCCAATTTCATGCTTCTGTTCTTGTACAATTTTTCCATTGAAGTTTTGTAGGCCTGTTTGCCTCAATGATATTTGGCTCTTAAGTTTTGGATGTTTCTGTTGAAAAAATCATTGCACAGTTCACCTACCTCTGATGCATCATCTTTTTGTCTCTTACAATTTTAACTCTGGAATATCTATTTAGTAACTGTGCCTCTGTTTCATTAATTTTCAGCCCCTGTTATAAGATCAAAAGGATGCTTTCAAAAGAACAACATTATGTTTGCAGGTTATAGTGTGTTTAGGTTAATTTGAGAAAAAATAGACCATTATTGACATCTCTGTGAAAGAGTAACCACATGAATAGAAATGAGCTAACAGCTAGAGATGTGGTGATATTTGGTTTTCCACACTTATGCAGTAAGTTCTAGGTCAGGTAAAAGCTCTTACTCACTTTCATTGCAGGGCTGGTCTTACAAATCTATGGCTGAGATGCTCTGCTGTAACCATCTACCAAGCTACACCGAAAACAGTCTTTGATGTTTTTGTTCATAGAGTCAGGTAGTAGCTGGTCTAAGACTTCCTTAAGTTAAGGCAATTTTGACAGTTGAAATGATTACACAGAGTTATACAAAGAGCTGAAGTTGTTCTTTGTAAATCCATGCATATCAAAGAACCTTCACTTGTAGGTAATTATGGCCATTTTCCTAGCAGAAGTTATGTGACTGAAGAAATTCTTTAACATTTGTAAACATTTAGGAATATTTCCATCTCTTCTTCAATCACTTGTATCTGGCTTGGATGCAGTGAATGGTGGAGTTAGGCATGACAAAGTTCTGTGTACTTTTGCATTCTATTACATTGAGCTT
The DNA here is from genome assembly GCA_013397895.1 of Origma solitaria. Lineage (NCBI taxonomy): Eukaryota > Metazoa > Chordata > Aves > Passeriformes > Acanthizidae > Origma > Origma solitaria. The sequence goes on from VZRL01004713.1 coordinate 2,252,054, forward strand.
ATGTTTAATCTTCTCTCCCTCAGTAGTTTTTCTGTTTTCCATTTTTCCTGATAATATTCTTCCTACAGGTGAGTCATTTGGTGTTGGTTGAGCAAAACATCTGCTGAAATATTTTTTTGTTGTTATGTTGTTAATGATACTATGCTAAACACTAGTACAAATAGCCCTATCATACTGTGAGCCCTCTACCTGATTTTCAGTATACTTTTACTAGACCCTTACTCAAATAAAATTAATCTTTTACTGTCTTTTCTAGTTTCCTAATCATCAAACTAGTTTCCAATAATTTTCTATAACCAATATTCTCAGCATTCTGTTTTATTGTGTCTTGAGTGTAATAATCTTTTCATTTTGGTCTTTTCATTTTGGTCACCTCATGGCTCTTGAACTGCTGCTGTATGTTCATATTACTTAACTTGCTTACTGTTACTCAGATTTTGTAATGTTTATTGTAATTCTGTAATTCCTTAAAATAAAGTTCATCTCAGAAACAACATTCTGAAGTTCAGTTCTAGGCAAAACTAATATAGACATGTAATCTGAAAATCTGTTGCTGTTGATATTGGATACCATGTTTGAAAGCTTCTGCAATTTGTTTTACTGTGCCTGTTAGAATGTCACTATTGTTTTCTGCTGCCATCTTAGGCTCTCTACTACCTAGATATAAAAGCCTTATAGAAAATTGGTTTATCATGCTGGGTCTCACAATAAACCTTCCCAAAATTCTGAATGGAGGGATTAACTTCTCTAATATTTTTATTATATATTTGAAGCACAAGTTTTATGAGGAGAAGCTGAGGGATCAAGCCTGGAGAAAAGGAAGCTCAGGGTGGATTTTATCACTGCCTACAACTACTTGAAAGGAGGTTGTAGTGAGGTGGGGGTCAACCTCTTCTCCTAGGCAACAACTGACGGGACAAGAGGAAATGGCCTCAAGTTGCACCAGCAGAGTTTTAGACTGGGTATTGGGAAAAATTCCTTCTCATAAAATGTTGTCAAGCATAGAAACAGGTTGGCCAGGGGAGTAGTGGAATAACCGTCCCTTGGAAGTGTTCAAAAAATGTCTGGATATGGCAGTTGAGGACATGGTTTAGTGGTGAACATGGTGGTGATGTTGGGTTGGCAGTTGGACTTAGAGATCTTGACCTGGGATTTAGATGACCTTAGAGATCTTTTCCAGCCTTAACAATTCTATGTATCTATGATTTACACACTATTTTAGGAGGACGCTGGCACTCTTTTCCTTATTCCTCAACAGAAATCAAATCAGCTTCTCCATGTATATGTTTCAATAGTAAAGAGAATACAAGGAGGATCGATTTCTGTGTCATTGCCAAAACAGACAGCAGCTCCACCACCTGGGCATGAAAGTGCTAGAAATACCTGTATCTGTTCCAAAGCCAGATAATTCATAGGAATAGTAAAAGCCCAGCATGAACTGCTGATTGATAACTTGTGGTTCAGTTTGGTTTTTTTCTTGATGTCTATTACTTAGTGTTTAGTATTTCTTCCAGTTTTTAGTTGCCGTCATAATTCTGTACATGTATGTAGCCAATTCCCTTCTGGTTTCTAAGATGCTCTGTGCATATTTAAAATGATAAGTACTTAGAAATTTGTATCTTAATCTTTTACGTGCTTGTTTCCTGGACACAACTTCTGCCCCATCAAAGCCTGATGATCAAAACATCGACATGGCTGACAGAGGATAGCTTAAGCTGTCTTATGTCCCATTCTTGTGGGGAGTTCGGAGTTTGGGGACATAGCCTGTAGAGCTAAGAAAGTTAATCAGAAAAAGGAGAAGTGCATAGAAAAATAGGTCCAAGGCAGTCACAAGGTTAATTCTATCATTGCATGACCAAGCAGGATTTATTGCCAGGGCTTCGGTAAACAACTAATGGTGTTTTGATCTCTGAAGTACATATAGGCATCCTGTTATTTCCCTATGATGACAGTTGGACCTAATCCTATGTTGAGCACTCATGTAATGTTTGCTACTTTGTGAATTAGAACTTTCATCTATTTATCCTTACTGGTTGCAGAGGCAAGGTTAAGTCCAGAGAATTTCTTTCCCATGGCCAACTTCCCTTGTAAATCGTTGCAGGTTGTTACCATGTCTTGTTCTTAGGTATGACTTTGATTTAATGGTAAATAAAACTGGATATAAAAATTAAGGTCTTTTTAAAAGTAGAAAAAAAAGCCATGATACGGACTTCTGAACTTTAAGATTGCCTGGAGTGGATTTCAGTTACCACTGTATATTGGAGTGTGGCCTGTTTGATTTTGATTAAAACTTTTGACAAATGCATCTTTGAGATTGGGATATAAATGAAGATTAACATATCCTCTTCAATCCACAAAACTATTATGCAGCATTATGGGGCAATGGGAATAACTACTCAGAACATACAGTACCATTCTTGAAGAGAAAATTTACCTGTGATTTGTAATACAACTTTGCAGTATTTTAGACTCCAGTTAAAGAAACATGTTTTAATCTGTGGCTGACAATCAGTGAATGAATAGAGCTTTTTCCAAATAAATGGTTTTGCTACACTGTTCCATGCATTTGTTGTCCTAGGTTTGATTCCTGCAGTGTACTCTGTGTAGAGCTACAAATTTAAACTGGTTTGAAATTGAATTTGGTATAAAAAGTAGCTTCTCATCTGTAAAATAGAAATGATCTCTGCATATATGTAATGGCACAGTTCTACAGTATTTCTCAAATTAAGCCTTTGGCCTAGAAATGTCAGTCATTAGGGACCTGCCTTGTTTAGAAACCCAGCTACAAGTTGCATCTATTACAAAAGGGAAGATCTGCGGTCAGGCCATTGTTTCAGAAATGTCTTCATTGTTGGCCTCCTCATGAGGTGCCCCAGAGTTTTCTTGTTTTCCACACTGTTACAAGCCTGATTTTCTCCAGATTTTTAAAAAGAAGGAGTATATTGAACAGTGCCTGCCATGAGAGAAGATGTACATTTTTATATTCCTATGACTGAACTTGTTAGCTGTAGTTTTTAATATCAAATCATTGAATTTATATTTAGGAGAAGAAGGCTTGGGTAAATTGGGTCATGTCTTGAACTTTTGAGTAAAATAACTTTAATGCTGGGTTGAAAATTTCTGTGATAATGTCTAAAACAGTGGATGGGGACTCAAAAAAAGAAAAAAATTGAAAAGACTATCGGTCTTTTATTCTCTCCTACACTCTGTTTCTGGGCTTTTTTTATTCAGATGTCAGGAATCTTTTTGATCTGTTTAATGGAATACATTAAGAGACCATGTGCTGGTTACAAATAGCAAATGTGTTTCTGAATACTACTTTTTGTCTTTCTTGTGAAAATACTGTGGCTGCCAGGAAACTGTAATAGGAGTAGACAGTGGAAGCAATTGATACTACAATAGTTACTGTACCTCACACTTGGCTGTCTAAACTCTGGGAGGAGAAAATTGATTTGGAAGGGGTAAAAAGAGAAGGCAGGTATGGATTGGAGTTCTCTTTTATAAATAGGGTAGAAAAGAGAAAAAAATTGTGTGGCTTAGGATGTATTCTTAATGAAGCTGTGAATGAGATCAGGAATGAGAGGTACTGTAGATTCGAGGAAAGAAAGAGCTGAGTTACTAGGAAATAAAAAGTGAACCCAAGACAGTTATTGAATGGAAAATGGCTAGAGAGACAAGACAGTAAAAGGTATTTTGAAATTACACATGCAGTGAAATGGAAACAGTAGTTGGGAACTGACTGCTTGTCACCCCTGATTTACCTGTAACACCCAAAAAGAACTGAAAGTTCAAAGACAGGAGCCTCAGAGGAGTCACATTCTAGATTTAATAGAGCTTCATTGAATTAGGAGTGCTATAGGAAGAAGAGGTACTGTTTTAAACTGATGCATATATAATCGTGATCCCTTAGGTAAATTTGTTAGTCTTTAAGATAAAGAGATTGATCTGGAGTCAAAACAACCAGATTAATAGCAGATCTTTTTTCTTTATTGGCTCTTTAAAATAGTTGGTTTGGAAAAATTGTGTTGTTACTGTCAAAGACTTAATTTTGTCGTAATAGAGATTGTGCAGGGCAAGGGTTGGTAAAACACCTGTTAACAAAGTCCAACAAAATATCATTCAGTCATTGACAGCCTGTTCAGTTCATCATGTATTTCATGATTTTCTGTCGCAGCAGCCCAAGTGTTTGTTATAGAGGCTTTCTTATTAAAATTTCCTTTCCTGTTTGCCCCTGAATGAGCCATCAATAGTGTCAATGCCAAAAATAACAATGGCTATGCTATGTCATGTTCCAATGAATGGTCTCTCTGCAGGCTTTTCATAAGTTACTCTTTACAGTGCATTCATGTGTGAGGCTATACAGAGAGAAGAGAGGAAAAATAGCAAAATGGAAAAAATGGAATAGTATCAGGTCATGGATGAAGTACTCAGTGTGTTTTTTGTTTGGAACCTGTTCGATACTATTTTTCCTGACAAATGTAAAAATGAATTTATTATTACTGGACTGTAATACTTTGAGTGGATAAATATATAATACTGGCATACAGTTCTGGGGCTAAATTGAAGGTTTGTGTGGCTAAATGGAATGCCCAGCTTGGTTGGATTGGAAAATGTCAAAAGACTTTTTTTCCCCAAGCGTTTCTGCCAAGTGCGTACAGGAAGTGGCTTTGGCAGTTGTATCCAAACAAGTAACTTCATTTCCTGGAATCTGCTTTTTTGCAAAATGTGGACTTTAGGAAAGAAAGTGTAAAGAAGGATGTTAAGTGGTAGGGGAAAGATCACCCCTAAAAGCCACTGAGAAGAAGGCACAACTTATCAAACTCAATTTCTTCTAGATATAGTCACAACAGTGTTATATAATTTCTTTCTTTTTAATTGATGGTTTCTTTAGATAGTAAAAATTATATTAAAAATCTGTTGATCATAACTGCACATAATTAGCAAAACCATTATGTTTATTATGGTCCATTTCACCACAGTCTATTTTATGTCTGGAAAAAAGTAGACAGTGTTTAGTGTTTACTGGCAAGGTAGCCACAAAGTAATTGAGATACAAGAGAATGTGTTGTATGACTGCTCAGATTATAAGGACCTGTTAGCAACCTAACAAACTAGCAATCTTCTGTTTCCTGTCATAAAAATAAAACAAAATTTAAAAGAGAATAGATGTTGTCAGATAAAATTTTCAGATATAAAAGAGACATGAGTTGATGTAATAGTAAACATATTTTGCTAAAAATATGAACATTTTATCTGACTGGTCAGGTGCTATTTTTGCATGCTATTGCAAATTCATCTTTTTCTAGTCTAACTTGCTGGATTTGAACCCCACTTTATTTTTTTTTCCTCTGGGTTTTTTGTGGTTTTGGGGGGTGTTAAGGAGTTTTTTGCCTATTCTCTTAAAGTTACTAACATTAATATTTCAATAACAGTGCCTGCAACCTTCTTCACAGTGCTGGATAAGTGCCAATAATATATGCACATCCCTCATCTTCCTAAACCGTTCATCTCAGGGTCAAATCATGGATATTTTTCAGATGCTTGAAAAGCAGTAGTGAAAAGCTGTTTTGTATCAAATCATTTTTAAAGGGTTCTTCTAATGAGGGGCTATTTCAGAATTGCTAAGAGGGAAAAAAGTATGTTGAGAAATGTAGCAATGAGTCATGCTGTGATGCATCAGATAAGAATCTTGAGAAATTTCCATTTTCTTATAAATAATATTGCAAAATCCTAAATTTTAGAGAGGAAAGTAAATACTTAGAAAAAATCTTAATGTCAGAAAAAAACTGCAAATTTCACAGATAATCAAGGAATCAGAATATATATTTTTAGTAACAGATGTAGTTGCTTACTACAGAATGACAATATATGAAACAACTTAGTATAACCATTGTTTTATATAGAGTTTTTATCCAGTTATTAAAGATTCTATTAGTGGATGAAGAGGCAGGAAAAAATATTTTGGAAGCAGTTCAGAGCAGTAATTAAAACATGAGCAAAGATAAGCAGACATGTTGCATGCCTTTCCCAAGTGGCAAAGGCTGTGCTTGCTGTGTCATAAACAGCAACTGCTGTAAATTTTGAGGGGAGTGAAAGCTTTACCTTTCCCTTTTCATTTTTGTTACTTCTTTTTATATTTTATTCTTCATCTAAACATCTATTTTTTGGGTTCTTAATGTTCACTTTTCTATTACTTAAGCAGAGAGACTTCGGACAGTTTTGTTGTTTGCAGTTGTGGCCATTGACTACTTGTGCCACTCTTATTATTCCTAAAGAAATTAAACTTCTTTGTAAGAATATTTCCTGAATAATGTATGAGCTCCTGTTAACATTTGCCTTTGTATGTTTCTAATTTTTCACTGAATGCTTGTGAAAAAGTATGTTTTCTGACTGAGATTGTTAGCTGGCTTGTTCTTGTTGTTTGTCATAAATAAAAGAGCTCAGCTTTCCACTGCATTATAGAGGCAATACATTGCATTGAGTAAGATCCTAGACTGAGATGCAGGGCATCTGTTTTTTATTTCAATCCTTATTATTTACTAAGTTTGTGAACTTACACAAGTGACCTCATCTCTCTGAATCAGTTTCTTCAACTGTGAAATAAATTAAGAGTGGCTTATCTTCCTTGATCACTTTGAGATTTCATGTTCAAAGGCCATCTGCAAGACCAAAATCTTGTTTTTCTAACATTGAGGAGCAGTTGAAATGATTTGTGAAAGTAAGACACTGAATTAGAAGCAGAAACCAACCTAAAACCTTGAAAGTCTTGACTCTTCATTTTGAGTCAGCATAACTGTTCGACCCAGTTCTTTAAATTGTTTCTCTTTATTGATAGTTAATTTGTTTGGGGAGCTTTGCTGAAGCTCTAGGCTATGCTTGCTACTTAAAATCCTAACCAAGTAAACATATAGTATGCTTGATATTTATTGTAAATTCTGAGAGCAAGCTGCATACAAGTATATTTCATTAAAAACTGTCTCTACTTTCTCAGTAAAAAGAGAGGAGTAAAGCAAGCATTCAGAGTAGACTGGAAAAGTTGTGTTAAAATTACTGAATATTTTATTATGAACCTTTTCTTCTGCTATATCTCCCCACTTTGATCAGCCCACTTTATTTATACCATTTACATCCAGCTATAATTCTGGGCAGAAATAATTCTAAATATTTCAGAAATTTCCTTTAATCTTTGAGTGTACAGAGAGAGAGTGACATCAGTTTGAATAATGACCAGTAGTTGGAAACAGAAGAATGTCTTAGTTTTGTATCACAAGTGTTGAAACAACTTTGCATTAGGGAATACTAGAAGAAAAAGGGTTCCAGGAAGACATCCTTTAGTTTTTCAGCAGGTTTATTTAATTAACAAAAGCCTGATACAAGAGCTCATGGCTCTGATACAGCACATTTAATATTGTAGTAAGCTTGAATGACAAGGAATGTCCATAATTTACTGTCCTCTTTTGATCTTCAGGAAAATAATCAGTTTAAAGCCATCAAATAAACATAGTGTACTTGGCATTCAAGAAGAATTATGTTATTTTTTTAGTGATAGTCACTTATTTCAACAGATTTTCAAGGGGCAAAGCCACGTCTAATTCTATATCCTGACATAAGCAGATTTAGAGCTACAGAGGTTATTGGTGCAAAAATTGTCTTTTGATCCTTTGTTGCACATTAATTATATAGTCCAGTTGGTTACAAATTTTGGTTTAAAAGGAATTGCAAGAAGTTGCTTTTCACAGTGGGAATTGTGTCAATATGAAATGGAATTTCACTCAAATACTTTATATTACATGATTGGGCTTTTTTGTTTTGTTTTGGTTTTTTGTGAGAGAAGTTCCCTCAAATAGCTTCTGAGACCACTGAATTTTCACCAGAAAAACTCTGTGGTACGATGAGCTGGAGGTACAACAGGGCATTCTTGCCTCTGTGAACAATCAGTTTTGTTTTTAACATCTCTGGTACAAGAATCTCATCACTTTTGATTAAACTGAGAGTTTTATGAATCACAGAAATAAAAGGAAATAATTAAAATTCAGAAGAACCCAGATTATTTTTAATTATTATTATTCTCAATTTTAATGTCATAGACATGTTAGGCATCATAACAATAAAGTTTTCATTTTCTCTTTTTACTTACTGTGGTGACTACAGGCAGAATGAATATAGCTGACAATAAATTAGTGGAAGCAGTTCTCTAAAGAGAACGTATTTAGGTTATGTGAAATGTGTTGCATGTTATTGTGCAATTGTATAAATTTTTTATAAAAGAAAAATAATTTGTATTTTGCATAATGAAGATGTCCTTCTAATATTAGAGATCTTTTTTGCACTTGTTTATTCTCAGGAGCAAGAAAGGCTTTGCATCTCTGTGCTTATCCATGTGTTTATTATGTACATCTATTGGCTGTTCTCTTCAGTTGCCATGAATGCACTTGGGGGGAAAAATGTCTGTGCCTGTTTATTTGCAGGATCAGGAATTTAGCTTCTAAATTAATTTGCTTTCCATCATCACTGTTGAAGATGGAGGAAAAAAAGTATAATCATGTAGTGTAAATATGCATCTAATAGTAATGATTTGGAATCACTATAATTTTTCATAGGCTCATGGAAATTAAACAATAACATATATTTCTATAAATAGGCACCCACCAAAAAGACAAAAAGATAAATGGTCAAGAAATTGTTAAAGATGCATGGATAGATTTCTGAAAGACAAACATTTTATGAATTATTATAAGCAAGTAGATGTTGCCAAATCATAGGTTTATTTTACCACACTCCAGTATAACATCTGATTTTTATATCATGGGGAATGGTTGCTGTACACTGAAGACAATGAATGATTGTTTTCCTGAATGTGGTTATTTGTTGTTATGGAAGCAGGACTTACTGTTAATGGGATAGGCCACACTAACCTACAGCTACAGGGTAGAAGGTATTTCCTGCCTTTAAAATGGAAGTTTCATCAAAAAATTGAATTAATTTTAGCATGGTGAGGTTTCAAGGATTGAATTTTGAGTTAATATGAGCGCTTCTGTTTCAAAACTACATTTGTAAACCCTGACATGGTTATTTCTAATGTTTTCTCTGAGGACAGAAAAGTAAAGTGAATGGCACAGATCTTTTGGTCAACTTAGCAGCAGTTATGAGGTCTTAGCTGTCTCTGGCTATTCATTCTCTCTTTGCTATGACAGAAATTCATTCTCTGCAGCAGACCTGCCCTCAAAGAAGGTATCTTAATCACTTCAGTGGCCCAATATGGTGGAATTTCACCTTGAGAATATGGGAGAGTATGAATTAATTGTCCAGTAATTTTACTGTGCTCATAGTTTTAAAACTCTATGCTCAAAATAGAAGTTTCTTATCATTAAGTAGTTGTTCTTTAATAAAATGCATTACGGTATATTTAACAAAAAAAATCTTGCTCCGAATTTTTCCAGCAGCAATAGCATAAACACTGTTCATGGCCAGCGGGATCCCCCTTGCTGCTTCCAAAATGTAGTGAGCCTGAGACTGTCAAGTGGAGAATTAATCTGTAATGAATATGTTCCTCCTCTGCTCCCCTTTATATTCATTCTTGGTTCTGGAAGCAGTAATGTAGTTAGGCATAGAAAGTGTTTTTCGTTCATCATCCAAGAGTGCATGTACCATGCCCCAAAAATGAATGTGCAAAGAGGCAAAGGTCCAGGAGAATCCCTGGACTGAAGGGAAGAGGCTTTGAGATCTGCCTCCAAAGGGCTAGATATATAATTTAGTAAAGAATAATCCTTTTTTAGCTATTTGAATATTGCATAACTGGCAGTGGGGAACTCTCGCGTTCAGCACTATTAATTAAAAACCTAGAAATATTTATATATTTGAGTAACTATTTTCACAATTATAGCAGAAATTAAAGATTGGATTTCAGGTAAGGATGATAATACTAGTTGGAGAACTTAACATTCCTGGTTTTAATTGCATTTTCAATTAAAAATATAGAGAGTTTAAACATTCCTTCTAGATCAGATATGTTATTAGAATCCTATGGGTTGGGTTTTTTCAAATGTTTCTCAGTCTTCTATGAGGAATGCCTATGCCAAGAGGAATAAACAGGGATATTTGTTTGAATTCCAGAAATATTTCTGTAGTATTAATGAAATTTCTCAAGCAGTTTTTATTTCATTCCAGTGATCTAAACTAGAGACGCATTACCACTTCCTACTTTTAGTCTTGTTATAAGCAATGAGGTTTTGCTTTTATCATTTTTTCAGACATAAGTCCCAAATTTACCACATACAATGTTTTAGGGGCTTTCTGCTAATACACAGGATTGGGTAGTGCAATACTAACTTTCACTGTCCCTGATAACACTTTAGCCCACCTTCCTTCCATCCTCCTTCACTCAAACATGTGCATTTGGATGGTGTTTTGAAATGCACTGAAATAGTAAGTTACACATTTTGCCTATTCACTTTAGTATATATCCACCCTAAGAAAAGAATACATCCACATATTTAACCTTCTGCAGTTGTTCTATGGTTTTACAATGACAATTTTAACCTCTTTTGTTGTCAAATTGCCAGAGCAAAAGTAGTCATACCTAAAGTAAAGGAAGAGGGATGTCAGTGGATACAATCAGAGAATAGGAACTCTGTAGTCACATTAGGAACTTGGAAACATGTAAGCAGATATTCAGTAACAATAATTAATGTATTATTAATTTATAACAAGGAAAAAAGGTCACCTCATAAGGGCCTAGCTGTCACAGAGTTTTTTGTCAGTTACATTTTTGTTGATAAAAGCAGTATTACCATTCAGTGTACATGATATTTCCTCTGCATATGTTGAAATATTAGTAGAGTCTAAATGCACTTTTATTTAAGTGCAAATTTTCAAAGTTGTCTGTAAGCTACTAAGTAAAAAAAGTCATAGATTTATCTTAGAATTTCTTAAGCCTGGGCTGTATTAGAAGAATGGCAAAAGAAGCATTCAAATGGAGTTTATGTCTCTCCCTTTATACAGACTTTCCCTGGTCTTTGGGACCTGGGATAACTAAGGGCTGTTTGTGCTGCTAATGACTAAAGTGAAGAAGGCATCCAGAACCACTGTCTTTTCCATGTCCTGTGTAACTAAATTCCCCACCTCATTCAGCATTTTCCTTAGCCTTCCTTTTGTCACCTATGTATACATAGAAGCCCTCCTTGTTGTCTTTAAGCCATTTCTTTCCATGTTACATTTTGTATAGTCCAGTACAAGAATGGAACAGTTAAATGACATAGCATCAGTACATATATACTTACTATACAGCTCACATAAAATAAACATGGATATCCAGTGGCATTGGGAAAAAAAATTACTTCAGTCTTGGCAAACAAAATAATTTTGTTAAGAAAAAAAAGGAAGATAACTTTTTCTTTACCTTTCTCTACAAAATTAATATACTAGGGATGGAAATTAAACTTTTTTTTAACAGTTTTAAGCTACATTTCAAAAGGTCTTGCTATAGGTGCATTTTGATATCCTAAAAATTTGATCATCTGTTCATATATTTTTTGTAACAAGGACAGCTACTGCTTTTCCATTTGGATTAATTTAGCAGTATTTCCATAGAGACAGGATTTCTCTTTTTGCAAGCGATGACTGCCAATGACTATAGCTCAAATTCATGTGAACTTAAGTAAACTTTGTATTATATATGAAGAATGTTCAAGTTAATATTTATATTTCTGCTCGTGGAATCTGTTTCTGAAGGTTTTGTTCTTAGAATATTGAAAGCGGGTACTATTAATGCGTTGTATAATTTTGTTCATAAAAATGTGATGTGCATGCTATTTGTCATTATTGTCAGAAAAAATGGATTTAAATTCAGAACTATGTGTTCTACTTTATTCTAATTTTTAGTGAGTAGTAGGATTTTGGTAAAACCAACTTAAATATAGATCTAATTTGCATTTTTAATAAATTATTTTGATGAATGCACCTGCTCAAAATGTTTTATTAAAAATGCAAATTACATCTTTACTTAAACCTGCTCAGCCTTCTAGACTATGTTAACACTGATTCAGAAGGCAAGTACACTTGTGCATGGGTTTGGCAAAACTGGTTTTAAAAAAGGATGTGTATGGCATTCAGAATAAGGTTTTTTTTCCTACAGTCTACAAAGACTTAGTGTTTCCTTTACAATTCAATCCTTCAAGATAAATTTTTTCCCCATTCAAAATAAAATACGGTCAAAAAAGTTCTTAAAACCAATAAAAAGCCTTTAAGAGCTGAAGAAAGTCTAAAATAATGAGAAGTTTTACCTAAAGATATCTGAGAGTTTTGTAAAAACAATATGATAAAATTTAAAAAGCTGAAGTGAAAGTTCAGGAGAGAAATTAGCCAGTTTGATTCTATGCATAAGTTCAGGCCCCATTGTTATCTCCTCCTTTTCTGCTTTGTCTGCTATTTCAAAACCACTGCAGATAAAAATGGAATACATGAATGTGCCTGGACTGGCAATAACAGCTCTCTTTGTACATGCACTAATCTTTACTTAGTCTTACTAAAATGCGCTCTTTGTAACACAAGAGACACAATGTCCTTAATTCCAAAGCAAATTCAACAACTTATGTCAGGGTCGGTGACTAAGAGCATGCAAGTTGCAGAAGTCTTCTCTAAACTGCTGATTTATGTGCACAGGACTCCCATTTTGACTCTCCTGGACTTCTGGAGTTTGTCATGTGCCTAAAAGTCCTCAGTTGTGAGAAGATTAGTTGAAACTTCTGAAGGCTAAATTTTGTGTGTATATTTAGAGTACAGTTAATACACATTGATGCAGTCTGTAAGATAGCAGTTACAGAACTCAGAGAGGGATGAAATGCTTCTTCAGTAGGTGAGTGCTTGAAATTTATTGTGGTCATTGCTGAGGTATAGCATGCCTAATTACTTTTTCAAATCTGGACATTAGTGCACAACAGGATTCTTTGTTCATTCTCAGAGATGAATCCCAGTAAATCTTCAATAGAGAAAGAATCAAATTTCATTTTTTACAGAGAAATTTCACTCATTTCTTAATTGCTAGTGTTCAGCTTCCAAAGGAGCTAAGAGATGGAAGTAGTAAAGATGTTCCTCTTTAATATATATAGATAGTAAATTTTAAAGTTAGTTAATCTAGATTTGCTGCCTGGTGAAAAGAAATAGCTTACCAGGGAGTTTATCTCATGGTTTGTTCTCTCAACTCTCTACCTCAGCATACACCATTCAATTCCCCACCATTCCTGGTGGGGGGAAAAAAAAAAGACCAATTTCTCATGAAGTGGCTCCTGCAGTCCTGTAGTTTATAGGCTGAAATATTAAAAGAAAAAGATAGTCCCAAGCTGGTACTGATTAATGGTTACCCACTACAGAGGATTCTTTCTTTTCTACCTAAGATGTAGTATGTATAGGGTTCTACTTCAGAAACCTCAGTATCTTAATAAAGAAAAGGCTAAAATGTAATATGAAATTAAAAGTACAGTAAGTTTCCAAAACCAGATTGATGTTTATAACAAGTTCTTTTCCCTCTGCTAAATTGTTCTGAAAATGAAATATGCCTCTTTTGTGGTTTATGGTGTTACTGGCAAGCCTGGTGGTAGAAATGATTCTCCAGACACCAAAAATACATGCAGATGTCTACAGATGTCCCTAACAAAAAACTTCATTTGCATTTGGTCCAAGCTGTCATGACTCCATTGATACAGGTTGTCATTTTGTCGAGCTCTTAAAATATTTTTATCCACCATTCAGAGTAATTCTCCTCAAACTGAGAAAGATATATTGAAAAGGAGACTTTAAATACCACAACTGTCACTCAAAACAGCATAGAACATGTAAATTGAGAAAATGTTGTTGAGACTATTTTTTTGTAAATATGTTGGTCTAGTTGAAAAAGGCAGAAAAGTCTTCAAACATAAAAACCCTTTCTCAGTTCTAAAGCAGAAGTGGCAAATGTTGCTGCTACAACATGTCAAGCATATGAAGCATGTCAAAACACATTTAATTTACTCAATCTTAATTGAACTCCTCATCTTAAGCTCAGTAGTCTTAATTCGATTTAAAATCAACTCTAATTTGAATTTACTCAAGTGCATATATATAGGGCCTTTCTTGTATTTAGTAAAACTTCTATAACTGCATCAACTATTGAAGGGAAAAAATTTAGATTCCTACAAAACAAGGGAAATGTGCAGTTTATTTGTAATATCTGGTGTTCAATGTAAAGTGCATAATGTAGTATGACATATATATCCTGTTTTATGAAAAGTTATCTGAAATGTTTGATTTTGTCATATGCAAAAGAGTATCTTATTTATTTAGAAGTGGCAGAACCATTGGGTGGGTCTCCTAAAGTTCTTGTGGGTTTGACTTCATATTTTCCTTCATATCCACCCACCAAGCTTCTGCCAAGCCTACCATGCTTCATTTCAGGCTTTCCCTTTGTACCTACTCATTAAGGACTTTCAATGTGTGCGTGTATTATACAATAAAATATGATCTCACAGGCAGCTTTAAAGAAATAAATGGTTGCCAATAGTGGCTGAATTTTTTTCTCTTTTGAGACATACAAGCTGTCATACATGAAATGTAAAATATTTCTGCAATAATATTTGTGTCAGAATACGGCTATCAATAGGTACTCTATTTTATTCCCCACTGCTGATATCTGCAAATATTTTGGTTATGCCAAATAGCCTCTAACTGCATTCTCATCTCCTATGTTCCAACCTCGACATTGAGAGCTCTGCTGACCATTGGCTCTTTAAAAAGAATATACTGACATCACGAGGCAACACAAAAGTAGGCATGCTGTAAATCTAGTGCTAGTGCAGATATTCTAGAGCATCTTGATTCCATGCCATGTAATCTGAAAAATCATAACAAAAATTATATCTGAGAAATATAACAGATTTTATCTGAGAAATCCATGAGAAATAAAAACAAAATCAGACCAAAATTCTTTTAACTGAGTCGGATGTGTAGGAAAATATGTGCTTTACCAGGGGGATGTCATGACAGCATTTAAAGTTGCTGTTAACAGTTTCCTTTCATCCTGCAGTTCTCACTAAAATTGTGCTTTGCAACATTTGACATGAAGACAAACTGGTATACTAATTTTCCAGAAGAGGAAAATGAGGGAGAGATATTTCAATAGTTTCAATCTTTACACATAGATACCACTCTTAAATTTCAACCTAATGTCAGACTTGCGACATTTCATTAAAACCACATTTCTGACTGTCATTAGAGATTAAAGATCAAGTGGATTTTGTTGCAAAAGTAGAGGTATTAAAATCATACATGTACTGTCACTTGAGAGTTCTTAAAATAATGAAACTGAAGAGATTCAACCTGATTAAATTATCATATCCCATTTGCATATGATTGTTGTTGTTCTGTGGACATAGACAATCTTAAAATAGTCAATTTCATCTTCTTTTAAATTAAGTTTCTACTTCATTTAACCTTTGGTTTTGAAATACAGGTCAGTATTTTCCTTACTACTCCTGCAGAGGAATATTAATTAATGTAGTAGTCTACTCCTAATGGGATTCTTGTAAGTAGTTGCTTGTTGGGTTTTTTGGAAGCATTTCAGTTGAACTTTATAAAAATTGACTTTCACAGAGTTGAAATTATATTACATATAATATAATGTTTTGTTTTGTTGGGTTTTTTTAATGATCTTAAAGCAATCCCATTTTTAGTGATATTAATTGCACTAGAAATGGTGCTTGTCTTTAATTTGTGTCTGACATGCTGCTGTACAAGATTGTTCTTTGCTTTTCATAATTTTCAGGGTTTCATTGAATGGTGATTTCTCTTCTGTTTATAAATTATTTCAACATCTATGGAATAGTTTGTCTTGTCAATCAATTAATTTTGTGTGGAAGAGATAAGGACTAGGTAAGTTACCCATGCACAAAATAGCTCAATGTTGCCACAGTGGGAACTTTAACTTGTGATGTGCAGTCTGACACAGATTCCAGAGCCAGAGAAATTAATTTATGCCCATGTTTTATTTAGTTCATTGCATCTGAATATTCTGGTTTTCCTTCAAGGCTTTTAACTTTCCCAGAAACTGTTCAACACTGCAGGAGTGCTGTGAGCAGCCTTGTTTTATGTCTTTCCCATTTTTGAATTGTAGTCTAATGAAGGTAGCTATATGTAATACACATGCTTTTCATGAGAAATTTAGCTGAGCTTTGCAGTGGGGAAATATTTGTTGTATATTGTTTTGCCATTTGCTTACCTATTTTAAAGTATTTATTCTTTATTGACTCGTTATTGCAAGCTCTATTACTTCTTTTTTCCGTTCTGAACAGATGGCTATGATATCTTGATAGATCCTGGTAAAGATGTAATGAATTATTCTTACATATCCTCTAATACCTTCGTTCCATTTCAAAGACTTACCAAATAATTTGACTTTAGTTTCATTTGGAAGTTTTCACAGTTCCTTTGTTCTCATTTGATACTAAGTGGAAACGCATAGTAGCCTAAATAGGCTGACAGTCCTCATAAGCATGAAGACTCACAATTCCCACTAGTCGCTATCCTGAAATTCTTCAGGATAGGCTCATTTTAATGAAACCTTTCCTTGGGCCAAGGCAACTCGTTGCTTCTATTGATTTCAGTGGAAGGGTTGATAGTTCTGTCTAAGAGAGCATTTAGTAAAAATGGAAAGAAAATGGGACAACAAAGTCCTGTACTATGAAAATGTAGTTTCTGGAAAACAGATACATGGGCAGATATGCAGACAGATGCCTTTCTCATCAGAATACGTTGCCTAAACTGTTATTCCCAAGAGTTTGCTTTTGTCAACAGTCTTAATGTTCCTCCCTCAGAACAGATCAACTTGCAATCTTAATACTTCTTTTCTGGAGAGTTGTTTCCAATTTTTGTGAGTCGAACTGGCAGCCTCTGGCATAAGGGTTGCTGAAACCCCCTCAGAACTCTCATAGCAGGACCAAAATCTGGTTACAAGGTGGTGTTGTGAGGAGACACCGTGGTTCTGCTTTCAGACAGAGAAAATATATATTTCACGCTACTGTTTGACAGATTTTTCCAGACCTCACTGAAGAGTAACGTAATTTTTTTTCTGTGGGTTTCATGCATTAGACTTTATGAAAGTGTTCTCCCTCTGTGCAATAACCCTTTTTCAGCAAACAAACCGAAAAACAGAAGGTGGCCAGACTCAGAACTGGAAGTACCATTTCCAGATTGAGCAGTCTTGAAATCTGCATGGTAAAAAGAAACCAAACCACTAAAATAAAGTACTTTAAAATTATTTAGCATTTATAAACTGTGATCACTAATACAATCAGATTTGTTGGTGTTGGATACATTTAAAAGTTAGTATTGTAATTTAAATGCATACAACTGTGTTTGATTGCTTTTGACAACAAAATGAGGTCTGAGTTTATCCACTTCCGGCTCTTACCCACTCAGTGTAGTCCTTGAGTAATCTCAGTGGATACTATCTTGTTTTTTTTTTAAATTTCATTCAGACAAATAATTTTTCTGCTGGCAGTCAAGCACCCAGCACCACACCACACCCTACATGTTCCTTTAAAGTTTCTTTAAACTTAACATTTGGTGTTTAGGATGGCTGTAAACAGCGTTTGTATATGTAACAGTGTAGAATAAATGATCTCTAAATTAGTGTGTGATAGAATAGCATGCAGAATATCTGCCAGGGTCTTTGCTGATATGCAGCCTTCCACCTCTTATAGGCATACACCTGAGTCTTTAAATCACTTTGGTCTTTTCTTACCTTAAAAAGCAATCAGCAACATCCAAAAGACCTATTACAGTTCTGCTCAGTGTATTTTGAATTATTAGTGGTTTCAGAAGTTTAGCTCCTTATCAATGCTACAGCAACCTTTCTATTTCTTGGTCATTTCAGGTCTTGTTGCTCTAGTTCAGAGCTTGTGAGACATGATTGCCACCCTGCTGGCTTACCCAAGTTCAGTGGGACAGCTGTAATTTGCACATTTCAGTAGAGGAGCCTATTGAATCAAATTTTTTTGCTTAATATGAAAGTTGAGAGAGTTCACTGGATAGGAGTACAGACTGAAATCAAATCTTCGGTGAGAACATTCTTAAACATGCAAATTCAGGATGTGGATTGAACCTGAATTTTACCAAAATTTCAGCTGGGAGAATTTGCTATAAATGATGATGAGTTTGCTGTGAATTTCACATAGTGTGAGTTGGGCATATTTGTGTTTTAAAATTAAAGCCAAGTTACACAACCTAACAGGAAAGGTATAATTAAAAATAGGTTTATACAAAACTTATCTCTTTTTTATGCAAACCTGTCAACTAGGGTTTCATGAATGCGATTTCAAGAAATTGTTATGCTTTTTCCAATGATCTGAATTATTTTTATGGTGATGATTATTCCAGTTCACATTGTAGTGAGCTGATGACATGTGTTTCCTGGTCCTCATCCTGCAGGATATAATGGTTCTTCCTTAGATAAGAATTTTCAAATATTTATTTTGTAACACTATGCCATGGTAATTAAGAGGGAGAGGAAGAATTGTCTGGCTTTTAAGAGTGAAAAAAATTGCTTTCTCTAGCAGTTTTAGCTGAACTATTCCACTACCCTGCCAAAACTTTGTCCTTATCAATGGTTTGTTCTCTTTTTGTTTATGTAATGTATGTAGTGCTGTACATAGATTTCAATTTCAAAGCTAGAGAACAACAAATTCAGTAACACCTTGGTTTAAAAGAACGTATAAATTATTTGTTAGAATTTAGCTCAGGAGAAACAGCATGCCAATAATGTTAGTGCACTATGACACTTGGAGGTCGTTTGAAAGAAGGTGAGGCTATTTTTTGAAATTACAGATTATTTAAGGAAATGTAAACAGCATGGTTGAAGATACCACATCAACCATGGAAAAAATAATCTTCACTACTGAGTAGAATGAAAATACAACTACTCCATCAAGCTTTCAATGTCTCTTGCAGTCTTTCATTAACATTGTTTTCTTCCCTTATTAACTTCCTAAATGTCTCTGTCATTACCCATAGGCTGCAACATTCTTCTGTAGCTGTTTTATGCTCATATTATACTGAAATATAATCTCAATGGTCCTTTCTAAGTTTCTTTCCTTTTATACCATTTTCAGAATGGGTTTGTTTACTACTTCATATGTTGCTCTATTTTGTTAAAATGAACAGCATAAACCAGAAAATTTCCCAAGTGTTCTGGGGATCTATTTTTGTGTGCTTTGTTTGGCTGTACAAATTTGCTGCCTCTTCAAGCTAGTGCTGGAAAATGATTATCAGGTTACCTTTAATTTTGGTTGATGCATTTCAGCCAGACAGTAGCAATAATCACTCTAATTGTTTTGTTTTCCAAACATACTTTACCGTTTTTACTTGTACACTCAAAGGCAGCACATGGCCAGAAGAGTTAAATACTTTACATTGCAGTGTTATGTATGAGTAAGGGCATGCCATTGTTTATCTTAGGCATGATCATGAATTTTATGCAGGCTTTCTGCACTTTATATGAGCTTTTTCTGCAACAAAAGCAATTCTAGGGGTCAATTCAGGCTGCATGTTAAAATTAGTGCTAGAGATGGGATGAACATGCTATAAAATTCTGCTTGCAAAGCTGCCTGTTTTTCTTCAAGGCAGACATGAAACATGAACATTATACTCTCAGGTCATCACCACAGAAAAACATATTTTCCTAAATTCTCTTGCTCTTTTGGATCACACAACAGTAAATACTATACTATATCTTTCTTTGATTTTCTTTTTCAAAAAGGGTGGAGCATTTCTGCATGCTTTGCCATTCAAACATTCCTGGTGGTTCTATTTTCAACTCAAAATTTTTGAATTAGTAACAGATGTGCTGATTCTTCTGACTGAAATAGGGGGCAAATTTTTCTCTATATTTTAATTTTATTTTTTTTGTAACTTTTACTGATCATTGAATCCTGAGTCCTAGTTTTGATACCAGCCTTCTCTGTAAACAGTATCTTACATCACAGAAATACCTCTGCAGTCACTGGGAACTTACCCTGTTAGAAATATTATAAGGTGCAGCAGAATATATTTAGAATGGCATTAAAATCCAGCTTATGGACCTAGACCCCAGTAAGGGGTAACATCCCAGTATTGCACATCCCAGCCTGTTTAGGCATGTTTCACCTCTTTCTTGCCTCTGTTTCACTGATGTAAATAAGACTTAGTAACCCCGACCCTGAAAATAATGTAGTTCATGCCTTTGAAATGAGAAAAATGTGTTAAAGCAAGTAGGAGAAACCTGGAGAAGGAGAAAACCTTTACACCAAAATTGTAAAGCAGGTAGCATGACAAAAAATCTATTGTATATTCATATGTATTTGGTAATGCTGGTCCATTGGCATAAAACATAGAGAAAAACATATGCACAGAAGAAATTCTAGGAAGCTCTATAGCTCTTGTTCACAATGGATTTTGGGAGTCTTGATAGCTCTGAAGCAGGAAGGCAGGCTTATGGGTAGGACAAAAGAAAGACTCAAGATGGGGGGGAAAAAAAGGAGAGTCGAATTCCAATTTAAGGAATATCATTCTTGAGGTTTAAGTTGCAGCCCTGAGGTTGAATTAAAGGTAGAGCTATTTTTCATTCTTCACGCAGTTTGAGTGTTAGGCTCCTCCCCCTTTCTGCTCCTGAGCTATCTTCATTCCTTTAAGTGCAAGTCTCATCCTTTCTTCTTGCTTATTTATTGACATAAATGTACTGGTGATAACACAGATGCTGGTCTAAGCATTCATTCTCCTTAAGCCTTTGAATTCTTTTGTAATCATAATACAGATACATGATCTCTTACTTGGATCTATAGATCATCTAGAAATGAGAACTGAAAATAATACAGACTGTAATATTTTTCTTTAGTGATTTTTAAAGATTTGAAGGCCAAATCAATCTTGACATTCTGATGCAGAAAAGGGAACTAACATCATGTTTGAAATGTAAAAAGGCAGGCACCAACCATTTTTGTAGGTAGAATTCTTGCTTTACCTAAAAGGTAAAGGATATGGAAAAGTATTTACTAATACATAAATAAAAGAAGCCTGATTTTTTTTCTTCCAAGAATACTGAAAATATTCAAGACATATTTAGGGTCCAATATGAAACAGATGAAAGAAATACAGAAGAAAATTGCATTCTGCTCTTGTGAAAATACCTCTGGCTAAAACTTAAGAATATTTCACATATTTTAAATTTTTGAAGTTTGGTTACTTAGGAACATTTAAAATTATCTTGAGAAATTATATACCTCAAGCATTCAGACTCTAGAGAAGTGAAGTGAAAAATAATTATTTTGTCAGATAACAGAAATCTTTTGTCAAAAACGCTTTCCTATCAGTGGAAAACCAAGCTTAGTCTCCTCTTTGTTTTAAGACCCCTGGGCTGACTTGCTGCATTTGTCTAAAAAGGATCTAAATAAGTGCAAAATGTCTATCTTGTGATGACTCTGAATAGTTCTCTTTTTTTACCTTGGGGCAGGGGGAAAGATGTCACTTGGATGTCAGGAAGCTTTTGAAGTTTTCAAGCGGGACCATGCTGACAGTATAACCATTGAGGACAACAAACACCTTCTGAAACAGAGGTGAGCATCACAGCAAAATGCAGCTGGTGGAATACATCCGAGAGTTCATTATGAGTCTGGGGAGGAACATGTAATTTTACTCAGATGTCCCAGGCTTCTGTTGAGGATTTAGTACAGGCATTTCACCTTTTCTTACTTTGGACATTTCATATTCAGAAGGCACTGAGTGGTGATAGAAGTCTGGATAGAATGTGAAAATAACATGAGGAATCTTGGAGTGTATTTCCACTGGTTTTATTCCTCTTCACAGCCATGTTGAAGCAACGTGGCAATGGCATTCATGAACAAGTATTATCTAGAGGAAGTAAAATCCATGTGACTGAATCAATTACTGCAGTTTCCATTGTCAAAAATGCTTTACTGGCTTCAGCACTGAATTGGATAGTAAGTTAGGAGATGCTTAACATATGCATCTGTCTGGTGTTCCTAACCTATTTGCCAAGTGATTTCAGCTTCTGTCTGCCAGTTTTGCATTCACAAACAGAAATAATACTTTCCTCTTCCACATTTGTTGTTAATGTTGGCAAAACACTTCACACATCTGGTGAAGATAGTGAGAATGGCAAAACATTGAAAACACCAATTGTCATACAGATTTTAAAGTTCACAAATTAAACCACCATCTCTTGTCCAAGTTGATTGGATAACAGTGTCAGCTTTTCAAGTGTTAACCCTAGTAGTACTGCAAAATAAATACATGGCTTTGAGATTGCAGATGCCAAAAGCAGATCTCTCAATCTATACTTGTAACTAACATTTCCCCTAACAATTGTTTGGGGGGTTTTGGTTTGGTTTTTTTTCTGTTTGGTTGAGGGGTTTGTTTGTTTGTTTGTGGGATTTTGTTGTTGTGGTTTGGTTTGAGTTTTGTGGGGTTTTTTGTCCTGGGCTTTTCTCCTTCTCCAGGTTTGTTCTGCTTGCTGCTACTTTCTTTAACACAATTTTCTGACTTCATAGGCATGAAAGACATTGTTTTCAGGGCCACCAAGTCTTATGCTCATTTACTTCAGTGAAATGGAGGCAAGAAATTATCTCCATGTCTTTGTGGAACTGACTCAAATTCTTGCCATTTATCACTTTTCTGAACTGATTAATTTTTTAACTGGTTCTATAGCCACAGGAATACAAACTGCTAAGGTATTAGGTGCATGTAAGAATTTATCCATGTAAACTGGATGTTTAGTAATGCCTTTATTCTGATCAATATATCAGATCATGCGACATCACTGCATCATCACTGCGTAAATGATTACACTGTAGTAATTTCTGGCATAGCTATTGAACAGAACACTTCATAGTTACAACAAGATAATGAGAGCAATACAGTTCTGAGCCATGCCCTGCCCTTCCTCTAGTTAATCACAATTCTTCTGTATTTTTTCTGTTTGTTATTACTATGAAGGAAACCAGTATTTCCTTCTGTTTTCAGAATATATAATAAAAATGAGTAGAATCTACAAAGTTTGGTGACAGATTTGCTTTCCATAAAGGACAAACTAATTCAAACTAATGCCTTGTGTAATCCCTCTCTAATAAACATTAGCTGATTGCTGAAATCAGTGCTAATGTGAATTTTGGTACTCTGAAACAAGGCAGTTTCCCCTGCCATTTGCAGTCATTTTTAGCAAAGATGCTTATAGCTCCAAGTTTACCAAGTTCATTAGACTGGGTTTATATAAAGTCCAGTCTGTAATTTGCAATGTAGCCTCTGAACAAAAGTTATACAAAAGTTACACAAAAGCTCTGTTACCCGGCCTGTGTTCAAATTGCACAGGAAGAAGAGGGTGGACACCACATGTTTAAAGGTTACCATAGCTTCCCTTTATATGTAGGCTTCTCTTGTTAATAATTTTGTTTATAGTTGCATAACCACTTCTGTCATACCACAAACAGTGTTTGGTTCACAAATTGCTTATTTTTAGCTGTCTTATTTTTTCCTTTGGGTATTTTGGGTAGATTTTCTTGGCTTGCTAATTATCATAGAGTCAGAGAATAGTCTGAATTGGAAGGAACGTTTTAACAGTCATCCAGTCCAACCCTGCTGCAATGAGCTGGGACATCTTCAACTGTATTGGGTTGCTCAGAGTCTGTCAAGACTAACTTTGAATGTTTCCAGGGATGGGGCACCCACCACTTCTCTGACAACCCGTTCCAATATTTTACCACTCTCATTGTGAAAGATTTCTCTCTTATACTTAGTCTGAATCTACCCTAAAGCATTACCCCTTGTCCTACAACAACAGTCTGTGCGAAAACATTTGTCCCCCATCTTTCTCATAATCCCCCTTTAAATATTGAAAGGCTGTAATAAGGTCATCCTGTAGCCTTCTCCAGGCTGAACAACCTGAGTTGTTAATTTTTTGTAGTAGCCATGAAGGGGCAGAACCTGGAGCCATGTGGGCATAACCAAGACCTTAATGTTATTCAAAACCATCCTATCTTATGGCCAGAGGCAAAGTAATACAGTCCACATCAGTATCGCACCTTTCTGGTAAGGTTATTACCTCGCTTAAGAAGCTATATTCCATGCATTCCAGGAGTCTCTTGGATTACCTGCTGCTTGCCATGCTACTTTTTCAGCAGATGTTGACATGTGTGAAGTCATCCAGATGGACAAGAGCCTGTAAGCGTGATGCCTCCATTAGCTGGAGCAAGAAGGCCTCATCAATAGGCTCCCTTTGAGTATCCTCTAGTAGAGGCCAACCACTCGGTTCCCTTTGTTGCCTCAGTCCCTGATTCCTACCCATCAGCCATCAGCCTGCAGATCTCTGTTCTCCTGAGACTGCTCTTCACACTCAATCCTCCTTTGGTTTAGAGAGCAACCTCTCCACTCCTCTTCCTCTCTCATCTCTTGTGACAACCTGTAGCCATTGATAGGCAAACTCAAGCTATGGGATTTGTCCCACCAAGATTCAGTAATGGCAGCTAGATCATAACTTTCTAGCAGCATTGTGACTTTCAGCTTCTCCTCTCTGTTGCCCACACTGCATGCATTGATGTATAAAGGCACCTCAGCTGTGGGCCTCTCCATCTTCTTGCCAAGAACACCCCTTAACTCCTTTAAAGAATTTCCCTGCTGTTTCCCTGTTGGCTCCTATTGCCTCAGGACCCCCTGTCACATCTCAGTAAGACATCAAGTGTATGTTGTATCATTCCTATATTACATGAATGGTGAACTGTCAATGAGCCTAATTGGAAGTTTCACTGTGAAGGTCACAACGGTTGCTTGGGCTGTGAAATTATTTATATAGCTGTGACTATATATATTCATACAGATACAATATATATGTATTTTTCCTGGAAGTACTTGTGTATAAGTGATCAAAAACACTCAGTTAATTAAATCAAAAACTGAAAAGCATTTGTTCTGTTTTAAAAAGTATGTCAAAGAAAAAATCTGGTTTTGAATAAAGTTTTCACCAACTACTTCAGAGCTCTTCACAGATGCAGTAGCTTAAACTGTGACTCAGCCATGTCTCCAGATTTAAAAAGTGGGGAAGCTGATATAGTTAAAGATAATTCGAGTGAAAGAAAATAGATTCAAGCTATCCTAATAAGACAGTTGCCTATAGGAAGTGCCTTTCCAAGATAGAAAAGGTGATCTTCTACAGCTTTGCAGCAATTCTGTTTCATTTTTTTTCTTCACATTAATAGCTGCTTCCCTGCTTAAACCACCTTGTGTTTGTACCCAGACAGAATCAGATTTCTGCAATTCGGACTTTCTATACTTGACTTCCAGAGTACTTAATAATATCCTATTTCTTAATGCAACCGTGTTCTCTTAGGATTGTTTCTCTGAGGAGGAGAAAAATGAATCCCATTTTCTGGTGAAATATGCTACCAGGAAGTCTTCCCAGTTGTGCCTTTCCAATGCAATATTGCATACTGAGCGAAGCTTTTAAATCCCATCTTAGTCAATATTTCCAGTAGTAAAATTCTACTGAGCTTACAGATGTGATGTAGATCTAGTTTCCATTTTGTTGTTCTCCATTTATTTTTTCCATTTTCTTCTTTCCTTGATTTCTGTGTTTTAGTTGGTTAACAGCTAAGTCATTTTTTCAGTACATATGGGCAAGTTTCATGGAAAGGATGAGTTTCACTTGGGTCACTTGTTGTTGTAATTTCTAATAATTAAAAACAAATGAATATTCATTTAATTCACTGAATGTCTCCACTTTCTCATTAGACAGCCTCTGAGCTTTTCTTGGTTTACATAATGAGTTAGAGATTTATTTTCCAAGATGTTTATACTTTAATTACTGGCATTTGCATTCAAAGACCGAAATCTTTGCCAAAAATGCTTTTTCTACTAAAATTAGTGGCTAAATTCACTCTGGGATTTTATCATGGAGTATTTATTTTGTAGGTAATAGAAGCCATGATTTGGCAACTTCAGCCTTTCCATTGACTGGTCTCCCTGTAAGATACACATTTTTTTCAGCTAGCAATATAATTGTTCACTCATTGCATATTCACAGCAATATCACCTTTATGCTAGATAATACCACCTTCTTTTTTATTAAAGAAGTATTGGAAATAGATTTTTCCCATTCAGTATTAGAGCCAAATCTTGTGTCTTTACCTGGTTTATTTTGTTTGACTATGATTCATAGTCACAGATGGAATGTGTTGAAATGTCATAAATTAGTGCCAAATTTCAGTTTATGTTGTTGTGCTGGTTTATAAACTGTGGTGTTTGAAAAACAGATGAACAACCTATTCAACTATTGGCAGTAACCTATGAATAAAGGCTGGATAGATAGCTGGCTTCAACTTGTCCAGATAAATCTCTCTGTGAACATGAATCAGAGTCAATAGCCAACCTGAGATTTGCCTAAGGAGTTAATAAGTAATTGATGAACTTACCATTTGGCTCATGGAACCTGAAGGAAAGAAAAAGAGAGGTATTTTAGAGCTTCTTCCCTTTGATATTTACTCAATCCTAAATGCCTGCTTGGGGCTCTGAGTTAACACCAATAGAAAAAGCTTTTGTGAAGTCTCACAGAAGTTTCAATGGCTTCTGCCTTTTTTATGTAAGAAAAAGTGCTCAGGACCCCTCCAGCTGCAGCCATTGTACCTTGAAAGCAAGTGTTTGTGAGCAGATACCAATGAAGGCACTTGAAATTCTGACTTGTTCCAGTCTTATGAAGAAATGGATTAATTGAGAAGGGGAAATTTTTCAAAACCTGCCTTTGTAGGGAGAAGTCATATTTCTTTACTCTGTTTTGCCATTTTTTGAGTTAGACAGAAGTACAGTGTATGGATTTCCTAAGTTACTTTGTCTAGATCAAGGCTATTTCTAGATGGTTTCTCTTAGATGTGGCAATCTTTCCTAATGGAAAATTGTTTCCAATTAGTTCTACTTACGAATCAAAAGGTAGTACTGAGTAATTCTGTATTTTATTGTGATCAACTTGTGTAACTAGTTGTTCTTTAGAATAATTCTGTATCATTATGCTTGCATTGACAGGTTTGATGAAGCTAAATGCCTTGGAGAAAAATTAAATGAAGCAAGAAATAAAATAAGTGAGTACATTTTAAATTCATTTTACCTTTTAGCTGATGAAATCACAGCATTCAAATATATGGGAGGAGATTCTAGTTTTAGAAAGAAAAAAGTCAATGCATTACTAAGATTTCCAATAAGGTAAAGTGTAGGCTGATGATAGCAGTAATTATTTTATGTACAAGTTTTGATTATTTCCAATACCATAATATGAAAAACAGGCTCCCTTCATAATTTGACAGGATGTCTGAAATTTGTCAAAAAGAGAAGTAAAGGTATTTAGCATGGAGTTTTTAAATTTTGTTTTGGAATAAAAGAATACAAAACCATCATTTGAAATTCTCTTATCTATGGATTAAGTATTGTATTTATCCATCTATTTATATAACTTCTGATGAAAGAAGATTTCAGTATTGAATTACCACTCTGCACTTTGTACAGATTAATTAGAGCAATTCTGAGGAGTACCTCAGCTTGATGGGGAGTTTCATAATTTTTTCCTTTAAGGAGCCAACAGCATATGTTTGGTATCCAGTTTCAGATTATTCAATGTCAAAAATCACACCCCAAGGTAGGTATTATCTGATCCTCCTAGCAGCCTTTGATATGTTCCTAGTTGATTTCCTTGTTCTGTTGACCCCAAACCTGGATCCAATCCAGGTTTGGGGTCAGATGTTAAACAGTTTTTTGCTGTCCCTGAAGTTCTTGAAGATCACGTTCACATCCTCCATTTTGCACACATTCAGGCTGTGGGGGATTAGATTAAAAAGTAATCTGGCATCCAGGGCAAGTGATATAGACCTTGCTCTCATTTTCTATCTCCTTCTTCTTTGGGTGGCACCAAAATAGACAGAGACAATGAAGTCATTATCTTCATTTCATGTCTTACAACAGCAGTTAACTTCTGGGAAAGGACAAATATCTCACAACACAGCTGCCAAGTGCTCTGTACTTACACCATAGCCGTGATTATATTCTCTGTGGTCATGAATGATAACTACTGCCAGATTCCCCTCCCAATCACCTTGGGGTACACCGCAAGTCCCTCAGAGATACTATGCAATATATTTAAAGTTATGCCAAATATGCAGAAAGCCTCAACCATGTTGGCAATGTGTTTTCAAACCACAGCACAACTGATGTTTGGAATGGATCCAGAAGCAGAGACATCAGGTGTTGCTGCAGCAGTGCTTCAAACACTTGGTTATTTCTGTAAAACATGACACTTGAATTCATCTGTCTTCTCTCAGTAGGTTAGTTTGCCTCTTTCAAACTGGCCAGAACATAAATGTCAGTACAGAACTTGTGTATGGATATTCACAGACTGACCCCTGCAAGAAGAATTTCAATATCTACCTTTCAATTTTGGGTCTCTGCAGTGTCCGTGTAAACTGATTTAACTCCTGCCGAGTAGGCTTTTTCCCATGGCAAACTTGCAAAAACATGTCAAATCTACTGTGGATGACTCTTTTTCCTCTGCTGCCATCTTGAAGTCCACGTTGTCTTGTGTTCCTTGTATCTCTTAGATTTCCTCAGCTGTGTTACGCCCAAGAAATTTCTTAGCCTAAATAAGGTAGAGCCAAAGTCAGCACTGACTGTCAAACTTCTTTCTCTTGTTGAAGTTGAAATACATTTTGGAGAAGGAACACTGAGCACCAGCAGTAAGCAGCTACATATAAGCACATCTTTTTCAGTATCTGGTGTTGCAACTATGCTGCTTGAAGACAGGAGCCTAACAGCCACCCTGAATGCACCTTTTACCTTGGGGAGAACAAATGTTTGGAGGGTATGGGAGACAGTACAAGCTGCATTGGGACACATGCCAGTCCTGAAGGTACCACTTACAGTGTCATGCTAGGACAAGACTTGTGTGATCTCTAAGTTGCCTGATATTTTAATAATCTCAGAAATAATGTAACAAGTCAATGTAGATGTTTCCTCTCAAGACTGCTTCCATGGATTGCTGCAAAATCTAGAAGAAACCCTTGGTTTGGACATATCCTCAGTAAGTTAGGCAAAACTTCTGATGGCTATAGTGCAGTAGAGTATGGATTTTGCTGCAATTAAAAACATCTGGTTTTAAACTTGCTTTCACTTAAGTTCTTCAGTGTTAAAAGTGAAACACTGAAGTATATCTGGGAAACATGAGCAGTACAACAACAGTATATGTAAACTGAAAAACCAAACTGATCCCTTGAACAAAACAAGTAGCTGAGTAACAAATCAGTAGTGTTGCACTGAACTTGACAATGCTTACATGTCTCCTGTAGAAAATTGTAATAGGTTGTAGACCACATAAATGTTGAAAAACTCCTTTAAGAATCAAGCTAGAAATATTTCCAAAGTTCTAAGAAAAATCGCACAAAACACATTTTGATCTTGTTTTGGTCTATAAAGTGTAGTTACAAGTGAAGCATTTTCAAATTAAAAATTAATTTCCTTACTCTCCTTTTTTAAATTTTGGTAGTAAAATGGGCAAATATTCTTTTCATCGAGTTTTTACTGTAATTCTACTATATAAGCAAGAACTTCTATCCATGTCGTATCCATTTATAGCTATATATATCCTTATCTATGCAGATTATGCAGATATAACTACTTTGTGGATGGTTTTGTATACAATGGTGTCTGAGGCTTGAGAGTGATCATACTGTACATTCCTTTCTTCAATTCCTTCTGTCTTACACTATGCAGAATGTAAAAATTAGCACTCTGGCTAATACAAATACTACATTTTATTTGTCTGTCCTTTTGTCCTGTCCAGCTTTGTTTAGAACATATTTGTCAATGTATCTACCTATAAGCACCTCCTAACAAATATTAAAATTATACTGCCTGTTTAGCTTAATCAATTCAATTACCTTATATAGTTTAACAGCCTGAAACAGTTCTTTTTTCAGTTAAGTCTGTTTCATCATAGCATTCATACTCAGAAGACCATTCAAGATGCTAAATAAGTTTACTAACCTGCCAAATTTTTACTGAAAATGTGGTAGGAGAAATGAGTCATCTGTGGCCTGCAAGTAGATCTTTAATTTACTTTTATTGGTGTTTTGGTTTCCTTAAGTATTTCTGGCTGCCTTGTTGTGCACAATCAAGAACAGATCCCATCAATATCAGTTTCCATTATTTCTAAGTTACTCTTAATAGTATAAAACTATGTACCACAGAGGCCATATTAGCCCATTTCATGCAGTATGATTGTATTTTGAGATAGTAACAGCAGCATCTGGCTGTCACTTTTATGTCATAAAAGTTACTCTGACTTTGGAAATATTAGTGTTTTGAAGTGAAAAATACACAGAATACTCCAACCCCTCTCAATTACACTAGCATTTCAAAAACATCAGGAAATTAGGGCAGTAAAAAGAAATTTGCAGTAAAATTTTCTTGGTAGTCTTTTGCTGATGTTACTGCTTGCATAAAAAGATTATGGAAAACCATGTCTAGATGTAAGGTGGATTTCAAGTGAAGAGTGACTATAATATCAGAAATGAGGCACTGTGGCCAGCATGCCCCTTTACTACTATACCACCTAGTCCTGGATTCTGTCTCCTCTTATGTTTCATGGCACTACAGAGACTTCTTTTTTTAAATATGCATGTCTTAGATTTATCATGCTGACTTTTCACAGTGACCTCCTAGAAGTAAGAGGGTGAATTTTACTGGGGATGAAAATTGTCTTTTTCACATACTTGAGAGAAAAAAAAGAAAAAGAGGGAAGTGTTTCTAAGTCAGGGTCATTGTAGTGACCCTGTTTGCTGCATTATCACACTAAACTCTGTATAGACACAAATAAAGCAGCAGAGGGCTTTGGTGCAAGCATCTTTTTGCAAGTCAGTATTGCATAAATACACCATTAAAAGGCAGAGAAATGGTATAGATTTTGAACATGTTGACATGACTGGATTTGTTTGAGTGAACTATTCAGAATTGTTTACATATGACTGGAGAATGTACCCAAGGACTGGGCTTTAAAAGACAAATACAAAAAACCAACATGAGTGAAACTGGAAAAAAATAACTGAGAGGTCAGGAAATAATGAGAACTCTGTAACCAGTGTAGAAGTGGAAAGTGGGCCAACACTGACACAAAGTACATTTTTGCATTTCTAGTCCAACATTAAGAACATTGAAAGTGTTTCTTTCACTAGCTAAAGGAAAAAAGAAAAGGTTTCTTTTCTTGGGAAAATAATTCTAGATGACTGTATGTGTTTTGTATTGTATCTTTTTCAGAGAGTTAGGGTCTTTAACAAGAACTGTAGATCCTTTTAGTATTACTGAAAAAGACTTAGTGAAGGAAATTTGATGCTGAAGCCAAAGACTTTATTTCAGAATAGTGAAGAGAATTTCTCCTTGCAAAAATCTGAGTGATTGTGCCTAGCACATTGTGGTGAGTCAGCCTCAGCTAGCTACCCAGCAGCCCTCTCACATCCCTTCCTCAATGGAGCAGGGGGAAAAGTAGGAAGAAGCTTGTGTGTTGAGATAAAGATGAGGACATGACTTACCAACTACCAAGTGAAACAGACGGAAGTTGAAAATGAGTTTAATTTATTGCCAGTTGAAATAGAACTGGATAGTGAAAAGCAAAGACAAATCTTCTGAAATAAAAACTTCTCCCCTTATCAGGGTTAGTAGGAGGTTTTTTCCTAGGATGCTGTTATCAACAAGGTGATTTTACACTATTACTGCAAACATTCTGTGTCAAAATACTCCAACAGTAAGGACGACTCGTCATCTGAACAAATTGTAAAGCATTAAATTACAAGAAAAAGACCCAGCTACTACTACATTGATCACAGAGTGAGTTGGGGGAATTAAAACTTCTATTTTCAGTGTAAATTAAACTGATATATTCATTCAGAATTTCACCATTAAAAAAAGTTTCCTATATGCAAGAATGTGCTGTGTGTTAGAAGCATTTAAGAGTAGTAAAGATTTCCAGTTCACTCTTATTAATGTCTGACTATTTGGGGTTATTTTTACCACTATTAGATTTAGTTTTTTCCTAAAGGAAAAAAAGCATACTAAATGGTATTTAATGCCCAGAGGGAAGCAGCTGTTGTTTTTAGTCTGTCCAGAAATCAGCTAACATTATAATTGAAGCTGGGAGAGGAAGGGCAAACTCATGTGGGAGTAATAACTGTGTGAGGAAACAGGCACTCTCGGAATGAAAAAGGGTAGGTGGGTGGATAATGTGCACATGATGTTGATGGTGCATCTATACCCACAGGAATGCTGAGCTGTTGCACTGCTCTGCCTCATTTCAGGCTTTGATTTTTGTACACAAGATCATAGAATACCAAAGCCAATTATAATCTTTACTGACTGCATATTCTAGTATTGCAAAGCAAGGTTATTGAAGAGTCTTCATTTAATTTGCTTGGAAATTACTCAAATAATGTTCATATGTATCACGAAAAATGGAATGCTACACTGAAATGGTGAGGGTGGAGGAGAGCAAGGACAAGACATGGCAGTGCTCAAGGATAATATTGATTCTGAACTCTACTTTGTATGTCACACTGTTATTTCCGTGAATGCCCAGTAGATGTTAAAGGTACTCCAAACCTAATTAATATAAACCTAGAATTTTTATTCAGCTTTTTCTCTTTGTGCAATATTCTATGTACGCATACATAAAAATCTGTTTTGTTAGTCACTCCCCCTCCCCATGTGGATGAGCCAAGCAAACCTACATTAAACCCCAAAGCAAAAATATTTCATGCAAGGGTTTTCTTTACACCTAAACAGCTTTATGAAGGGAACTAATAGCAACATTTTTGCACAGATAAGAAAAGAAATAAGATGAAGTTTGGTTTTTTCAGGCAGAGGTGGTCTGAGAGCACTCTGTTGTCTATGGTGTATATCTACATTACTGTAGCTTCTCATGCAGACAATAAGTTACTCTGAAAAAGAAGGATCAGCTAGTTAAGAACTAGAATCCCAAGGCTGACATTAGGAATGCTATGCATATTTTAAGCTATGATTATATGAGCTGAAATAATGGGGGGAAGTCATGCATGAGCAAATAGCATTTTTAAAACTTTTGCTGAAGACATAGCTGTACTTTGGAAGGATGGAATTTCTCTGTTGAAGAAAAATTCCTTGCTTTACATGGGACCTAAATGAAACCAAAATGCTGTGATGATTTGCTATATGAAAAGAAAATCCATCAAAATCAATGCATTGCTTTCTAAAGCTCAATAGTATTGGCAGTATTATCTATCGCTTTACAGTAATATAAATGTTCTGAATTAGAGACATTAACTTACTGGACATTGTTTCAGCCATGAATGAAGTGAGGCTATAACAAGAGAAAAATTACTGTGCTTTGAAGTGCATTCCATTCTTTAGTGTAATATTCTGAGATACTTATTATTTTATGGAAATAAACATTGTGACTTTCTAGTTGCTGATTTAATTCAATGTTGTAGTTTAATTCCAGAAAGTATCAAGTACTTACAAAAACTTATTTGTGCTCAGCAAATTTTACTGGAAATTACTGGTGTAGAAGAAAAATGGTGAGATTTGGTTTAAAAAGGGATTGAGAAAGTTCAGGAAGAAAGGTTACATTCCACAGAAAAATATGGTTCAAATGAGATGCAAACAACTGATAAATAAATTAATTCAGTATGCAGATTTAATGAGTTGATAGCTCAATAATGTCATTCCACAGCATTTCATTCTTCAGGTAGCTTGTATTCTCAGCAGAGACCTTTAAAATCTATGGAACTTGAAAACTTGAAATCCTCACTAAGGAAAAGCTCTAGCTGAAGTCAGTTTGAGTTCTACTTGTGTATGTATTGAAAGGAAGATTGTGAAAAGGTTTCCATATTTGCCTTTATTGTGGATTTAGTTGATCAAGGGCAGCAGGCATCGGATATAGATTCATAGAATCATTGAATGGTTTGGGTTGGAAGAGACCTTAGAGATCATCCAGTTCCAACCCTCCTATCATGTACAGGGAGACCTTCTACTCAAACAGGTTGCTGCGAGCCCAATCCCACCCAGTGCAAATGGACGCTCGGTGCAGCACATGCTGTGCAGCTCATCCAGCACATTCTGTAGGTATCAGATGTACTGTGTGTGCCTTCTCCAACACCTGCTCAGTGTCAGGCTGCATGCATGCTGCATGTACCATGATTTATGTGTCCAAGATCCCTAGCTGTATTGTTCAGTATCTGAGAAATTCCCAATGAACAGCCAGATCAGTGATCTAGAAGAAGCTGAAACAGTAGTTTATTATGAGAAGTAGGAGATTTGACAAGAACACATCAGCATAGACTGGTAGCTCTCTGAGAAAAAAAGATTGCCTGCCTGCTGCTTCACCACTTCTCTCCTGCACCGGGATATATGGAAAATTAAAGCCTCAATACTTAGTCTCCAGTGATTTCTTTTCTCCTGGAGCGCTGCCTGCATGTTGCAGATGTCCTCTGTCACTTAATAGAGTCTGACTTGGTATCAGGACACAAGTTGTATCAAAAAATGGAACACATGCATTATTTCTTCCATATTTCATCTCAGGTGTGTAAGTATGTTTCTCAGGTGTGTAACTGTTGCTTACTCCTGAGGGATGTGGCATATGCCTAACATAACAAAGCACATTAGCTTTGCGAAACCTGCAGCCATCTGTGAGAAAAACAGCAGAGAAAACAGGCCATGGGGACAAACAGTCCCCCAGATGTAATTTCCCAGCTGGGATGTTATTCAATGTGGCCCAATGCCTAGAAGCCCTAGTCTGTTTCTGATCTGCAGGTCAGTTTCAAAGCAGTTTTGTAATAAACGAGGCATGTTTATGTGTCCACCAAAAATAGCAGTAGCTGTTAAAGCTGAAGCCATTCAGCATGGCTGACACAGTCTTCAGATTCTTTCTTCTTAATTTCTTGGCCCTATTGTCTGGCAACTTAATGCTGAAAAAACAAAGTTCCTATGTGTGTTTGTTTTGGATAAATATCTAAGTATCATGCCATTATGACAGCAGTTTTGGAATCTATTTTTTAAATGTTACATTTTGATTTTTGGAAGCAAAGAACTGAAAACACAGAACAACAGCTGAGTTTATACCGATTTTGTTTTCTTAACTACTTTGTCACCATCTGCAGTTTCTCCTTTGTTAGAAATGTGATTTACTTTGCTTTGCAGGATGCTACATCTTAATTTTTCCGTTTGGTTACAACTCCTCCTATTTTAACTTATTTCCTTCTTTCCGTGATGAAATATAGCTTACTTTCATCCTGATTCTGTTAAGGTTCTTTTTCTGCCACTTGAGGCATGATTTCTATGGCCCAGTTTAGGCAGGGATCTATAGAACACAATATAAAATGGTGTGGTCTTTCACAGTATTTTCTGGAAGATCTCTCTCAAGGTGCTGTAAGACAGAATAGATGCCCTGACTTTCACACGGGCCTGGCAGGTAGCTACAACATGGTAACCAGTTACCATCCTCTTGGGGCAAACTCAATGCTGTGATGCAAGTTTCCACAACCTGTTTTCTTGTTCTAGGAGCAGCCAGTTGGCTCCTAATATAAAGCAGAGGAGTGGGAATATATTTTTCTTTCTTGCTAGCAGTTCAGTGAAAGGTTCATGTTAATGATTTTTTATTTGTTTGTTTCTTCACAGTGTTCATAGTGAGCATAATCAATTAACTACCTTGTTTATAATCAACAGATTATATTTTTGATTCACATGAGAATTTTTTTTAGAATCTCAGAAGTCGCAGCCATATGAGCAAGGCTTACATTGTCTTGCTGTAGTTCAGGTGTGTTTGCTGAGTGTAATTCTTAACACCCTATGATTAGGAAATGTGTAATATATAATACTTTTAGCTGAATGAGAGTCCCCACAAAACTGATAGTAAGATGTGCAAATAAGGAGGAAAACCAGACAAAACTATAAGCTCTATTACAATAGCCTGTAAAACATTACTGTTCCGTTCTGAAATCAGGATGGTCTGTCTTTGTTATACTTGGTGTAGGCAGTGTAGATTTTACAGCTCCTAACCCTAAGTGGAGCAGTATAATCAGCATTTTTCCTAGGCTAAGGTGCCCAGCATGTGTGGAGTGCCAAGGAGAAAGGTGTTGAGGGAGCAATGGTGGGGCACTGCCATGCTCCCCTTGACATGCCTTTTGTAGTTGCCGTGTCCATGGAGCTCTAGGCTTCGTGGTTTATTCATGACTAACCCTAAGTGGAGCAGTAAAATCAGCATTTTCCTAGGCTGAGGTGCCCACCACGTGGATGGTGCAGGCTCTCTCACTTCAGAGATATACCTGGATTGATGGCAGCTGTGACAGAGCTGTCTGTTCTGCTACTGCTGCAGCACAGGTCATGCTTGGGCAAGTGTCAGAGAAGACAGAAGGAAAGATGTCATTGCTCTGTCTTCATCAGTCCTTAGCTGGTGTGGCCTGGCTCTTACCTGATCTGTTAGCAATGAGACTGGCAAGAGAACCAGGCAGTTCTAGCAGCTTTCTGGCAGCCTTTTTCTGTTTTCTGCTCGTTCTTACAAGAAGAGGATACCATCTTTGGTAATATAAAGTAGTCTTTGCAGCAGCACTCAGGAAACTTATTTTGGAAGGTACAAGTCTCTTGGCTTCAGGGGGCAATGCATATGTTAATGACAATGCTAAATATCGTCCATTGTTTTAGAGTCGCTTGCATATGTTTGTTTTTACTTTCAGACAATAGGCAATGCCCCAGGGTGACAGTGCAAAGGCTGAATGAGTCCTCAGAATTAGAAAACATGATTTGTCAAATGACTTATTCAGAAAACACCAAACTGAATGAATTCATTTGAACAGCTCTATTATGCTCCCCTGGTGTGCTATTCTTTAAACAGAAGAACCTTATTAGTGTAACAGTCACTCCAGGCCTAACATGTTAATGTTTTCTTTGGATCTGGGTTGGAATCTACATATGTAGGAAACATTTTCATTTTCTAATTATTACAAACGGTGTTCTGTTCTTCAGAAACAGAAGTATTTTCAGGGGAAAAAGTTATGCTCAGGAACAAACCAAGTAAACATTTTTTGCTTAATATTTTCACTAGAATAACTAAAACAAATTGACCAAGCTCATTGGATTTAATCAAGCCATGACTATAAACTTGGAAAAATACTCAGTTGCAGATTTTCTGCCTGTAAGCTGTCTTTTGACTGGAAATAGGTAGTCATCGCTAGATTGCTACACTGCGTTTTGCTGTTTTATTAGGCTAGTATGTTCTTACATCAATCTATTAAATTTGCTCTTTTAAAGTAAAAATGCTAGATGATAGTTGATGCTGCATTATGAGGTGTGTGTGTTAAATTCTGCAGTCCTTTATATAAAAAGTTTTTCTTGATCATAGAATCACAGAATATGCTGGCTTGGGAAGGACCCATCAGGATTATCAAGTCCAGCTCCTGGCCCTGCAGAGCACAGCCCCAAGAGTCACTCCATGTGCCTGAGAGCATTGTCCTAATGTTTCTTGAGTTCTGAGAGGTTTGATGCTGTGTCCACTTCCCTGTGGAGCCTGTTCCAGTGTCCAGTCACCTTCTGGGTGAAAAACCTTTTCCTGACACCCAACCTAAACCTGTACTGATGCTCCCAGGACACAGTTGACCCTCCTGGCTGCCAGGGCACTGCTGACTCATGTTCAGATTATCATAGACCAAGACCCCAGGTCCCTTTCTGCAGCACTGCACTCCAGCCTCTCATTCTCCACTCTATACAGACAGCCAGGTTTGCCCCATCCCAGGTACAGAATCCAGCACTTTCCCTTGTTGAACCTCATCCAGTGGGTGATTGCCCATCTCTAATTTGTTGAGGTCTCTCTGCAGGGCCTCTCTGCCCTCAAGGGAGTCAACAGCTCATCTCAATTTAGTGTCAGCAGTAAATGTAGTATTCCTTTGAGTCCTACATCCAGATCATGTATGTCTTTGGTATTGGCTGGCCAGAGATTTTAAGAGTGAAAAATCAAACCTTCAGACTTCAGAGAAGTAGACCTCAGCTTATTCTGAGTAGTGCTGTCAAGGAGTGATACACCTTTTATGAGCACAGAAATAGAAATCTGTTTTTTGTATTATCTCGTGGTACATTTACACATCTGGACAGCATTCATGCAGACTTGTAGCACAGGCATACAGACCTACACATACTAAAATGCAGTAGCTGGCTTTTTCTAATCAATCTAGTTCCTAAATCATGTAGGACTAGTGATGTCACTACAGCAGTTGTGAATGTTGCAGAAGAAATGCAATCAACAGAAAATAGCTGTAATATGAAGATTTTCTCATTCACTTTATTTAAGGCTAAGGGAAGATGTCTCTTCTGAGCTGATGACATCATTATACCAGTTACATACATTCAGGTTGTGTTTTAAATTGCTGAGCAATTCAAGAAGCACACTTAGGCTTATCCACAACAGTGAATATATGCAGTATCTTTACAGGAAGCTATTTCAGATTTTACTGGGTTGCTAATATGTGTCTGTCACTCAAGGAGTCAGTTCTCAAAGGTTTGGTACGTGTATTACAAGTAAATGAGCATTAAAAAATGTGCCATACACCCATTCTTACTCTGACTTTTTTTCTGTCACCCTGAAATGTTTACATGCATGGCCTCAAAACATGATAGCATATCTAATCGGCTTCAGCAGAGTAGATTTTCTTTATTTTATTTT
This sequence comes from Origma solitaria, assembly GCA_013397895.1. Classification (NCBI taxonomy): domain Eukaryota; kingdom Metazoa; phylum Chordata; class Aves; order Passeriformes; family Acanthizidae; genus Origma; species Origma solitaria. The sequence goes on from VZRL01004713.1 coordinate 2,290,827, forward strand.
TAATTTTGTGTCATATCTGTCAGTTTCTGAACATCAGCCTATGTCTCATCTGACCAGAAGTAACACAGCAGCATGTGCTCAATGTCAGGACAATTTCTTGGGTAAGAGCAAAATTTTAAAAGTTTCTGAAGCTGCAGTAGATAGTGAGCCCTGGAACTCTGTATTTAATTTTATGTTGGGCAGTTCTGGCCAGAAGAAATGTCACAAAATTAAACTGGACATCAAATTGTTGCATAGAAATTACTAAGCCATGAAGGCAGTATTATAGCAGAAAAGAACCATGTTCATCTTTAACTTGGATATAGTCACTCTCTGCTTAAAATACTAACTGAGACCAGTGTATTACTACCAGAAAACTTGTCAGGGGTAAAATCCTTTGCTTTTGACTTTGCTTTTTTGTGCTCTTAAGAACCCTTTTTTTTTTTTTTTTTTATCCTTCTTAAATTTGGATATTTTAAAATGTAAAAGGATAGGAGCTGTATACAAAGCTGTTTCTCTTACTTGATTTTCCTTACTCTTTCTCCTCACATTAATTTCTAGGAAATGTTCAAGAGATAACCTGCATTTAGTCATATGAGCATCCAGAGCACTAAATTCACAGATTATGGCTCCTTATCCATATGGCATAGCTTTTCAGTCATACTTTTTTGGACCAGCTTAATATTTAATTCATGAACAAATAGATGCGATAAACAACAGAACAACAATTTCCAGCTGTGCATAATTTCTATTTCTTTTCTAGAATATGAAGATAGATACACAGAATGTTTGTTCACTTTGGACAATACCTAAAAAACCACTCTGGCATCTAAGGTATAGCTTAAGTGAAATTTAGGTACCTAAATTGAGAATAGCTGTCCAGGAAAAACAAAACCAAAACCAAATAAACGCCGCCCAAAAAGCTGTTCAGTTTAGTTTGTGAATGCAAACTGCCATTGCTGCAGTACATATAGAAGTACTACTCCATTGACTGGGCTGCCTATCCCCTCCCCATCGAAAATGCAGAAATGATGTGTCCGTCTGCTGAAGTCCCTTGGAATGTGCTTGCTGCTACATATCCATGCTTGGCTTAAAATACCTGGTCAGCAATAAGTACATGGGACATGAGAATAAAGGTACAAGCATTTCTTTTCAAATTCAGAAAGCATCCAGGTTCTGAGTTCCAGTTTCAAGGAGACACTGAGCTGCAGTCCATAGCCCTTATTGTTTTCTGTTGGTTATCCTAGATGTCCCAGTGTTGAGTGCTAGGAATTTATCTGCACCAGCCACTTCCCATATTCTGTTTCCTATGGAAAGAAGCCCTGTGCTCTGGGGTGAATGAGAGCTGTGGTACATGCTAGCGTTTCCCTCCTTTAGATGAATGGGAACAGCTCAAAAATTAAGGCCTATGGAGCCCATGGCAGTCAGTACTTAGAGGAAGATAGAGGCCCAGAATTATGTCAGCAGGAAAATAAACTAAGTTTCTCTACGGTTTTACTCTTTAACCCCATCAAAGCCTTTTTTTTTGTTCTTTAGCAGCCAGAATGTATGAAAGACTATTAGAAAGAAAAAAGAAAAAAAAACCTGGGATAAAGACGTTGTGGAAATGCAGGTCAAACAATAAACAGTTACAGGAATGTCCATCAATCAGAAAGTGTAAGTCATCATCTTGTGAGGAAAAATTGTAATCTGGCCAGAATTAACGAGAAAAAGGGGAGAAGACTTAATATGGAGGTTAGAAGTAAATGCATAGAAATGGGTAGAAGTTTAGAGGACTGTATATTGGGTAGCTCAAGGAAAAATCAAGGAACCACAAGATGATTGAGTCCAACCTTTGATCACTCACCATCTCTTCAACTATACCATTGCACAAAGTGCCATGTTCAGTTGTTTCTTGAAAGCCCCCAGGGATGGTGACCCCATCACCTCCATCCCAATGTCTGAACATCTTTTCAGTTAAGAAATTCTTTCTGAGAAGTGAAGCACATTGTCATTCTCTAGCAATGATCAGCAGAAACTGCTGTCTCATAAGCTTTCTGTCTGTAAATTTGATCATGCTTGAAGGTATTAAATAAGTCAATAAAACCTGTTATTGTCTCAGCTCAGTATGACAAGGAAGGGAACATGCCCCAGTCAGATATTTTAAATAGTAATCTCAAAATGTGCAGTGTCCTACATCACAGTAAAATGTATGCATTTGAATCTGTAATATTTAAACTCCAAGGAAGGAGATTATATAGGGGAAACTGTGTTTCTGTGTGATTTTGGTAATGTGCTGAGCTTAGGCTATGGTTTGCGACTATGAATTTGTGGAAGTCAGAGTTGTGCTTCAAATTCTGATCCTGCTGTCTTTCCTGGCATCTCTGACTGCTGAGTTCTACTAAATCCCATCGGCTACCTTGCTCCCAATGGTCTGGCCCATCTCTTTACTGGCAGTTACTTTCTCCAATCTTTTCTTCCCAGCTGGCAAAAGAGAGTGTTTACTTGTATTTCAGACATGGTAGTTGAGTCTATGGTAGTGTCTCGGCTTAAATTGCTGATATGCTTGTGCTGATGTGCCAACTGTGCTAGAGCAGCCAGAAGACAGGCAGACATTTCCTTCTGCATCATCTGCTGTGGGGCAGTGACTTTTGACAGCAAACTTTGGGATGAAGGGAAGAGAGAGGAAAAACGAGAAAGAAGAGGTAACATCTTAAACAGCTGCAGAAGGCAGAAATTTGCTGCAGCAGGTTATTCTCTACAATATTGTTACCTCAGGTATTGTCATCCGTATATTTTTAATGCTTATAAGGGCTGCATTTCATACCTTGAAAAATGCATGTGCACTCAGAGAGGTCATGAGTGTTGAAATAGTATGTTTTCTTCCCTGATGCCACCAAATGCTTTCTGAAAATGAGGAGCTATCAAATTACATGGGGATTTGGCCAACTGTGTATTCCAAAATAAAGCATTTCCATCAGACAGAGTGTTGAGCCAGTTTACTAATGCAGACTACTTTGCCTCTGCACATTGTCCTAATAGAACCAACTGACATGTTTTTGCCATTGGAGAAGGACAAAATTTGAAAACAAGAATCAGAATTTGTCCCAGATATTTCTTTGGGTCAGAGAAAGGCTGAATGGTTTATCTGCTCTTAGTGCTGCAGGGTTTTATTCCATTACTTTTCTTGTCAGATACTTTTTATCATAGACTGTGTTCTCTCATATAATTTTATTACCAGATTTTAAAAAGTGTTTAACGCATTTGGTAAGACTCCCTATAACCATCCCTGTTTGATCTTCTCATTTTGAAAAATCGTTCCATTTGAATATCTACACTTGGGTTTAATGTCTCCTACTTTCAGGAATACTTTGTAAGCTGATACAACTCCAACCTCAGTTAAAAATATATCTGTACAAGGCTCATGGAAGTTATTTGATTGCTCCCCTCATTGTCTCTAAAAGCCTGTCTGAGCAATTATTTGCTGAATATGCAGCTTTAATTTTTGCTTCTTCAGCAGGACTTCTTATTTGATTCAAGTGGGTGCATGCAACTTCATGAATCAGGTTAAATAGATCCAGAGTCTTGAGCTGGTCTTCATAGTTGGGTGGTAGCTGGGTCCAACTGCAAATATAGGGACATTGCATTACAAACAAAACCCCCACTTATTTCCTGTCATGTTTTTACCCCAGCTGGCAACTAAGTGCCACATAGCCACTTGCTCACTTCCCTCTGGTGGGACTGGGAAAAGAAATCAGAAAGGTAAAAGTAAGAAAACTCATAGGTTGCTATAAAGACTGTTTAATGGGTAAAGCAAAACCTATGTGTGCAAGCAGAGCAAAATATGGAATTCCTTTACTCCTTCCTGTCAACAGCCAGATGTTCGGTCATCTCCAGGACAACAGGGCTCCATCACTCCTAACAGTGACTTGGGAAGACAAATACCATCATTCCAAATGACTCTGCTTCATCTTGTCCTGCCCCAACCCCAGCCTTTTTGAACTGAACATGATGCCATATGGTGTGGAATATCCCTTTGTCCACTGATGTCAGCTGTCCCAGCTGTGTTCCATCCCAGCTTCTTGTGCACCCCCAGCCTATTGACTGGTGTGGCAGTGTGAGAAACAGGAAAAAAATGAAACATCTAATATCATATGGCATGATTAGGGACCCAAAATACTCTGGAGGGTGAATTCCAGGGATCAGAGGTTCCCTGGATGCATAAGAGGATGTTCTGCTAGATATTTTATATAACACCAGAAATGATTTAACAATGAAGAGAGTGAGACATACAGCATCTTATTTGAGGTGTGAAGATTTCAGGATCTCCATGATGAAAGGATGTATTAAGATAAATGCAGGCTTGGAAAATGTAAAATAATAAAAAAATACTAAAAAATACCAAGAGATGAGAAGTCATTGACAAAGGTTTTAGCCTGTCAGTTCTTGCGTTGGCAGTCTTTGAAACCTTCTAATAGTATTACATTGTGGATCTAATAAAACATAAAAGAAGCTTTAAAACCTGTGATGCGGACCCAAGCAAAACAAAACCACTTTTTTTAATCAGTGTTTTTTCAATTGTTCCATATTCACTTTTGTATTGTCCTGAAGCATATGCTTCAGGTCAAAGCATTCATTGTCTGTAATAAATTGGAACATAATTTCAGACCCTTGAAACAGTCTGGAACAATGCAGACAAGCAGTTAAAGGACAGCCGTATTATTCAAGTTACGTATTCTGTCATATTTAGTCACCGTATGGGATACTTTCCTCTGCTTTACATCAGTCCTAATTAGATTTCTCTATTCCATTTTGTCTTCTCCATTTCCCTCCTTGCTTTTGTCTGTTGTCACAAAGCTGGAGTTCTGTGTTACCAGTTCATCTCTTTTCCATACCTCAGGATGGTACATGTGTCCAGAAACACAGGCCAAAACCAACAGATTTATCACAGCCTTAATGACAGCTGGCTGCATGCTGAGTGAATTCTTAAATTCCCCAAAACTACTTTTCTTGCCAAAACATGTGGAGTTGCAGCATTCAACATATTATTGGGACCGTTATCTCCAAATGAAGAATGACTCTGCTGGAAAAAATTATTTGGTATCAGCTATAGACCTATTTTTAGCTTCTTTTTTGGTGAAACTTCAGAAAACATAATTAGCCATATGTTGAGAGATGTTCTCCACATCTTAAATTCAATTTTTGCAAACCACATTTAAGCACTACTTCGTCCACAAATTTACACTGTTGAAATCAGAAGACATGGCGGCATTTTTTATGAGAATGTGATTCCTCATATTTCTTTGGGTAAATATTTGTGTTTATGAAGATTGTAGAACTGGCAGTACTTAAGACTGAAATCTTCCTTTTGTTTATATGGGATGATCTGTGCAGGCAATAGTACTGGAATCATCCCCTACTTCTGTCACTTATGAACTTCAAGCCTAGCACTGGGGCAATGGTGTTCTCAGAGGCAGAAAAGTAGAGCAGGTCAGAAACATTCATTCTCCCCCACAAGTATTTATATTGAAAACAAAACAAGATTACTTTAATCAAAAACATGCACAGAAAATCTTAAGGGTTTGTCAAAAATAAGAGCTTCTATGTGAAAACAATTTTTTTCTCAAATGAAATCTAAACAAACTGTCAGATTTCAAATTGGATTAAAACAAATTGAAAGATTAAATCATATCTGGCTAAGTCTTGGTATTGAATTATAGTCAGGTGCCTCATGATACCACCATGTCCCCTGAAGCAGAATTCCTCTTTGGGCTACTTTCCCCACAATACAATTTCAGTTTCTCCTCAGGATGTTTTCTGGGAAATGAAGTTCAGTTTTTGCTGCCCTGAAAAGGCAGTTTGGACTATGTGAATTGGATAAATGTCACCTTTCTATTGTTACTTAAAGAAGAAAAAGGAAACTCTTTTGCTAGAAGAATGGCAAAGCTGAGGTTTTATTGTTCTAGCCAATGGAGAAGTTTTCTTTGGGTCCTCTCTGACTACAGGATGTCTGATTCAAACTTTTCATTTCACAAAACTGCCAAATAGAAGTTTTCTTGCAACATCATGGTACATGCCATGGATGGGGCAGAAGTGTACAAAGGCTAGAATGAAGGCAGAGAGAAACGTTTGGGACAGTTTCACACTGTTGAATGGTCTGACAAAACTTGCAATACAAGCAGAGCTTCTGCCTCCTCTGTGGTTTCTGTCCCAGCTGTGCTCAGAGTAAAATGTGCATAATTGAAAGTCAAGCCTCTTGGCTATAATCATTTAAAGCCCAGTCCCAATGTGCTTGTGTTTCCACATATTTGTATTGATGGCAAGCTGTTGTCTGTTTGATCTTACTCTCATTGACTTGTTTGGCTTGCTTTTTTTCGGTTGACCTCATTTCCACTTAAAATGCAAAATATTTAGATTGATGATGATCTGTTTCTAGCAAGGTTAAAGGAGAAGTAACACTATATATTGACAGGATTGAGGACTGTATGTCACTCTTACTTTCAGTTGGCACTTGATGAACAGCCTGTTGTCACTACTAGAAACCATTTTTTTCATATGACAGTGGCAGTTGCCTTTGCAGCTCGCAGTGCTTAAGAAAGAGAGTTTCTGAGCCCTGACACAAAGATAAATGTATAGACAGTTTCTGAGGCACCTCTGTTAATGGTAATCCATTGAGATTAATTTCAAGATTACTGCAAATTGTTTCATAACTCTCTCATGGCTCAATATTGAGTGAGTAACATCACACTGTGTGATGCAGTGCAATAGAATACAAGGATCTAAATAGAATAGCAAAAAGCAATTTGAGGAAAAAGTGGCACGTTTAATCACATTACACTGATTATAGAAATCAACTGAGTTGCTTTATAAGGCTTTCAAAATACAAACAGCATGAATATTAATCATTCAACTGGGCTTTTATTGGAAAAAATAGCAATCAAGAGGTTTTTTCTTATAGTTACAGGAATCAGCTTATTTAATTGAGTGTGGTTTTTTGGTCGAGTGTTAGTACAGCTGAGATGGAGGATTTATTTTTTTTTTATAGCAGGGTTAGGTGAAGTTAGTTATTTCACTTAACCTGTTTCTCAGTAGCTGAAAGTTTTTCCTAATTTTACAGATAATTTTAATTACGGAAAAATTAATTGGTTTAATTTAAAATAATTTAAAATAATAAAACTTCCTCTGCAGAAAAATACAACTCTATATCTTTTTTATAGTCAAGCAGTAGGTAGGGTGTTTTCTTTTTTTGTTTGTTTTTCTATAGATATTCAAAACAACAAAACTTGACTGTTACACTGCAATGTATTGCATATGATACCTTTCCTAAAATGCTACTAAATACTTAACAATTACTCTCATAATTTCCAAAGAAATTTAATTTGTTACGGTTCTTTTGCGTTCACAGAACAATCTAATTCTCATGGCCTGTGAATTTAAGTCTTTTTCTTATATTTTCTAGTTAAGCATTTACCAACTTTCAATTTCTTCATTTGCCTTAGATTTGTTTACTCTGTAACACTTCACTTGTAAGTAAAAGGTTATTTTTAATTCAAAATGCATGCTAATATGATACAGATAATCACAGGTCTGGGGTGAAAAAAAAGTTAATCCAGCATGGATTTTGTTTCTTTCCCTGGTATCAGGGAACAGATGTACAATTTAGTAAAGATTATGAACAAGTCTCTGCTTAGAAGTTGCTTTAATTTGAAAATTTGAGATGTATAATCCCATCCCCCTTCAGAACACATATATTCCTGAAATTGCATAGTTAGGGTAATGTTTTTCCTTTATTGGTTCCATTAATGTCTATGAATAATGGCTTCCCATGTGGTAATCTAATTATTGTTTGGATTAATTGCTAAATAGGCCCATTGTCATAGATCAGGGAGGAAATTGATAAGAGTAAAAGTGAATTATATGGGGCATAGGAACCTAATTAGGAATACTGAGATAATGAAATGAGTTTATTTTTTATTGAAAACCAATGGAATCTACACAGTGAGTCCTGTTGCGTAGTTTTCATGATTTAGGAACATTACTCCCCAACTCAGTGCCCCCACCAAGACTCTCCAAACCATGCACCACTCTCTTTCATTCCCCGTTCTCCCCTCCCCTTCCCACCTGTGGTGGAATGGAGAGGAGAATTGGAGGCATCAAAGGCAATGATCATGGGTTAAGATAACAAAAATTTACTGGAAACAGCAATGAGATGAGAAAATGAACAGTAACAACAACAATACTAAAAATAGGGGGTATAGGAGAAGAAACCATTCACACAGAAAACCCAAGCAGCATTAAACAATACAGGATGGCCCCCTCAGCCACGTTTAATAAACCCTTCTCTCCAGAAGAGTGTCTCTTTCTCCTGCCCGCGCAATGATGTGAGGTAGTACAAAATAACCTCATGGTCCTTGCCATGTCCCCTACCGAAAGCTATTAACTTGTACCAAAGTTAATAGCTTTCAGTTAATACCAGCTACCAAAAAAATTAACTTGTCCTGGCCAGAACCAGGACAGTAGTAGAACTTGCAGATGCTCTAGTACATGGCATATTTAAAACTGAGTGGGACAGACAGGAAAAACTGGACTGTGGGAAATCAGTTTTTCACTGGCAAAGGGGTGGACTAGTGACCTACTATCTCCTTCCACTGTAAGTGCCTTTAAGTCTGTTTGAACAAATACTTGGAATTCTGTATGTCTTCTGGTCCCACTTGGACTTCTTTTATATATAGCACTAGGAAATCATTATCCTGTGAAAGTGCTTGACAGTAAATGCTTCATTTTCAGTCTTTCTTACTGGATAGTTAAATCTCATTTTTTGTAGAGTCACATTGTGCCTACTTGTTTAGTTGCAGAAGAGATAACCCAGAAAACTTCTTGTCCCATGGATCACAAAAAACCCCTAAAACTGGCCAGCAGCACAGAGAGTTTCAAATGGTGGAAATAGGTGATGGCTTCATCAATTTTTGACATTTTGAATTCTAATTATTTGCATTCTGTGTCTATTACAGACCATCTGAAAAGAAAGATTGTCCAGAGGCAGATTCAGAGAGCAGCTCTAGGTAAGGTCATAACGTTTCATATACAATAGGATACAACAGGGGCAGCAAGCTCTCTGGCAGGACTGAATCTGCTTGGGAGGCAGATTGTATTTTCCATGACAGTTTTTGCCACAGTATTTCTACAATAGTCCATGCCACAAAGAACATGGACTCTGTGAACTTTCCTGAAATTCAACCCAAAAGGCATCTGATTTCATGTGTGGTGAGAAGAATAATACATAATTCTTACAGATTTGGGAGTTCCGTTTCTGATGAGTCTAATCTGAATTCCCGTTAGCAGACACTGATTTGTCCTGAGGCTGAGCTAGTAGCCATGTTGCCACAATCTAACATCCTTTTTAATTTTTCTCATTCCAAGGGAGACTGAAGGCATATACAGGTCATTTCTCTCACAACTAGTTGTGGAAATTGAGAAGTTATTTCTTGCAGTTTCTGTTGACACAGCTGTAAAGTTAAAAGTGTCTGTGTAAGTTGTTCACATAAGTGTAAAGTTATCCAAATTTGGTTTAAGATGCTTTAAGCTGACTCCACTGACTTTGTACTGAAATGGCCTAGGAGTGTTCAGAAGAGAATTCCACTTTTGGGACACTAGAATTCAGCCAAAATTTGACAGAAAACTACTGTGGCAATCACAGTTTAGATCCCCCTCAGTTAGATCCATAAATAATCCCAAAATGTAACTTCATGGACCTACTTCACATAGAAGATGGAGCTAACTCAGACCAGATTGCGGCTGAAATGTGTATTTCTATGTATACATAACGTGGTGAACATTTGTCTCTTAATAAGAGAGAGAAAATTTGGCAACTTTTTTCTCTTCCAAAAGTCAAGCAAGTAAGTTACTGCAGAATAACAAAATAGTTTCTCTTTTTAATTGACCCATGCATCTCAAGTTTTGGTGATGATGTTATGGTTTCATACCTTTATCATTTTTTATTTTGATTTAAAAATCAGCAGTAAAAATAATTTTGTCTATGTCAATAAAGCACAAGAGTCAAAGTCAGTTGATTTTTATCAGTATGAGAAGGGAAAGTGAAAGAATTGCTGATCTCTTCTTCCTGTTATCCAGTGACAGGACAAGTGTGAAAGGTTCAAAGCTGCATCAGGGGAGGTTCAGACTTTATATTATGAAAAGATGCTTTACCAGGAACAGGCTTCCTAGACAGATGATCTATGCCCCACACCTGACAAAACATTTGAATACCCTTGTTTAATAGCAATATGCTTTCACTTTTGGTCACCCCTGAAGAGGACTAGGTGACTGTTGTGAGTCCTGTCCAACTCCTCCCCTCCCCTGCTCTCTCCTCCCTTTCTCTGAAGTTCAATCTAAAGGTGCTCTCTGCAGAATAACATGGAATTTTTTCTATAATTCACTTCAGGTTTTAATACTGTCTATTTAATAACTTTTTTGCCATTCTTACAATTTGCATCAAGATGAATCATAGCAGTGCTGTTTATGAGAATTCCTTATTCAATGTTTTGAAAATGAACTAATATATTCTGAATGTGCCTTTCAACCTGAATGGTAATATCCAGTCTTGTACACTGATTTTTTTACTACATAGAAAAATTGTGTTTCAAATGCTGTTTTCAATAACTAAGCTGTTTTTCGTAACATAGGTAAGTATAATTGTTCATGTCCTTAGGGAACACCATAGTAGTGAATTTACCAGCTAGACATTCACAGTGTAAATATCCTATTAGCATTTCACCTCATGGCAGGCAACCCATGTGTTTTTGCTTTTTGTTTTGAGCATTGCTGTCTGCTTATTCTCACTAAGTCTGGACCGCACAAAGTATTTTCCAGTATTTATATTATTATTTTGAATACTCTGGATATTTAGACTTGAGATTTATTCTATGAGTTGGGGTGTATTATTTGCCTGCCTGCTTTTCTGGATGAATGTTCTTTCAAAGAGTAACAGGTGTCAAGTCTCCAAGGAACGTCTTGATGATCAGAATGTCACCAAGATATTTTTAAATGAAAACTGCATGGTAAAAAGTCTAATTAAGAGTCTGTTGAAATCCCAACATGAAATAAAACACACCATTGTTTTAACTAGAAACCAAGTTAACATCTTCCAGCTGCCTTTTTTTTTTCCTTAACTTAAAGTATTTTATGGTTAAAACTCTTCAAGAAGCTATTCTAGTTGGATTTTAAAGAGTGTAGATCTGTTTGCCTTATGGCTGTGCTTAAGATGTGGATTTCTTTTTGAAGGAAAACATCACTACTTAGCCCATTGCTCTCAGCTATCTCTTTTAAAACACCATATGCTGGGAGTTAGCAAAGGACACAAATAGATGGGAGGTTTCGTCAGAGACACGGCATTGTTCAAAGTTTGTCAGTGCACCACCACAAAACATTGAATACTTTATGTAAATTTGCAAGGATTCATTTCAGTGTGACTTGCATCTTTATTAACTGCAAAAAGTACCTTATTATGCAAATAACTTCTTTTAGTTATCTTCATTAAGATCTTTCAGAGTAACATGCTTAACTCCTCTTTCAGGCAGGATTTAAAATTCCTTTTGCATGCCTAACTGCACTTTTAGGCAATATTTAAAATGAAATAATGTGCACACTGCTTAAGTATTGACAGCAATAACACTGGGTCAAAAACATGCTTCTGGGTGGAATAGATGGGAGAAAAGAGTGGAAAGAAAAGCTTTCCCTGGGGTTGCAGTGTTGTAAAAGAAAAGTTGGTGTTTTATTTGATTCTGCTGAAGCATTATCTTATAATTCTTAAAACTATTATTTCTGAAAAATGCAGAGCCTGATGGCAAAACCTTTCTGTTTCTGAGGAGGTTTGTTGGCAGTAAATTACTGTCCAACGGTATTGTCTCTGTAGAGATACTTGAAATGAAAAAATGAAAAATAGGACAAATGTGGGTCTCTGTAAGGAATTTACATCCTTTGTACAGATTTCAGTATTAAGGCACAGTTTTATCAACATTTTATTAAAAATACCCAACCAAAACAAAAAACCCACTTGTTTTTCCAGGTTTTGTACCTTGAATTTTAGAAATAAGATGCTGTATTTTTGATGTTATTCAAAGAGCTGTTCTCAAGTTCTTTTTTAAGCAAAATTCCCTTGAAAAAGCTGATTCCTCATAAAAAATAAAATGACTAGGTGAGTCAGAAACAACAGATATGTTTGAATCCCTGAAAATGCCAGGGATACCAGCATTTGATTTAGTGTGACATATGCCTGAGAGCAAAGATTTCGGCATGTTATTTTTATATTTGAATTTGTAACACATATTTGTTTCAAGCAAAAATAGGGAAATTTCTCCTTATCTTTTTTCCCTCTACAGCTTTGTTTGTACCATCTTTTCCTATATTTTCAAAGCTAGATGCTTGTTCTGAAGATATGAATATCAGTCTATGCCCTTTTTCTTCCCCTGCTTTGTGTTTCTTTAAAGCATGTTTCATTCTGCTTACCTTTCCTTGAGTAGAAGTGAAAGAACATGATCAACGAGAGTAGGGCAGGGACAGACAGTGCTGTATTAATGAATTTGTCAGGGTACTCCTGCAGGAGTATTCCAGACAGTCTTAGCAAAGGTTTTCAAGAAATGATTCCTCCAATTCTTGTGATACTGCCACCACCACGTACCTGATAAGATACAAATATATTTTCTGAGACATTTCTGCATATCTGAAGACTTAGAATGGGGAACTGCTGCTGCCAGTAGTCCAGAGTGTTAGATCCCAGAATCACAGAATGATTTGTGTTGGAAAGGTGTTTTAATGATCATCCAGTCCAATCCTTCAGCCATGGGGAACAACATCTTTCACTACATCAGGTTGCTCAAAATTCCATCCAGCCTGATCTTGAATTCCTACAATGTGGAACATGCCACTAGAAATGTTGTTTTACCATGGTTTGTGCCTGCTCTGGATATAAGTGTATGGTAGTCCTCTCTGCAACCACTGCAGCTTCTCACAGACATATATAACATTAATTAGTCAAATAATTATAACTGTCTTGAACTCATCTGCTGTGATCTGTGTGAATGGAAAGCACATAGCACTACCAAGCTGCTGGTTTGCATCAGAGTTAATCTGTTATTTAAATAAATCCATATTTAAATAAAATGAGATTGGTTTCTTTCGCTGATTTATATCTTGTAACTGAGATGACATTTAACTTTTTTCATATGAAGCAGAAGAGTCTTGATCTGTACTAATGCCATAAAATGAAGAGACACAAGTGTTTTCAATCACAAAATGACAGAAGCTGAGGAAACTGGCAGTTTGTGTTTTCCCACACAAATCCAGCATAGTCCATGGAGAATAATAGATGGCCTGCTTTAAGACCATCATTCTTGGTGCTGAAAAATGATATCTTATGTATGGGCTAAATAAAGCACTTTAGAGAAATAATCTGAAGTCCATAATTTAAGGGGGTTTTGTTGGTTTTTCTTCGTTGTTTGGTTGGGTTTCTTGTTTGTTTGGGGTTTGTTTTTTTGTTGTTTTGTTTTTTGTTTTGTTTTTTTTTGCAAGAGATAAGGCAACATGTCCCCAATGCTACCAGGCATCCAAGGGCTAAAATATGCTAAAGAGCAGTGTAGTCAGTTTGCAATAGCCTCAGAATAAGGGAAAGATTTCTCTTAGGAATTCACAATTTTGATATTCGCAATGTTTCTGTGTGTTATATTCTCCTATACATTTGTGCTTGAAATGTCAAACAACAGTGATGTTTTTGTAAAAGTTCCTGGGCATGAAGCGCACGGATTTTATTCCTAGGGTGACCTCTAGTGGTATCAAGGCCACTTTCTTCAGGGATTAGTTTAATTCCTTTAGTCTATTTTAAAGGAAAGAGGAATTCTGAGTGACAGAAAGCTGGTAAGATTGTGCTTGCTGAAAAGGATCTTGATTTTTCTTTGTTGCTAAGACAAAGATACCAATAGCACAACTGGATGAAAATTCAGTACCTCTGCCTTTTAAAATTCAGTACCTCTGCCTTTTTGTAAGAGTTTTACTCTGCCAAATATAAAGATACTTTTGAATTTGCTTTGTACAATTATTGTAACATATTAGGTACTTTTAGAAATATTTACAAAATACGTTTTTTATTAAATGCTTGAAACAGCTAGGGACAATTAATTTTGGAAACATATATAAGTATTGGATAGGACATTACAAGTGATTAGACTTTAGCCTGTGGTAACTGTGAAGTTACAGACCATAAGAAAATTACTCTCTTGGTTTTGCATCTTATTTTGTGCTTCAAGTCAGCATGGTTTATGGCTGAAACGATGAGCTCTTGAAGAGGTTGTTTTTGTTTTTGTATCTACAAAGTCCTTCTGTAAAGATGATCACAATCAGGAAAAAAGCCATGGATTCAAAGCAGCAGCTAGACAAGCTACAGTGATTCCTTTGCCACAGTACTTAAGGTTACTTCTTAGGTAATATGTTTTGGGGTTTTCCCAGCATTACGTAGGAATTAAGTTTAAAACTGGAGGAGTATGTCCTAATAGCAAGACACTTCTTACAGCTGTCCCTTCAGGCCTCAATCTCACACAGACCTTTCTTTCCACAGGTTTCTTTTTAATCTTTCTAGGGTGTTTTGTAGTTTTATTTGTTGCTGTAATTTTTCTATTACTCTTTTAGCAGGTTTTACTATGTGCAATTGTAAATTCTAGAGGAAAGCATGAGTCTTCCCTTTCAGCATGTCTTCAAGAAAGAGAATACTGATATTTACTGGAAGTCTTTGCAAATATGTCCTCCTCAAGTGTCAGAGAAAATTCTGAGATTATTTGTGTGTTCCTATTAAGCTTGCCATACGATCCACTCAAATTCAGCTCTCAGATCTCAGAAAAGAGTAAAGACATTTTTGGATCAAGTGATATTTTTATTAGGATTCATGAACTTGTAGCACAGCTATCCAGTACTCAGTTTTAGTTTTATTGACACTGACTTTGGCATTTCACTGTTGTTGGAACTGCTTGCAGTCTCTGTAAGCTTTCTTGCAGTAAGTATTTCTTCTGAAATACTGAAAAGTTCAGTGTGAGTTGCATTATTATTTAGAAACTCCTCCTGGTGTCTAACAAGTAAGCGAGACAGAATCTGGAGATGAAGCATTCAGTTCTGTCGTTTGGTCTACTAAATTAAGACATTAAGATTCTATGAGGACAGTAACACATTGAAAAATCATCAAAGAATTTTGCAGGATCTCCATGTCCATGGAGTTTTCACTATGTCTGGACATAAACTGGTGCAGTTTTCACCCAGCCTTGAGCAGTAGTTTGAACCAAGGCTTCCAAGGTCCCTTCCAACCAGAATGATTCTGTGTTTCTGAAACAGGACTTGAAGTGGTGTGAACAAAAAATAAAATTGGTTCTATGCACATGGGGTACAGATTCTAGGCCTAAGCTTGTTTGCTTAACTTCAGTATATCTTTGAACACCCTCTCTCTTTTGGCTCTAAAAAGCTGGTAGAAAGTTTAATCAAGAATAATATGCAGTTTAAGATGCTGTAAACTTCTTTCTTCTGGCCGTATCCAGTAGGTGTGTTGGGCACCTTTTCTAGTTCTATTTCAGTCAAGGTTTTCTCCATGAAATCTCTCTGTGGTAAACAAAATACTGTAATCTAATGAACTGTAAACAATGAATGGAGCTCTGTCACATCTGTATTTCTTTGAGTTTTTCGAAGTCAGACCTAGAATAGCAATTTCTATCTAGCTGATCATGTAAAGGACAAGACAAGAAGTGAATGAGAAATAGCATGGCTAATGTGATATCCAGCATTTCAGAACAACCTGCAGGTCTGGTGAAAAACTTCTTCCATTTTACTTTTTGCTGAAATAGTTAGAGGAAATTAATTCGTTCCTTCTTTGCTGAAAAATTTTTGCATACTGAAGGTCAAAATAAATAACGACTTTGAACAAGTAGCTAATAATATCCCACAAATGTGCAGAGGTTGGATATAACTTCTCCAGGTAAGAATCTTGTGGATTAGTTGTAATTGTTTCTGAATATGTCAGGTTTGATCTCTTCTCAGTATACAGCACAGCGTAATTCAGCCAACAGCTACCATAACATCAAGCCCAGTGTCCTTTCCTTCACATTTCATAGGAAAGAACTGAATTACGAGAGCTCCCTAAATGCTTCTGTATTTCTTGTACCTTCTTGAGCTGGCAGCCCAGCACAGACACCCCAGCTGTTCTGCAGCTGCAGCCAGCAGATATGTGCTTAGGAAGACCTGCAAAAGCATAGCACTCCATGTGGGATATAACTGTGGCCAGCAGGGAAAGGGAATCCCAAAATCATATACATGTGCCAGATCTAATACATGTGCCAGAGCAGTGAACAACATCAGAATGAATCTTCTCATAGAATGACGTTCCTGGTGACATGAAATCCTATAGCTGTAGTTTCAGATATTTTCTGGAAAACTCATACATCATTCCAACATTTAAAAAAGCATTTAGGAAACTGCTTTAGAGGACCAGTGGAGTAGCCATGTGGGAGAATGGAAACAAGACTTTCTGTAGTACTTCTGCCTTTATTGTACACTTAACTGAGGTGGGGTCTTAGCACATCTCTCTGCTATTTGCATAGAAAAAACCCATCAGATCCATGATAGAGAGTCTTCAGCCCAAAACTTTTTGTCTTATTTGGGCCAAAAGTTAAACTAAATAATTTATAGTGCAACCCCATGCCCATAATATACTGATTTCACCAATAATCGTATGTCTTTCCTTTGTGTTTTCAATCTCCTGTACTTTTCTCTTGTAGATGAAAGGACTTTTACTAATACCTTGTAGCAGAAAGATCAAAATTGTTCAGACTGGTACTGCCATATACATTTGTTTGGCAGACACTTCTTGAATCAAGGTCAAAACCTCATTTATTTTCTAACATGAAGTTACACATCAGTTTCATGGCCCATCTATACCTATACATGGCTGAAACAGAAGCAATTAAGGATAAGCATGTATACTTATTGTTCCATAATATTCTTTTAAATGACATTGCTATAAATTTAGTGTACAGTCCAGAATAAACGCTTCTGTGCATTGTCACAAGCATTTGTACTGACAACAACAGACAGTTCTATGCAGAATGCAGGTAAAACACCCCTTACTTTTAGAAAACAGTAGGCCTGTTGAATGGATCCCACAGTTACTGTGTGCACTGCATTCCTAAATGCGATCTGCAAGCACAGACTTTACTGCCCATGCCTGTGTACCTTGTTCATGCACAGTAATCTGTGACACTCAATGTGAATGCACTTTAGTACCCTTAGGTATGTCTTATTCTTAGGAAAGTTGTGCTATATAAGTCATTCTCTTGACCAGGCATTATTTTACAAAAGTTGTGGTGCTTATTGAACTGCCGTCTGGATATTGGTGGTGGTGTATTCCTAGTGTCTCTGGTTTATCATAAGAAACTGGCTTCAGAAGAATTTTCCATCCTTTTCTTTCAAGAAGAGCATGACAAAGCTTAGCAAAGAGAGGGTTTTTTTCCATGAAAGCTCTTGGATTTTGTAGAAATGAATGCTTACAAAGCCTCAAAATCTATGGATGACAAACCACACCCCTTCTTGGGAGGCAGAGAAAGATCATTCACATATATCAGGTATGATTTAATCTAATATTATGAACAAGATAAATGGTACAACAGTAATCTCATGTAATCAAATGGTAAAAAGTATTTATTAAGTGTAGGCAAGAATCTGAGTTACTAGGGGGTTCCTGGCTAAGACTATGTTACTATTCCACTAGATTAACTGGCATGTATGGAACATATTAAACATGAAACTGCCTTTTTTTTTCCCCCAGTATATTTTACTTGTATATTTGGAAAGCAACAGAGAATTTTTAGCCATGTTGGTTTCAGAAGCTTCCATGGCTTAAGTGCAGCTGACATGAAGGTAACGCCTTCTGTTGTGTATGCCATGTATTTTCAGGAAGAAAAATATAGATGACTAGTTTCAAAGAAGAAACTTGAGGGAATTGAAGTGTGAGTCTGTATTTAGGCAAAACAGCTCACTGAGATGGGAAAAATAGTTCTTCTTTCCAAGCGTACATTGGAAGTTAGTTAGTTTGAGCCAGTGTTAAACCAGAAAAACAATAAGCAATGCAATGTTACCAAAAAAAGAGGAAAAAAAAGGCAGCCTACCAATGGACTTTTCTACTCAACTCTGTGATTAAAATCAAAATCAAAATCAACAAAATACAGGTGCCCTTAATCCCCTGCACATCCATTAACTTGTAAAATGCTGAAAATAGGACAGTTTGTTTCAGTGTGTTCTATGACAAACTGGTGGAAATTTTTTAAAATCTATTACATTAGGGTTAAGTAAATTGCTCTAAAACCTGCAATATAAACTCATCCAGACAGGGTATTTTTATCTTCTCTTGAGTTACATTGCATCTACCCATCTTAGCTTTTGTACAAGGTATACACATGGTTCTCAGTGACAAACATAGACTGACATGGCCCAAGGGATGCATAAAAAAGAAAAAGAGTAGAATTACTTGCAAGATGATCCGGAATAATGATAGATGGGTAATTATTTTTAAAAAAAAAGTTACAACATATGTTCCAGTTTGAAAGCACTGAAGCTTGAGTTTGCCAAAAGCCGCAAAGCTGATAAATAAAGCAGTAAATATATTAATGGGATACTGAAGTCAGTTCTAAATTTGGTTACTTCAAGTGTCTATAAATTTAAGCAGATAAACACAAGACTGTCCAGTGAAAAAAAATGAAAATATTTGACTGCAAAAGTACAGCTAGAGGGCAGGGCACAATGTTATTTAAGGCACAAGACAATAAATCCCTAGGAGTTTAACTTCTAGGACACACTCAGGTCGAGAAATACATGAGCACCCCAGAGAGTATAAAGTTCAGGGTCACAGAGAGTTTCTTGCAAAATTTTCTGACTGTAGACAAGAATCTGCCAAAGTATTTCAGGTTGTTGCCAGCTTGCAGTAAACTATAGTGATAACACTTGGTATCTCATGCTGGAAATAGCAGGTTTCATCCATGCTTTCCACATGGCTTTGAAATAGTGATCCAGTGAGCAGGTGCTACAATTTCTCTCTGGTACTATGTGATTTGATCATGTGGAATGTATTGTAAACTTTACTACTTTCTGTACTCCACAATTGGCCCTTTCATTAGAATAAACTAATTAGATCTTAAAATGCCTCTTACAATCTTCTTTATGGAAAAGAAAAAGCACCAACAATTACAAACCTTTATCACATGAATTGTCAACTCATGCAGAGTTCACCTTCCTCTCTAAGCAGGCAGCTGGTATCAATTGTAACCTGTGCCTCACACTTCACCAAAAGGGTTGTATATGAAGTGGAAACAAAAACAGCCTGAAAGTAAGCATAAAATTTCCTAGCTATTTCACTACCTGGTGTAGCACTGTCAGTTTCTTCTTTACATCTTGTGACTCAGTGTTCTTAAAAAAGACTTCACAACTTAGGATTCATAATTTTTGCCACTCAGCTGTGTGTGCAGTTATGCTAATGTAAAGAAACTAATACTCCTTATCAGTACATTGCTGACTCCTGCCAAAATAGCTCTGTTGTACACCACTGGATGGAGGTATGCCAACAGAAAACCCTAGTATACACAGAGCCAATGTTTCCCTAAACATGCATGTCATACCTCCCCTGCACCCCTGAAACCTGGGGCTCTATTGTCCAGGATTAAATTGCAGCAACTGCATTCGTTGCCCAGGAGAAGTCACTGGGGCACTAAAAGTGCATGTGATATTACACTCCAACTGAATGAAATCATCTCAGCTGATGCACTAAAAGCGTAGAGCTAAACTGTACAGCTGAGTTTCATATGACAAACTGTCAGTCAATTAATTAAAAGTCAACCCTGACTGAACAAAGCAGATACCACTTTGTGTTCTGTGCAGCTGCAGAAATGATATCTGATAGTTAGTATTTTAGCAGTATCATCTCTACTACATCATTTAATATATTGCTCTTTTTTTCATGTGTGTGGGCAAAAGTTGATGTCGTGATTTTTCAGTATGTTGTAATTTACAGGTACTTTGTATATGTGTGGTTAATACACATTTTCAGTTTCTACATGGGAAGGCAGATATATACAATAAAAAGGAACTCTTTAGAGGAAAAAAACCTTGTAGCCAAAAGAAAGTATTTTTTTCTTAGGTATCTAAATTAAATTTGTGAGTAAATACTATGCTTTTTATGTTTTAGTCTATTCATTCAGTGTCCCTCTAACATTATTTTAAAATAACTGAGCCTATGTACTGAAGAATGCTAACGTTAGATATGAGATACAGTGAGCCAGTAACCTCTGCCTTCGCTTCCTTGCTTCCAGCTATAGCTGAAATAGCCTGGACTGGTAAGAGGAGAGGGGTGTGAGGCAGCAGAAGCCCAGGGACAGAAAGAGGCCACTGCAAAGAGTCAGGAAAGGTAAAGAGGAGAGGGGAGAATAGAAGTAGCAGGGAATGCGGAGAAGGCAGAAATAGCAGGAAACCCAAGTGTTGAAATACAGTCCACCCGACCTTAGATATCTTTGCTTAGAACATCAGTAAAGAGATATGTGATCCTTTGTATATATTAGAGTAGGTGTATTCCAAAAGGTCTGGTCTTTAGAGCAGAACGTAATTCAGTTCACAAACACCTTGTTGCAATGAGCAGGCATGACAAAAAGCTGAAACAGAGATTGCAATAGCTTGGGAAAAGACACTGGGGAACTTACAAAGCAGTGCCCCAGTAGGCATGTCCTGGACTTAACTTACTATTGGACTTCACCTGACACTGTGATCAGATCTCCTGCTTTTGTGACCCAAGCTTGGTGATGTGCACAGGGATGTGTAAGTTTTAGCCATTTATCTAATGCTATTTTTGCTGCTGGGGCCCCACCAGCTTGCAGTATACTCATCTCTTTCCATTCACAAAACTGTGCTGGTCACTTTGTCCACAGGTGTGCTTCTGCCTTTCACCACCAGCTAGGGATAATGGGCAGAGTTGTATTTATGGTGAGGATGCTGAGACCTGTTTATCATAAAGGTTTTCATCTCCTATAAAAGGCTTTATTATTATTTCTGAAGGCAAAGTGCAACTCAATAATCCCTTCTACAGCATGTAACCAGCAGAAAAATAATATTCTTTTGCTGTTTTTATATACAAGTGACAAAATTTTGCCTAAGTTTGGCTGACCTTTCAGAGCTAACATAAAAATATTTTTCCAAGTCCTAGATGTCCTAATAAACCAAGGAAGGAAAGCCATATTCTATCCTTTTATGACTCTTATGACTAGCAGAATTTGGTGATGTTTTCATGTAGGGAAGTCCTCACTTCAGAAACAGCATTAAAATTTTAAGGTATTACTCTCTTCCACCCTATATTATTTCACTGCCTTATAAGGGGCTAGAGCTGCTACCTCCTGAACTCAGACACTGTCACAGATTGTGCAGATAGGACAAATGCATTTCAGTGTGCTCAGGAGAGTGCCCTTTAACCTGAAATTGGCTCACGCTAGGTCTGGCTGGAATATTCATGGAAACATAAGGAGGATTCTCACGTGGTCTGTAAGCATGGCTCACTTGGGAGCCAGTAACTCCCTAAATCATTTCAGTTTGTTCCACAAGAGTTGTTTCCCTCAAGCCTGCCTGTGGTGTGTTCATGAAGTTCAGAAGCGCATGAAGCCTCAGGAGCTCAGCAATGAGTGTCTCCCCACAAGTTCTCTCTGCAGCTCTGTGCTTTCCCACATTATGCCCAGTCTTGGGGACGAAATGTGACAAAGCAGAAAATCCTCATCCCTTGTAATCATGGAAAGGTTTACTGCTTTCCTTAAAGGTTGTGGCATGGTTATGATGGCCTTTTTATTATCTGTTGTGTTCAGGTATAACTTGTTATACAATGTCACTGTAATGGCATCTCCTCTGCCATGATGTTTGTGCCTTCTCTCTTGTGTGTTAACTTTAACATTTCAAACAGTTTATATTTTTATCTTTTGAGGGTACCCTCTCCACCACAAATGTCTTCACCCTATCCTTCTTTTATAATCTCACAGAGCAAAGCCTTTCAGTTTAAGAAATGAGACTTGTGCGTGGGCTTTGTACACCTTGGCTGTCTGTATTAACGTGGTTGATTAAGTACTCTAGTGAAGTAAATGCTTTTCAGCTTCATCTCTATTAAGCTATAGGGTGCTACCACAAAAGATGAATGGTTTCAGCTGGTGTGCTGACAGGCAGAGAGGGTTCATCGCTGCCCTCTTGCTCCAGACAGAATTCCTCTCCTTGAAGAGAGGGTGCACTCCTCAGGTCTTGTGACAGACTGATGTAGAATTTACTTTCTTGGCAGAAATAATACTTGGGGTGGAAACTTGCATGTATTGTACAGCAAATCTTTTGTTTCTTTCGTTTTTCTTGAGTTAAAAAGGTCAAGCATGTTTTCTTGGGAACCTAAAACTCTTCTCATTCATCCTCGAAACAGAAACTGTTGTAACATTAGTAGGTAACTTTACATTTCCTTTCACCACTGAACATACAAACCATGATGGAAAGACTGTTTTACCATCTCTCAGAATAAGCATATTGTGTATCGCATGTTAACTAGCTCTGTCATGGGATGGGGAAATTATAAGCTGCTTTCTTAGGCTAACTTAGGCGACTCTTAAGGTATTTCTTTAGTTCTCCTTTACCTTGAAAATTTTCTCACATAATTTCAGGATATTTTCTTTATTTATACTAATTATCTGAAATTAATGCTTACCAAAGTTAATCACTCTTTTAAGAGCTACTGCTGTCTCTTCTTTTTGCAACAACTTCTGGTCTTGTTTTTGTTGCCAGAACTGGTTGAATGCATTTGATATTGTTTTATGGCAAATATGAATGTTTAACTTGCTTTTATTTATATCTAAAATTAATATTCCAGTCTTTAATGAGGAAAAAACCCAATTATAAGCAAATTAATTCAAATCAGTAGTTATTGAGTGTGTCCTCTACTAAGTAAGGCCTAAATAAGGAATTTGAAGAAACATTTCCAGAAGAGAGAAATGGTTAATGACCCCCATTTCATTAACTACCTCTTAAAAGCTAGTTTTTATTCTAATTAGGAGTTGCTTCTTTGGACATCAAATAGTCATTGCTTAAATCTGATCATTTCTCCTGTAGCTGTTTCAAATCCTTCTGAAGAACAAATGTTTGATCCAGTAGAAGACAATCTTCGAATACAGATGGAGGAAGAAAAAAAAAGGTATTACTTCTGCCTCAGATTTCTACCATCCTTCAGAAGATAAATTATACTGATACTATATTCCAATTACAGTTCTGCACACACAGCTACCCTCAGGGTTTTCTCTGGCATTTTAAAAATATCAGCTTTGTGGTTCACTAATAGTTTTTAAATTTATGTATATGCTGTAGGTTTGTCTGTTGGATGCCGCAGTCGATGAGAGAAGAAAATGTATGCTTGAGCTAAAGGTTAAAAATAAATAAAAACAACTTAATGTCCTCCCTGAGGATTAGTGTTTGAAACTTGTTGTTTGAATCCAAATGTATTGTGAGCCTTTTGGGATGATTCAGAAAAGCCCTGCCTTTCTTGACCTAAAGAAAACCTTCAGGTTATACAGGACTCACTAAGTGTAAATAATATGCAGAATACACATTGGTAAACCAATCCTTGCTCGAATGTCACTGTGGCCAGGAGGATTAAAAAAAAATAGATAGAAGGATATGAACTATTTTGCTAGCATTTATGTTATTCACAGTATCTGAGGAAACTTCTGGCTCTTTCATACTCCTGGCAAATCTCCAAGTCTCTGATAGCCAAGAGGGTAATGAAGCTTCTGTCTGAAAGGGAAGTCAATCTCAACCCCTATCTGAATCCAAGATCTGGTGACTAGTTATTTATTAATGGTAACATGTTGAGAATTCAAAAGAAATAATTTTCATAGTTGATTGGACCTGTATTTTAATTGTTAATCAATGTTAATCCCATTTGAACGTCACTAGCTTCTTTATGAAATAAAAGATTTGTGGAATAAGTTTCTTGTACTTACTGTCCCATGAAGCTTTCATAAAATGTTAGATGTTTCCTTCTACCATCTGTCTATGTCCTCTACATCTATGATTATTACATATCATTTTATGGTTTAAATCTTTAACTGTTCTAGGTAGGATAAACCTTTGTTCAAATATATGTTGGAAGATCTGTAATACACTTTCTTCTTCTCTTATTAGCTATAAAACAGTGTACAGTCACTTCAAAGGGCTGAAGGTAGAGATTGAGCATTTGCAGCTTCTTATGGAAAAAGTGAAGATAAAGCTGCTAAAAGACTTTGAAGTCTGGTGGTCTGAAGAGGCAAAAAAATTCCAGGTATGAAATCACTTTGTATTTCTTCCATTTTCATGTAAATATAACATCTTCAATAATTTCTTAAAGAAGTAGTTAATTGACTAGATGGAAAGGAGTATGAAGGATGGGATTAGGGGTCTGGTTCACCTGTGCTTATGCCAATGTAAATTTGACAAAGGTAACGTGAATTATACTTGTGTGAAACTAAAAAAAAACAAACAAACACATTTTTTCCTGCTTAATTTTTGCTTTGATGTTCTCCCAAACAGGTTGATTGATAGGGAAGAATGGGCCAAAAATGCCAACAACTCTGAAGGAACATTATCAGATTGTGAAAAATAATCTTTTTTACTGCTAGCAAAACTATTATTTCACCAGGCTTCTTGCAGAAAATATGCAGAAGCTTTTTAGCTTACTTTATTTGCAAAGACTCCAGGAACCTTTCAGCTTCCCTAGGATCCCAAAGGGTCAGCAGCTCTCAGCACAGAGTTGTGTTTCCTCACTCTCTTGCTGAGGTCCACCAGTGTTTAATGCCAGAGTGCTCTAATGTAATGACTTGTGTAAAAATGAACTGAAGAGCTGTCATTTTAACCAGTGTATTCGAAGTTCATAACACAGTCAGGCTGAAAAATACACTCTCTGAAACAACACAGCTTTCTTATGCTCCAATTCTGACACTTTTTCAATGACTTACATAGCATCTCACAACAAAGCACTGCCATGAAACATATATCAGCCTCATGAAAAAGAGTGCTGAGTGCAGTCCATCCTATATAATTTATTATTAATTGGAAGAGATGTTCTCCTTGAGGAAAAGTTGTTATAAACAAAGAAATGTTTAGCCCATATTTTGGTTAATTCTCATAAGTACAAATTTAAACTGTATTTTTAAGAAAACAGCCTAAAATAAATACAGAACTTAACGTGGGGAACTTAGTTATCCATTCAGTGCCACCTTAGTAGCTTAACTGCAAGTTATCATTGCCAAATACTTTTCTGGTTAAAATCCCTAACCATATTAGTGGCAAAGAGGATGATGTTTTTGTCACCCTTCTGTCTAAATATTTAGGCTTTTTAAAGCACTGCAAGTAATATTCTTGAATCCACTGGAGCATGTTTTTCTCTACCCTTTAACAGGAGAGGTCCAGGATTCAACCTCTCATGATTCATCAGTAGAAGATTAGAAAACTGGAAAAAGTAATTGGGATTGATTTCTTAGATCTTGACCTATCTATACATATGAGCTTCCTAAGAAACTCAAACCAGTGAACACATGCTGTTACATATTAAAAACCTTTAACTTGAGCTTAAAAATACTTGGACCAATTCTAAATACTTTTCTCTTTGTTCAGAAATGTTTGTGCAAGTGAAGAAAATACTGTGTGATTCAGACTGTGTTTTCTGAATGAGTCATTGCTTACCTTATTATTGCTGAAACTTATAGGCCAATATTAAGCACTCTGAAAAAAACCTATCCTACATAATTTTGTTTTTCAATCTAAACCCAGCAGGAAAAGCCAGAGATGGTTACCTCACCAAATACTGGGACTGTTTCTCCACAGTTTACCAGATCTTCACAGCACCTATCAACTAACAGGTAAATTTTATTTTTCTCTTCCTTCCTTACATGGGAAAAAATGCGGTTTTAGTAAAAGTGCAGTAGACCAGAATGCTTTTGCACTGAATGTCACACTGAAACACTGCATTTCCAGTTACAACAGAAACAACTGTGTAGAAAATTAATTTCTATTATTCAGTTATTTGGTACTCATATTGAAGGTAGCTTATTGTACCTCAGTTCTTTTGACTTGTTGGTCTTGGAACCTTGGAAACCTGTCTCTAGGGGCCCCATGACAGATAGCTAAGAAAGGCAAGTCTGTCATCAGTCAATTTTGCTGTATGAGGAGACTATATCTCCTTTGGGATGCACTCAGGGGACATCAAACAAAAAAAGATCAAAAGATTATTTACAAAATATATTCTAGATAGATTGCCTATTGAAAAACATCATGGTGCTAAATTTATGCAGCATATTATTCCACAGTGATATTACATTTGACATGATAAGATGCTGGTGCACGATCTACATTAGAAAAATGTAGTCATCTTGGTTGTTTCATCAACAGTCACTTCTGATTACAAAACCTCTAATTTAAATTTGCAGTAATAGGTTTTTCATAACCATCAGAGAAAGCAATGTGCAAGAAACCACATACCTGACTGTGCAGGTTTCCATATTCAAGGTCAATAAATAGACTTCTTCTGTCTCCTTCCCTCTTTCTTTCTCCCTCGCTCTTCCTTTTTCCCTCCCCACCTTTCTCTTTTTCTCTCTCTTTCTCCCTCCTTCTCCTTATGCAATTACCATTTCTCTGATTAGTGGCTTTACCTACAATTTTATGACAATAGTCTGCATAAATTTTATTTCCTGCATTTTGGCAAGCATAATAAAGCCTATATGTCATTAAATAATGAACACTGAATTTTCTTAAAACTGTAACATATCTTCTAAGTTTTATTTTAAACTTTCATGTATCTATAGTAAATGCTCCATAATCAGTACATAAAATGATAGACATAGTCCTCTAAAGTTGTCTGAGAAGACATTTTCAGATGTCTCAAACTGATAAAAACCAACTCCAGCCGTCTCAACTTTGCTTTAGTTCTTATTCTGTGTCCTCTCAAGACTTAGGCATTAATCACTTTGCAAATGGTTGGCACATTTCAGGCCTAATCTGTGCTGTTCATTTCTGGCCTTAGGCTGAAGGTTACTTATCCCAGGGAAAAGCTGATGGAACAGAACATGGGAGCATTTTTGGTCTAGCTTAATACAAAATCAGCCAAATTAGCTCAAGCAATCCATGACTGTCACTCTCTTTAACTTTGGACTGTCCTTTGAACTAAGGACCTTTTGCACAACCTCTCTGCCCTGCTGATCTGGAGAACAACGATTTTCAGTTCTTGTGCTGAAGCGTTGCTCAGGAGAGCGGTAGCTTTGGCAGTCTAATTAAAAATTCTAGAATTAACAAAAGCATATGATAATGGCCAGGCATTTTCCAGTGCAGTGGGAGACTGGCCTCCAGCAGCGGTGAATCCTCCTTCCCCTACCCTAGCTCAGAAACAAAATTGCGTAACTGGTTTCTTTCTGGCTTTTTTAAGCTTTTCTATCAAATGCCTTTACTGTTCATGTTTATTACTGGAGGACAAGTCTAAGAAAAGTCCATCTGACATTTTGAATAGAATGGGGAATGGTGTCTGGCTGCTTTCAGCTGCCAAGCTTTCTTCAGGGTCCTGTAGTGCCCCACATGATTTCCTGCTAGAAAGCAGATGTTTTTACAGTGAACAGTTTCTCTAAGTAATGGGCATATTGACTGAGACTGACTGGATGATCCTTGCATACATATCCCAGACACAGAATATTCATCTTCTGGAACTAAAATTGTAGAGGGTGTTGGGATGAATATAGTTTTATTTTCCCATCTCTATCAATATTCTTGCAATAATCTTTAAAAGTCAAGTACTCTCTCCTTCCTATGGTTCTAGAACGTTGATCTTATTTTATGTTAGGCTTTTTAAACATATTTTACTCAGGTACATTTCCAGTGTGGTGTGTATGGAAGTAGAAACACTACTTCTGCTTTTTCTGAGGTAGGAGCTACAGGCTTAACATCCCACTGTGAATGAAAATTTACATTTTCCCTTACCTGAGGCAATAACATTTTAGAGTAAAGGTTTCCAATTTCACAGACTTTAGAAGAATAAAATAGTAAAATATTTATTTCCCAAGGATTTCTTTGACCCCAGCTGACATAGAAACTTTACTTACCAGTTCCCATAATCATGTAGAATGAGTCCAGGCTACAGGCACTTCTCTCCGTTGCACACTCCTGGGAATCAAATGGCTCTTTTTTCCTAACTCACCTAAAAATCAACAATCTCTTTCTTTGGAATGATATTGCTATCTTCACCCAGCAGAATAACCAGCCACAAAAGCAAAAGCTGGCATAAATTGTATTTGATATAATGTGGTGTAAATAAAACCTGTTTCCAAGATGGAATTCAGTTAACAGGTGTGTTCAATAGATGTAAGATCTAAAACTTTCTGGCTGTATGTCAGAAATCTAAGACTGCTGTTGACAGAGCAAGTATGCAGTAAAACCATTCAGACAAACTCCTGAATGTGAATGGATATAAATACAGTACTCAGGCTAGAAATAATAAATTATATATCTCAGCATGAAAAGGATACAGGTATATTCCTAATCTTCCTTGAGATTTTTATATGTGTTTGAACAAAGTCTTTTGATCACCTTCTAGTGCATGATTTGTGTGGATTGTTATTGTTTGACACACCTTAGTCATGCTACCAGAGAAAATGAAGCCTTGGGAAGGCTCAAATTGTATTTTGTACTAAGTTAATTTATAACTTGAATAGCAGAGAAGGGAAGTTGGTAATCCTTTTAAGGCTTAAGAAGGATACACACATATAAAACACACTTGATTCATGGCCAAACATATCTCTTTTTTCAATTGAAAAGAAAATGGCTGAATTGTTAAAGTGTCAAAATGGGTCTATGTTAATAAAAATGTCAAATAGTGTGCACTTCTGCCTCAGTCAGTGAGGTCTGAAAGCTTGTGGTGCTACCTGCAACTCATACTGCATAGATGTTTATGTCTCTTAAGGGACTCTGTCAAGTCTGCGAAAAGTCTGAAAATGCACGTTGGGCTCAGCATTCCGCGTGTGCTCCACTTCAGAATTCAAACACAGCCTTTTGTTCTTCCTCATATAGTCTTCTCCCACAATGGCTTTCATTTAAGGAATTTATCAGATCTTTGTCTATTCAAATTACTTCTCTCACTGAACGTTCAGTTTCGGTGGTGTTTAACTGTTCTTGTATTCCCTTTGAATCATATAAATGTTAGATAGTTATTCAAATCTTATAAAAATTTTGGATTTTTTTCCTTCTTTCAGAAGGAATGCATTCCTTTTTATCTCAGTCAGATCTCTCTTAACCTCACTCATTTCCTTTTACTGAATCTCTGTCCTATTCCAGCAAGCCCCACAACATGTTCAGTCTCAGGCTCCTTGGCTTTCCTGTTTCTTCTTCAAAATCTTGCTGGCACTTCAGATTCGCTTGGAGACATTTTCAGATAACTCTTCATGTTCTCTGATGACTTCCAGCATCAGATCTTTTTAACAATTATGGTCCAGGATTGCAAAATTTACTCTGTATATTAACGCTATGTGAAACAAGGTCAATGTTTACATATTTTGCAGCATTTTCTATCTAATCATTTTTCATTCCTTCCAATTTTCTGCAGTGTTACATAATGATAAAACATAATCTGGGAATAACATCATCAATTAGTGATATTTCAAAGGTTTTCACATTCTTTGGTAACAACTGGAACAATTTATCTATGAATTTATAAGTTAGGCCAAATTTCATTTTGTAGCCAACTACTAAAATGCTCAGCTTTTAAGCAGCTTGAATCTTTCCTGTCTGTACACAGAACATCTGTTCCCCTCATGTCCAAAGCTCAGATGACTAGAGAACTACAGCTAAGATTTTTTTAACATCATAGAGGTTGGACACCTTCAAATTTTTCACTTTCCATATATACCTGATTTTCCATTATTTTTCAGCAAGCAAATGATACATTCATATGTGACATGCATCATCTCTCCAGCTCCTCTATCTCGTGTGCTTGATGGAGCTGGTCAGTCCCTGGCGCAGTTGTCTCTGCTCCTTGGGTTCCTGCAGCAAGGGAATCACTGCTGCAACACTGTGTACACCTCTGTGACTGCCACCCCATGCCTGACTGAGAAATACGCCCCCAACAGAGGATTTCTCTGTCTGCAGCCCCACAGGGCAGAGCATAGGAGGTTAATGTCCATCTCTAAGCACAGTAATGTTAAAGTTCTGATTCTGGGCATCATCTTGGTCCAAGTGGGTTTTTTATTATCACCTTCCTTGGATGCCCAGTTCTCCCAGAGCACCCTAAGGCAAGGTTTGCCATATTGTCATTGGGTCCAGGAATCCACTTGAAAGTGACATCCCTAGAGTTCCAACACTGCCACAATTGTAGTATCTAGGGTTTTAAAATCAATCTGAATCTAAATCCCCTTTCAAATAGGGATTTAACAATTTTGGATAATAATTTTAATTTCAATGAAAAAAAAAGTAGTTCAAACATATAAACTACTGCAGGTTAAAAATAAAATAGTTGACTCACAGTGTAAAATTATACATTTTGTGCATGGCAAAGAGAAAGCAAAGATGCTTATTTCAATGAAAAGAAAGCAATGAAAAAGAATAACATTAAGTCACATTACCTTACATTTCTTGTAGGCTAAGAATAGAGTCAGGGATGGTTGCTATGGTTTGGTTGATGTGTAGCAATTTATTACACACTAGTTATATGACTTGGATGCCTCAGTATCTCAGGGCACAGACACAGAGGCCTTGTAGAAAACTGAATTTAAAACACTAAATCACTTCATTTTTAAGAACTGCCAAATCTATGGAAAAAAATGGTCAGGAAATCTTAAAGCAGAATGACGATATGAAGTTCCCAGATATTGTTAAATCACATAGTAGGTAATAACATCACACATCCTTTCTAGCTCTTGTAATATGTAGGTGTAATAACATACTGAATATTATTAACATTAAATACGCTATTGCTTTAGTTGAATTAGGCAGGTGTGAATGGTGTGGGACTCGAGGAGTTAAAGAGAATCATTCAGCAAACCTGGAGCTGTTCAGCTGAAAATGACTTATACTCTTGGGCACAATATCTTCTGCAAAACTGAACCTGGCACAGTGTAACACAGTAAAATTTTAGTAATAAATTTCTTTCCTTTTTCAAGTTCTCTGCCAGAAATATCAATTCATCAGCCAACAATGAACAAACTACTGCAGAGTTAGAAAAGCAAGAACTTGCCAATCCTGCCATCTACTGGAAAAATCCTTACACTGAGTAACTCAGTTTTTCCACACTCAGATTGCCACTGGATCTGGCAGTATATGCAACCCCCGAGAAAAGTAGAGTCCCTAGATATCCAGTGGCAGAAAACTGCCTCCCTAACAGTGAGCTTCCTTGATAATGATATCTGCAGAGGCAGGAATGCACAGCAGCTGTTTGCAATATATTTGGCTATCATCAACAAGCCACATCCCAAAGTCCTCACTGAGTTTTTATCCAGTCTCTCACTGATTTTGGTAATAATTTTGCCTGACTGAAGAAAGAATGGAAAATGAGCTAAGGCCTCACTTGGCTAATAGTCAATTTAGGAGCTAAATATACCATTACAAACTGTACATTGGATACATCAAAGTGCTTTACAAGCCAAGCTTAGAAGGCAAATACTAAAAGTATAATCTTTATTAACTTATTTGTCATTATTTCATGGCCACATTTTCTACATAAACCTAATTATCATCTGGATTAAACTAAAAATCTTCTTCCAGTAAACAAGTTTTATATAAATGTAAGAAATCTTGAAAAACATCTTTATAGTTACTTCGTGTATGTATTAATATTCTCTGAACAAGGGCTGTATTCTTTTATTTATTTCCTTCACTTCCCTTCATTTCTTCATTTCCAGTTCCAGTTCTTCAGACACCACAAGAGACAGCCCTTACGAAGATCCAGCTGTGAAAAACAATTTAATCACTTTTAATAACCCAACCTTAAAAACAAGGTAAGAAGTGTACCTGGGTTACTTAGAGGAAAAAGCAAAGTACAAAGTAATATAATGCCTTAATAATCCTCCATCAGTCTATTTAAAAACAATCTCCTTGAAATACAAAATTTTTTTTTAAATTGCATATTTTCCTCCAACTTCCAAAACAACAGCAGGCTGCCACATAGCTTTACAACAATGGGCTGCATTATCAGCATTAAAAAGATGGTTTCATGTTTGACCTGAGACTTTTTTCTCTATAAGCTTATGAATCCTCATAACTGTGTCTTCTCAGAGAAAAGTACTCTGAAAGAGTAAGTAAAAACATTTGAAAAGAAGAGAAATCAGAGTATGTACATGTTGCAGAATGCAAGAACTAGGCAGAGATTTTTTCATACTTGTGATTTTGCCCTTAAAATATTTTTAATCTCCCTCCCACAGATTATTCTATTAAAATAAAATGGCAACAGTTTCAGGCTTGGCAAAGGTTATATGTCATGTTTTCTCAGAAGAGGTACTGCTTTGTGAAAATTAGCTTAGCAGGTTAACAGAAACTACTGGTTTTTTGAGCCTGTCTAGTTTTTGTAGTGTGCTTATTTCCACATTCTTTTCTCCCACTGAAACATTATGCCAAGTCACTCTACTTCTAGAAATTATATTCTTATTGGGCTCAACAGTTCTGGCTATTAACACCCTTAGGAAAATATGGTCAAGTTACTATTTTTCCTACTGCATTAGTAAGAACAAAGCACAAGGGTTTTTTTCTTTCATTTTCCAAAACAATCCATTTCTAGAACAGAAAAAAATCATGGAAAATTTCATCCTTCAGAATCTAATGTTTTAAATTGCATTTGGGTTTAAGAAAAGCAGAAGAAAAAGAGAAGCTAAAATGGAATTTAGCGAGTACCTTCTCAAATACACTGTGGGTTTTTATTTTTTATATTGTTGCTAAATAAATGAAAACCAATTGAGAATATTGGTGTTCTGCAATCACCTTGTAAATTACATGAAAAGAGGGGAGTTTGAAGTTCTTTTTTTTCCATTTTGGTTCACTGATTCAATAACTGAGAACTTAATTAGTAGCACAAAGATAAAGATATCAGACTGCTGTTTATATCAGTCACACAAACCTGCTGCTGCTACAGTCACTAAGGAACAGTGAAAATAACTATAATTATAAAGGTAGGATATGTTAAAAAAAAAGTTTTTCCCTTTAGTTCCACTTGTTCCGTATTGTAATTTTTTGTCACTGTATTTCTCATCTCACCATTAGTGCTTAATCCTTAAACAAGGTTAAAGACGCAGGTGAAAATCCTTACCTTTCTCAGTTGATTAGAACAGCTTCATTGTATTGCATCATCTCACCCTCCCCCCCCTCCCCAGGTCTATCAAAAGCAGTGTAAGTCAATGATTTAACTGCATATATACAAGAGTTCAGCTGGGACTGGAGACTCAGCGGCACAAAGACTTTGCATCTGACAGGAAATGTCATGAATGCCATGTGATTATTCACTTCTGTGTATGTATGAAAACTTAATTCCCCCACAGAAAGCAAAAATTTTATTGATCTGTTCAATTGTATAGCAGCCTGAAGCAAGCAAGCACATGGCATAGACACATCTATAATTTCATTGGTAAACTCACTACATTAGGTTTTTCCACTTGAAAGTAAGTCTTTCACTCAGCAGTACAATATTTTTAACCCTTTCTGAGAGGTCTATAGCCAATTAAGCATGTAGCCTTCCCACACTAAAGCGATAGTGGCTAATCTTAGGAACCTAAGACCATTAAGAAGTCTTGAGATCAATTCCCCTCTAGCTGTGCCATTTCTAGCAATGTATCTGAAGAACAAAGTCCTCCATGGTGAAAAAAAAAGAGGAGATAGAGTAATTAGCCTTCTTAGTCACTTGAATTCACAAGTATACTTTCTTATTTCAGGACCCCACCAAGTTCAAGTACATCTGTTCCTCTGACTGGAGACAGCCAGGCTGATGCTGACATCCTAGCTTTCATTAAAGCAAGACAGAACATCCTGCAAAAGATAGGTAAATCCTGCCAAAAAATAGGAAGCCAAACAAAAATCTCCAGTACAGCATTTTAAAGCCAAAATAGCTTTAGTCCATGTTACACTGACACAAGTGAAAACTGATTCTGGCTTCAGTTATATTGCATTATATTCTCAGCCGTTCTAAACACTTGAGGTTCTTCACATGTGTTTATTTAGTAGCTCAATTCTGTAGTGCAAAACTCTGAAGGCTCTCTGTTTTACACAGCCACCATCAGTGAACAGTCTGGGGCATGCATGGCTGTGCAACCTGCACAGTATATTATTTTACCCTTAAGTAAATGCATTTGAATGTGGCTTCTTGATGATTGAAATACTCCCAAATTTCTCTGTATAGCTTTTCTTTAAACTATCTGGCCTGGTTTTCATCTTGTGCAAATTCAGTATTAACAGTTGACACCAAATTGTGTCATAAGGATTTCTCAAATGATTGCACTGTACCCCTGCCTCAGGAGGCAGACTGGCCCACTGTGCCTAGCAGACAGTATGTCCTTAACAGGTATTTCACTATACCAAGTCTAATGAAACTTTCTATGAGTATTTTTCATCAAATCAGGTACCAGGAGCAATCATAGGAAGGTAATAAAGTTCACTCTTGAGTGTAGAGAAGTAAAATTGGCAGGAAGCATAAAGCAGTAAATAAACAACAGTGGCACTGCAAGGTAGCCTAAAAGTAATCTGTCATGATAAAGAAAAATGACCTGTGGTTTTCTATTTTTTTTTTCCTGAATAATAGTTTTTAGTGGCAGCAACCAATTAGACAGAATATGAGAGTGTTAGTGGTTACTGAAGCAATAACTTTCCATCAGCACTTCTGTGCTGATGACAGCATTTTTCAACAAGCTATCAGCACCTGGCAGATGGTGTTAGCACTGTCACAAAGTGGGGCTTTGGTATCACACTGCTTATCAGAAAACTTGCAGGTAAACACACACGGGCTGAAAAACAGCCCCCTACACTCATTCGAAGCAAACACTTAGCACGCTTAGGCTTTGGGATCCCTTTTGTCTTTATTTAGAAAGGCTGTTGTCAGATTTCTTCTGCAAATGAAATTAAGCTGGCTTTATAGGATTAGAAGCCTATAAAAAAAAGCCATCAGAAAAAGGCTAGAGATAAATGTCTTACAACAAACATTTCAGACCTTCAGAAGGTCCAAATCTGACTCAATCTGTGATGTAATGTAATTAACAAGAGCACATCTTATCCTATGATCATCTCCTAAATCACACCATATCAAGAATGTCTCTCTCAGATACTTTTTCCATCCTGATTGTTTTCAGCCATAGGTTGTTACCTGGCATCATCAGTCAGTTTCAGAAAGGACTAGACATTATCAACATTGACAACTCTTTAGACCCCAAGTCATAAAATGTATTCCTGCAGAACAAAAGACAGTCAACACTTTTAAAATTGTTCTGAAGTTCAGTTAGACAAGATGAGCTGCCCTAAGTAGATGAAAAAGGAACAGCATAGCATTTGATCATCCTGGCAGTGCAGGGCTGGATGACTCAACCAATTGCAAAGCATAGGCAGGAGAGCAAAAAGGTAAAGACGCTATGTCAGCTCAACAAACGTGTAGGGACCTGATGTGTCATAGACAAGAGACAGCTCAGCAGCAAGTTCTGAGAAGTATTTGGAGCCAGCCTAGCAGATAAAAGAAGGCTTTTCTTCCTTGTGAAGAAAGAGAAAACCTTCCAGATGTGAGGGATGTAGCCACTAAACGCAGGAACCACTGAGCATATAAAGTTTGTAAATTCTAATTTAGCAATATGAAGGAAGAGAACTGGAGGGTTTTCTTTCAGGGGACAGGGATGGGGGTACAATGTCCCCATTCCTGCCCCCAGAAAAAAAAGCTTTCAGATGTAGAGTTAGGTAGAGAGGAAAAGAAGAATGTACCCTCACTTCAGACATTGGGGGAGAAACATTATGTGTTATCAGTCACATAATTTTTTTTTCAAGAAATTTCAAACGTACAAAATAAACCAAAGAGAAATTATTTGCCCAGAGCCATTAAGCTGAGTCATCCACTTTCACATAGAATCTAAGTGTGCTGAGTCCCAGTTTGGTGCTCTGTTGCTTCCTTACCAAACCCTTTTCAGCTGAGATGTTAAATAATAATTTCTACATTTGCATGCAGATGTATTCACTCTCTGCATGACTGTTACACAGTTCCCTGCAGGAAAGAACAGGAGCAAGCATAGGGTCAGCCAAACCAAAGTCTGCTAGGCTTAAAAAATGTCAACATCCTTACTGCTCTTCCCTTTATTGATCCTGACCCTTTCAAACTGTTATATCAGTATCTTAGAAGCAAACTGAGGGCCCTACTATACATTAGCTGGGATGAAAGAAAAAAAAAAAAAAAGAAAAAATGTGTGCAGAAGCCAACAGAGTAGAAAATAAGTTTCATAAATAGAAAGCATGGGAATGCTCAATATCCTTAGTGACAGTAATGCAGAGGTGGGAACGAGAGGTCTCAGTAAAGATTACCTCAGGGATTGTAGGTTATCACCATTTGCTTTCTAAACAGAGCGGAATTAAAGCAGGTACATTCACAGGGCCTTGCTGGGATTGTTAAAGCATTGTAATAACTACATTGGAAAGCTTTTTAGAAAAGGGTTGCTCTGCAAACATGCTTTTGGTGCCATGTTCAATCTTGAGGTAGAGAATGGAAAATACAGAGGAGTAGATGAATGATTTTTGTGTCTTAAAAGATTTAAATGAAAGGATTTTTTTCTTTCTTCTGTTTTGCGCTTTTGAAGTTTGTTTTAAAACTGACAGTGCAATCTGAAATGTAGTCTAATGTATTCTTTATCTCCTTTCAGGCTTGGGGAACAAATGAAATTCTTGTCACAGTCCACTGTTTCCTTTCAGAAACAGGGAAAGACCTTATTCTTTCCCTTCCTCTTCTGTGTAGAAACAAGTAAGCACTTCAGATGTACAGGTTTAATTGGTAAAGGTAGAGAAATTATTTGTCATTGACAGCAAAATCCATTGCTCTGGCGATAGATATTTGAGTATTTGCACTCAGTTATCTTCATCTTGCATTAAGATTAACAAAACTGAAACAACTAATCAGGAGTTTACTCAATATGTTTGTTCATGAGAATTTATTGTATGTTTCTAAGTGTTAAAATTATCTAATGTATTAATGATCTTATACATTTTTAATCTGAGAAACACTTATTACTACTGATAGGGGTTTTTTGCATCGATTTGCATAAGGCTTTATTAATTATACCTATTGAACATAAAGAGATATCTCTTCAATAATACTAGTTATCTGGGTTATAAAATTCCATAAAATTTCATTTGAGATTCCCCCCCAAGGAATAACAGCTTTCATATCAGATTATTAGAATACTGATATTGCATTGTAATATAAAAATAAATTTATTTTAGAAAGCAATTCTAGAGTTCAAAGTCTCCCAATTGCTTTCTTTTTATTTGAATGGATTAAATGTTATGCAAAATGCACACCCTTCCAGAATTTACAGTACACTTAAAAGCAAGTACACTTAATAGTCTTAAAATAGAACAAGGCAAAACTTCTGAAACACAAATGAGATGTGAAAATTTAAATGCCCTTATATAAAATGTAATTTCACTATTGACTTGGTACCACTTGATTGCATAATATCCACTTATGAAACAATTTGTTTTACACATCAAACTAAAATCAAAAATGCAATGCAAAATACAGTCTATTTCTCTGAGATATACCTTCTACCATATTGAAGCTGTCACTTTTCATGCTAGTAATAATCTTGTAGTCATGCATTTAGAAGCATATGGGTTGTTCACATAAAAATAAAGCAATATATTGGTAGAAATTACATATTGTCAAGGATGTGTATTTCTTTAATTTGCTGATACTTAATTCTTTGTCAAATTTATAATTATACAGAAGTACATGGTGAATTGCTGTGTTCATACCTACAGAAGATACATGTTTGCCAAATTAGCAACTAATATGCAATCAGTTTTAAAATATTAAAATTATACCTTTCTTTGCATTTTAACTTTCTTTCAAAGTCAGCGCAGATACCATATAAATTGGTAAGCTTGAATTGGTAAGCAGAATTTAGTATGTGCTAACTGAGACAAAATACTCTTGCTTTGAGAAGAGTTCAAGGATTTGGTCAGAAGTGGAAAAATCCATAGGTCTTCTCCCTTTTGTATGTCTGCTTTGTTGGAATTATATTAAAATGTCCTTCTTCCAGAATTTTTATCTGACTGTTATTATTTTTCTTCTTCTCACTCAGTTATATATAAACCCTGTATTAAATATTCTTGTTCATACAGCTTTGTTGAGGAGAGCAGGGCCCCATTCCTGCTTCCATCCAACCCTGATAGCTGGAGAAGAGCCACAGATTCCACAATGTTGTTGACTGAAGGAACTGTCTTTTTTATTTCCAGTAAAATACCCATTGTGATGAATTTATTTGAAGGTGGCTAAAAGAGAATCACTGGTCCAATATCTCCTTCCTTTTGACATTGCGGCGTTTCTAATAGCTTTAAGTAACTGGTTAAAAGAAGGATCTCAGTGCTATCTTCGTGTGAGCTATGTGATACTGCTACTATGTGATGATTCAGTGTTCTGTTCTCATCTCACTCACAAAAAGAAAATAATTCCTTGTTCTTCTGCTACAAAATTCTCTAGCCTTTTTTCACACTGTTGTAAATTTGGTATGAAATTCTATAACTGTCAACAAGGTAGTACCTAACTGGCAGAATGGTCTAAGACTAAGATTATGCCAGAGAGCATACTTAAGAGCTTGGAGAAAAGTGCATCCAGTAATAGAAAACCATATAAATATATAAAACCATATAAATAGAAAGTCTTCTTGCATCTTTTGAAAATTTTCATAAGATCATGTGGAAAGAAAAGATTTTTCATTTGGTAAATAACAGTCTTAAGATATAAAGCGTTCTCTTTTTTAAAAAAAACTGCCTCCTCTCTTCAAAAATTGCTTTTTGTGTTCACAGGAAAATTCGGGTTGGAAATTATCTCAGCAGGTCTTTAATCCCACCTCTTCCTCAAAAGAGCATCACCTACAATATCAAATCACGCTGATGAGGGCTTTGTTCAGTGTGGTCTTGAAAACCTCCAAGAATGGAAACTGCAAACCCTTTCTTAGCAATTCATTCCAGTATTTGACTGTCATCATGATGAAAAGGTTTTGCCTTATTTCCAGCCTGAACTTTTCTTTTTTGTCATTATCTCTCTTCCTCTCACAAGCCACACTGTCAGAAACCTGCCTCCAGCTTTTGATGGTCTTCTCTCTGCTGTTGGAAGGCTTCTGGATCTCTTCTCTAAGTCTGTGTGGCTTTGTGAAAGTATTTATTGCTTCAAGAAATTTTTGTTGGCCACAGATAAAAAAAGTTCTTTCTTTTCATAATTTGTCTTCATATAACTTCAAGATTAATTTGAAATAACCAAAGCATTTTCTACATTGAAGAAACAATCAGAGGCCCACATTTTTCCTGGTCTTGAATCCTCCCTAAGCCACCTGTAAAACAGCCTTGCTAAGTATGGAGATTCTCATGCACATCACTCCAGTCAACTCACATGGTATCTAGTTGGGTTTGGTTCAATGATCATATGGTAAATACAATTGATTTGTATTTACAAATACAATACCAATGTATTTACCATATGATCACAATACAATGATCATATGGTAAATACAATATCTGCAACCAGAATAAATCCAAATATCTTTTTCTGGTGG
The DNA here is from genome assembly GCA_013397895.1 of Origma solitaria. Lineage (NCBI taxonomy): Eukaryota > Metazoa > Chordata > Aves > Passeriformes > Acanthizidae > Origma > Origma solitaria. The sequence goes on from VZRL01004713.1 coordinate 2,330,636, forward strand.
AGGTTTCTTGAGGAAGTAGCTCTAGAGTGCTAGATACCATACATATGTTTCTGGGATTAATTGATGCCAGACGTTGTGGATCATCTCATCTCTTATTTCAACACATTTCCAGTCTTCTCTATAGTTAATATCAGAAGAAGATACATGTCCTCTTGTGTGCTACAGCACTATAGCTTCTGGGAGGGCCAGGATATGACCCAGACTTATAATAAAGGCCAAGGGATCTGTGCACAGTCTGGACCAGCATTAGTGAAACCCTAACCAGGTTTTGGCTTGGGCATTTCACTACTTCTGGGCCACTGCAGCTTTCCACAGAGCTCCAAGAAGAAAATGACATAACCTTTGCTGAGTTTCTCTTTCTTGGAAGATGGGCATGCCATAATTCAATCTCTTTCTGTCACTCCATCATCTTTTAAGAAAGAGGCTTTGAAGTGGAGTAATGAGGTTCACATATGTAATAGCGTAAGAATATATTGTAATATATACTTACGTGGTCTAATCAATCACAGGATGCAAGCATTTTATTTCAGTAGTATAAAGTGAGAGCACTTCAACATAATAAAATATTAAGATCTTGTAAATGTTGCCTGTACCAAACATGCAGGTGGTGAATATGGATGCCAAGAAGATGAACATGTGGGAATGCCTTGTTACATATCGCATATTTTGTAGCTCTATGTAGAATTTATTTGTCTTTTCGAAGTGCATTTTTAATAACCACAACAATTAACTTCTGGTTTTATATTATTTCATATGAATCACTTTTATTGTTGCTTTTATCAATGTTAAACAATCTTTCTCTAATAATATTTTCTCTATTTCACTTCCTGCAATGTTTGCTTTGAAACCTCACCTATAAGACAAGCAAAGTAAATTGGATATTTGTAGCGCTTACTATCCATGCCTTGATTTGACACCACTACAGTAAAATTGAAGGTTCCTTCTCCCTTTTCCTTGAGGAAAATCTCAAGAGAAGCATCTGAGATTTTCTGAAGGTTATCTTCTGTTCATTTTGGGGGTCAGCTGTGCTGCTTCATTTGACACAAACAGTGAACTAAACAAATATTTGTATTTGTGGGCCAACAGTGGATTTACTCAAATGCATTTACATAGATAAAGAACAAGAAACAAGATCTACCTACAATACAATAATTACAGAATTCAAGGAAACATTTTTTTCTTCCTGTGGCATCTGAGAAAAATACTGTTGAAATCTTACAATCCTTTCTAATATTTATCTGAAAATGCTTCATGTTTTTACCTATGTGAACAATAAATCTGAAAGTCAAAAGGATTGGTTTAAATTTGGAGTGAGAACAAAATCAGAAGTAGAAAATTGTCAGATGGCAATGTCATGTCTGAAGAAATGCAATGGTTCTATTATTTATATTTAACATGGTTCTAAAACAATTTCCTTAATTCTTCTCTGTAGTGCAGAGTTTAAAAGTCATTCAAGGAGCAAAACAAATTAAAATAATTCAGTATTTCCTTGCACAAACTGTTGAGGCTGAAATGCATAGCATGTGGAAGAATGAACCCCTGGACCTTTGCATCCACTTTGTCAGCTACTTCTGTACAGAGACATTTCCAGAAAATCTATTCCAAAAATCATTCTCTATCAGAAGTTTGAGAATAACAGGAACATTTTATTACTTAATTTATTACCATTTTAATATACCATTAATTTATTACAATTTTATTACTTAATTTAGAAACAGCTTATTTGTATCAATGTAAATTGTACTTCTGATCACAATGGTACTTTTCTGGCTTTTGAAAACCAGTGAGGAAAGTGAGCAAACCATGTCAGTTATTTTTGGCCTATCTTTTATTTCTTTTATTTAACATCTATCCATGTTTAAGATTTGTTAGGGACTGTAAAAACAATAGATAAAGCAATTAGAGAACACTGAATCCTTTGATTTGCTCCAAGTAATGCATGAAAAGCGATTATTATGTTGATTGTAAACCAGGATGTCATTTTGGTATCTGTCCTTTCCAGAATGGCTCAGATTTTCTATGGGAAAAGTTGGCTCCTATTGTGTCAGTCATACTGAGGAAGATTAGTGAAGGAGTAATGAAGGAGATCCTGTCCAGCCCTGGATTCAAAGTGTATTTCATGAGAAGACATTCCCTAGCTTTGGGACCAGATGCACTCTTATGTTCAACATTGGCAGGGAGCACTGGAAAAGCAGGACCTCAGAAGAACAATCAACTTCCAAGTTCAGCTACACTTAAGAAGTTCTTGCATTCCACACTTTTTATTTCTAAAGTTTGTGAACTCAGGTTTTGCTTATTTTTTAATCAGAAGAGCATTAGAAAAGCAGCAAGAAAAGTTAGAGAGTGTGCATTGTCATCCTGTCATGAAAAGGGGTTTGCTAATATTGTTATTTCAGCGCATTGTATATTGTGTCTTTTACCTGAAAGCCAAATTTCATTTCTGATGTGGTAAGCCATGCTGAACTCCCTCTTCCAGATTCAGAACTCACACAAAAATCATAAGTCTTCAGTTTACTTCCAAATATATATATTTGGGTTTCCTTTTTCCTGTGGCAAGGCATAACTTTTTGGGCTGCTGCGCAGAATCTGCCTTTATTTGGTTCCTATATTGCAGCCTGACACTAGAGGGGGAAAAAACCAAAGCAGTAGGAATAACTATAGTGGAGAAACAAACATACCTTGATGACATTCGTGACTCAATTTGCAATACCCTCAGAAAATTAAGATCCCAAAAGTAAGACTGAATTGATATTTTTTCTTAAGTCATAATTTGGACTGCCAAGTTTGTCCGCTGGAATGCTTTGTTGATCTGAACTGAAAAGAACAGAAGGGGACAAAAAACTGATTCAGTGCTGTATTTAGTAATTTATATCTTATAGTTTCATACCCTTAATTGTGAAATGTACTTCAACTGAGACAATTTGTCCCAGCCCAGCTGTGCACAATTCCGTGGTTTGCATCCATTCCAGAAAACCAGTAGGCTGCCATTCTCTCAGCCTGGTCTTATCTACAACACAACAAACACCTGGCTCTCCACCAGAGACAGCCCTGCTAGTACAACACCCCAGGCTTGTCCACACATATCATTTCACTAGGAATGGAATAACAAGATGTACCTTTTGGTTATGGAACTCAGACACAAGAGTGATGTTCTTGTTAGATACTGTCTAAGTAATTATCATCGTTAGCACCGAACAAGAGAAGCCTTCCATCAGTGATAATAAGCTGTCTAAGTTGATTCAGATCAGTTTGCTTCACAGTGTTGTTGCTGTGCTCAGTGACATCAATGCTACTATAATTTCCATCTCCCAAATATTTCACTTTTCCAGCTGAAAAGAAACACCGGAGCACCGAGGCTCTGCGTCCTTGCACATTGCACTCCCCTATTGAAATCTTTCTATTCCCCCACTCACACTGACAGAGCAGTCCCAGACAAAGTCCGGGATGGTCTCCTGGGAATTATGCACAATAATTTTCACTTTTCAGAGTGGTAAGTGGACTTCTGCTGCCAGTCAGTCATCCTCCTCTGGATGATAGCTGGCCCCAGGTTACGAGCACAGTACAAATGGCAGGTCCAGGGATTTTCCTGGATGGATGAATGGAATAATTTTTTCAGTCATTTTCTGTGAGTACTACCTATTGTTTGAAGATAGGTGCAAAATCATCTGAATGCTAAGCAAAGTAGGGATATCTATATCCAGAACATTTTAACGGTAAGGGAGCGTAATAACAAAATTGCATCCCTAGCCTCCCGGCCATCTTCCTGCGTGTGTGCATGTGTGCGTGTGTGTGTGTGTTTGTTTTCTTTCAGAAGCAGTGTGACACCAGTGACACTTTCCATAAAACTCTTCCTACAGAAAAAATGCAAGCCCAGCTCATTTCCAGTGCATGATCATTATTAATGTTCCTAGAAGTGAAACTCTGATATTTTTTAGCTAATGATTAACCTCAAGCCCTCCTTCCCCTATATGTATTTGGATTAAAAAGGCAATACAGAGACTGAAAGCAGTAGGCATGAGTGCTTTATTCTCTAACTCTATAGACTAAAGGATAGAGTCATCTGACAGAGTTCAGGAGCAGTAGGCCAGGCAGTGAGGGGATTGATCTTACTGGGATTAGAAAGAGGCTCTGTTGTGTGACCAAGTTGAATTCAAGATGTTTATAAGCTTCACCATGCTGGTTTTACTGGTGCCAGCAGTGGTTGTATGGTACAGACAGCAGCTACTGATTTTTCCATTTATTCAGCTCTATATTCTTCTTTCTTCTGGAGAGTCTGCTGTAATTAGAGAGTTTAGAGAATTTTCTTGCCCAGAAGTCTAGTATTTAGAGTAAGGCTCTACCTATCAAGACTTTAAGAGTCTATCTGTGACTCTATATTCATATGACCTGAGGTAAGTCATATAACCACAGTTTTGATTCAGCTTCCCAGACTGGAAACCAATAGCAACCTCACAGGGCTTTATTCATTAGATTGAGATCTTAGGAAAAAAGCTAATAAAAAAAAAACACTATGATTCACACTCTTACTAAGTCATAAATGTTCACCCTTGATTTTGGATAGAGAACAGATATGGAGGGATAAAGTTTCTCTGTTAGTCTCATTTTGTAAGCCCTGATACCTGATGTTCTATTGAAAAATTCTCCAGGACAGCAGCTGGGAACATGGGTATGTGATTCCTGGGTGTTTTGGCTACATCACATCTTGGTACAGTAACCTATGAAGCGCTGAGCAGGGACTGGCAAGAGCAGACCAGCAGCATGCCCCTCCTCACCGTGCACAGCCGGCAGATCAGCTGGACTCCACTGCTGGTATTGGGGTATCTCTTTTACCTCCTCCTGGGCGCTATGGTATTCCAGCTGCTGGAGAAGCAGGCAGAGACACATTTTCGGGACCAGTTCCAGCTGGAGAAGCTCAAGTTCCTGCAGAACTACACATGCCTAGACAGACAAGCCCTGGAGCAGTTTGTACAGGTAAGAGGAATGGGTTCCCGTTATTTTGGCTCAAGCATTATTTTCCTTTGAAGAAATGATACTGTTAGGGCCAAGCATGATATAAACTGATGAGCTGTCCATGATATTAAATATCTAATTTTATAAATTACTCAAGTAATCTGTGGAACTACTTTATTTCCCCAGTCATGAATTCCCAAAATACATAAATCTGGTGATGCACTTGTGCTACATTGCAATAATTTCAACTTCATGGTTCTCATCTCTCTCATTAATTATTACTGGGAATTATCCATGGGAAAAAAAACAAGAATCAAACCTAAAGAAGCAGGTTGCCCTTCCAAGCTTCTCCAGTCCAAACCTGTGCAAATTCTGCCCTTTTGTACTCGAAATTGTCTACTACCTTTGAAGATGGTCCTGCACTTTCAGGCCTAAAGATAAAGTCAACCATCACAAACTGTGTTATCTATCATTTATAAGAAGAGATAAAGGGACCTTGTTCATTATGGCTCTTGTCAATGACATCTTCAATTACATTTTAATCTTTTCCTCAAAACTGGCTGGTGATACATTACTAGACCTTTCCTGGTATTATAGATTTATTCTCATACTAGTATTTCAAGAACTGGACAGAAATCCTTGAACTACCAGTTTCTTTGTGTTCAAAACATTCCCAATTGCAGAGCTGGGTGCCTAAACAGTTTGAACTCTTTCTAACATGTCATTAAAACTGATAAAAACTCTAAACTGAAGTTTGTACTGTCCAAGTCAGAGGACCTCCATGAAAATATATGATTTTGTTCAACAAAAAGCAAAGATTTTGTATATGGATTTAAGTGAACAGTGTAGTTAAGATCAGAAAGCGTAGAAAAGGTGCCTGAACCTCTGTCTACAAAGCCAATGTTCTGATTACTGTGATATATTTCTTGTGGAACATTGGGCATTGGCCAGAAAATTACTAGACCTTTCAAGAACTTACATGCCTAAAATCATGTCGATTTTTTTCAGCTTCAGGATTTGGTGATATTACCTGTCCTTCCCTTATCTCTCTGATAGTCATTGTAGAGGAGAAAACCCTGATTCTCATTCCAAACCTAATGGTGATACTTTATGGCATTGAAAGGTTTAGTTAAATCTCTGCTATCCTCAAAACGTTTGAGAAGGTTGCACATGTCCAGACTCTTCTCTCCCTGACTTTAGTGGAGCTTTCTCAGCACTGCCGTGCCACTCAGAGAATCGCGTTTTATTGCTGTGTCTTTGCTGATTTAAACACAATTTCACTTGTAAGCTGTTCCAGATAAAACCGGCTGAGGGCACCAAATTATCTACAATGCATAAGCTTCAAAGTACTGAGACTTGGTAGTCCTCAAGGTACACATAAGTGCAGGTACTCTCTGACTAATCTGTTAATTGTAAAACCTGTTAAGAAATTTGTCTAACTCATATTAATATTAGGGAATACTAGTCTTCCCATATTAAATCTCTACAAGTAATGCAAGGAAGCGGTTGTGTTTCTGCATGTTTTAACTATAAGGTTAAGGAGGACTGTTCATCGTGTCACAAGTTCCAGTCTGAAGAAAATTCATAGTAGTCAGACTGCAGTGAGACACAGCCCCCAAACTCAGACAACTCAGCTCACAAGCATAAGATGTCTTGTCTTAATGCCCATTCTTTACATTTAAATCCTGAAATGTGAGATTCAACCCAGATTCACAGATTTTTTTGCATATCTGTTATGACTAATAATGAGTTACCACTTATAATTCATTCACTTTTTTGACCCCATTGTGCATGAAACAAATTCTTGCAATTTAAAGTCAATAAACTGCATTGGTTCTGCATGGCTAAAACTACCTAGCTGAGAGATGGCCCTGAGCTGCAGCTCCTAAAATGAGCAGCCTGGAGCTTTGGGAAATCCAAACTGTGTAATCTAATGTATCTCTGGTAAACATACGTTGGTCAGGAAATTATGCCAGTCTGACAGCATAACTGAGAGGCAGATGCATTGAGTAAGGAGTCCCTGTTTTGATTATGTCCATACTTTTTCAGCCTATAATGACCTGATATAAATATACAGCCAAAGGACCAAATCCTTGTGTATGAGCACAAGTGGCTGCAATGTGCATTGGCGGGAGGACAGGGGCAGAAACAGCAGGCATTTTTTAATTGTCTCCACATCCTATTGTAAGTTAGTGTAGGTTTCATATTCTTACTGTAAATTACAGCACATTGCTTTTACATATTGGCTACTTCTCTCCCAAAGGCAACAGCCCATGTTCACCAACCGTTCAGCAGCTGCCATAACCTTCACCTGAGCTGGAGATTAGAGACAGGAGCCATTATAACTGTCCCACAACAACCTGTTTGTTAGGCACCAGGATGCTATTTCATTCATGGGGTTCTTTCATGGGGTTGTACTTAAAAGCAACGATTGGACCAAGAAATCTGGCCTTGTCAGACTATGTCTGAAAGGTTCGACATTCCAAGTTGCCTTACTGTTCCATGTTGGCTCTCATGATGTGAATGTAACTCCTCTGAACTGAAATGCATAGAAGAAGTGTTCCTTACAGGAATAAGTTAAACCTGTGATTATTTCAAAATACTCACACCTCAGTAGCTTCTGTGTGTTCCTTCTAAGCAGCAAAAGAATTAAATGACTCCAGAAAATCTGACATCTTGAATTATTCTCATTCTAAGAAAAGGCTTTTAATGGATAAGGTAAAGCTCTTCGTCATGATGAAAAGGAACTCTGCTGGCACTTCAGTCATGAGGTCACATGTGATGAAGTCTAGCAGCCCTCTGACAAATCTGACCAGTGCTGTAGGATGTTTTACTGAAGGAATAATATTAGCTACTAAACATAGGATACTCAGTCTACCAGTACAGATCAGCTAATATTGCTGGTCCAAAATCAGATACCTTGTAGTCGGTATATTCATTAGAAAAGCAATCTTTCTGGGAGTGGTTAACATTTGAATCAAGAAAGAGTATCTTCTTTGGTCTCATCCTGATGGAACCTGCTAAAGCTGGGGTTGCCATTGAACCCTGCTCATGTCTTGCATGATACAAAGTCTTTAGAAAAGATGAACAAGTAATTCCTTCAGGCATTTTGCAAAATTGCAAAGGCTGTGACCTGCTATGTGACAATCAAGGGGATTCTTAAAACCCCAACCACCGAGCAGAGAGAAATCAATCTCCCACAGATAAATCCTTAGGGACAGCAAAGGAACACAATCTTCATTAAGGCAGTTGACAGGATATTTGATGCAGGAACAGTAATTTTTTGGTACATGGTAGTTTTGGTCATATGGTAAGAGCTATCTGGAATACCAGAGAATCTGTTAATCTTTCAGACTAGGAGAAACTTAATATTAATTGAAAATTATATGGAAGTCATAGCCAAAAATAGTAATTCATCCTTATTAGTACTTACATGGAGGAAAGAGAAATGAGCATGTTCTCCATGCCCCTGCCCACAGACACAATTATACATTTACACATGCCTAAATTAAAAACTGGAATGAGAAGACCAGATTGCAGAGGAAGAGGAACTACCTTTATTTTTTATGGCACACCTTTAATTTTTTTTTCCAGTTTGATCACTTTGGGGAATCCTCCCATCCCTTTCCCTCAGATTTCCTCTAGCTAGGGAACTTAACATATTTCAGTGACCAGGTCTCCCATAACAAGAGTTCAGGTTCCTGGCCAGCTCCATTTCCAAGTTTTGCCATGTCAGCAGAAGTTCTTTTTAGTCCAACTCTGCCTTGTTATCTACACTGTTTATCACTCTGCTTGCTCAAGATGGAAAGCAATATTTACTTATCTCTATTTCTGACATTCTTCCTCATCTTTGATCCTTTGACCTTTTCTGCTTCAGGTCCTCATGGAAGCATGGGAAAAAGGAGTCAACCCAGAAGGAAACTCTACAAATCCCAGTAACTGGGACTTCAGCAACTCCTTCTTTTTTGCAGGAACTGTTGTCACCACTATAGGTGAGGTACTCTATTTCCTTATAAACAGGGGTTTCCTCCAAGTGTCCTGTAAAACCCCCAGAAATATGTAAATGGTGGACAGAATACACCTGCAAGACAATTAACTACTGTGGGTTATAGTTTCCTATTGGTTTCCAATTATGCCTGTTATTTTTGTGTATCCACTATTTTACACTCAAAAAAAAGGTGAGTGCCTGCCTGGTACACACAGTATCATTCTGTACATGGACAGCACATCTTTAGGTTGCTTTGAAGCACTGTGTTGCATGCACCACAAAATCAGATACCTATAGAAAGTTGCAATAGTACCTGGAAGAGCAATATTTTTCATGTTTAATTTTCAGATAGTAGTAGTGAACGCACAAGGCTTCATCGTAAGCAATGGCAATTCATAGACAGATTTAATTGCAGAAAGTCATAGATTCATAGGTTCCTGAAGCTTAATGTAGTTGAGCTTCCAAGCTTATGGACACTCCATGATGCCTGCAGTTTGACTGTAGAGCCTTTTCATGTAGCTGTTTTCTTCTTTTTTCCCAGGCTATGGTAACCTCTCCCCCAGCACAGTGGCAGGGCAGATCTTCTGTGTGTTCTATGCTTTATTTGGAGTGCCCCTCAACCTGGCCTTCCTTAATCAGCTGGGGAAAGGTCTCAATGCTCATCTGCTTACGCTGGAAAGATGGGTGCAAAAGCCAGGACGTGCCCAGGTACAGTGTCAATTTTCCATTTGTTTCTACTATTTTAAAACTAGTCAAAGTTCTCGTCTCAGATAGCTGCTACTGCTGCTAGCTTGGGTTTCCTTATGTTAACCACAGCAGGTACACGTCCTCTGTATCAGAAATTTGATACACTCCATTTACCTGCGGTAGCTTTAAAGCTCTAGGCTTATCCTTGAGGGGTCGTAGATTTGCGTTTTTTAAACCTTACTCAGCAAAACCATAGACCTGGTGACCTTGGCAGAATACGTGCGTGTACACACATCACCAAATCAAGCTCTCATTCTCCAGCCTATGCCAGCATCTATCCAGAGTCTAGCTCTATATTGTGCAAAGAAAACTTTTTTAAATTGGCCTGCTAATCTGGCTGGAATTAGCTTTCCTGTTTGTGCCAGCAGCTTAGCACTTCCCTCCTTTTCTTAAAAAGCAAATACTCCTTCTCCTTACTTACAGTTTAATGGCGAGTCACTGAACTAGTCCAGATGTTTTTTAATAAGAAAAGTGCTGATAATGGAAAATGCATGAAGGTCATTTTTTACAAAGTTAGTGCATGCTTCTGAGAAAAGGTTCAATGAATTGACCCCTTCATTTAGGGAAAAAGGAGATTAGATATGTCAGATATGTTGAAACATTTCAGAGTTATGGCTCAAGTTTTTTCTTTTACATTTTTAAAATCTCTTGAGTCACTAGATTCTTTATCTACAGTGGGAAAGCTATAAAGGTACTGTCAAATGCAGACTTGGATTATATAAGCAAGAAATTGTTTAAGCTTCATAACTTATGTCTGTACCCCAAATACTTGCAGCTCTCCCACCAGAAGGATTTCCATGCTAGTATAGCTGCATCTTTCCTGAGATTTCTAATAGCACATAAGGGATATGATATTTTTTCTCCCCTTTTCACTCCTGTGTTTACACCTCATTTCTGACAGAACTCCTATGATCAGACAAAGCTTTGGAGCTGTATCTGCTTGTTTGCTCTGAAAAGTTTATTCAAGGAAGTTGGTTTATCTCCTTATAAGCACAATTTTGTCATGCTCTGGGAAATCATTTGCAATCAGTTTTTCTTTGTTCCTGACTTATCGTTCCCTACATTACAGGTTTATACAAGAAGGTTCTTAAAAGACAGGCTAAAAATTAAAGTCGTGCATTTTGGTAAACATTTTAATGCGAGGTTTATTATGTAATTAAATGCTATTACAATACTGGAATAAACTAAATGAGAACAACTGAACTATATATCAGCTATAATCATGTCAATCAATATTTCTCAAACTGCTCTGCAAATGAGTCAAGTGTTAATACACAGCTAGAGAGACACAGCACATAATATAGAAGTGACTTGTCAAGGTCACCCAGTCATCCCATGCCAAGTTTCTCAAGCTCAGAGCATTATTTTTTATGTGAGATAATTCAGAGAGAGAAATTAAAACATGATATCTGGGCCTTCCACTTTATAAACAGTGGTTTGGCTTTTCATCCAGTCACAATAGGTTCATTAATAGAAAATTGTGCTGCTTGAGGGCATTTTTAAATAATGGCAATGAGTTTGCATCAGCTCACACATCATTAGTCAAAAGTCCACCAGAATATGTTCCCTGGAAACCCATGAATTCCTGATCATCAATCCTAAACTCCTAAAATCTCTTCAGGACCCATACACTGACCATTCTTTGTACCTATCTACTGCAGCCATGTACACGATAACTTATCTCCCCAAAGGCAGATGTTTGTCCTGAGAGGCACAGATCTGTCTGTGCTAACACAAACCAGTCCTGCTCTGAGCATTTCTAAGTAAAAAAGGAAAGCAGGCAAACTGACTTCACTTTGGTTTCATCCAAACCTGTTTTTGGCTGAGCTCTTGCAAGCCACTTTATAAATCTTTAGAAGCAATCATGGTGAAAAGAACCCTAATTTGTTCTTGCCAGTCTTTGTTTCATGAGTTATGCAGTACTTGGTGATTTTCCTCAAAGACAGGAGCTAGTTGACTACAAGAGCAGCTCCACTTGAATTGAAATTATAAAATGTGTATTTCATTGCTATGGCTGTCATAGTAAGTCTGAAAATATGATTCACTGCATTTTAAAAAAGCTTTTAAAAATACTCCTTTTTTCCAAAATTTTAAGGGTTTTTTTTGTTTGTTTCATGGTTAGGTTTAATGTCTATGTGTAGTGACCGAAGCCTGCAGTACATGCCTTATCCTTCCCTTTTTTGCCACTGCTCCCAAGTGGAGTGGGTTTGCGATTGGAAAGTAAAACAGACCCAGCAATTCTGACAAGACAACTGCTCCATGCTGTTTGGCAGTCATCTTCCTCTTATCTTTCAGGTGGTTCAAACACTGGCAGTGGCCATCTTCCTGACCACTGGGACCTTGCTTTTCCTGGTGTTCCCACCATTAGTTTTCAGTTATGTAGAAGGCTGGAGCTATGGAGAAGGCTTTTACTTCACCTTCATCACCCTGAGCACCATTGGATTTGGGGACTATGTAGTAGGTAAAAAAACCCATGAGCTGGATAGAGCTTTGTTGAAATTCATTACTCTAGTATAAAACTAAATACAGGGAGTATAGATATCTATTCCACTACAGATCTGGCACAAAAATGAGCTCGGCCAGACTGGTAATAATGAGCTAATGTATTATAGGACATGAGCATTTTTCTCTTGACAGTCAAGCAGAGAGTCACCCAGCTCATTTCACACATGCCACTGAACACCCATTCAACAGTGTCTGTGTCCAGGCTGGTACAAATGTTATCCAGAAAGACAAGTGGAGCATAAATAAAATTCCTTTTTCAGTGTTAAGCCTTTGAACCACCCTCTCCTAGCAGTGATTTTTTTCACCAAGTGCCTACCATTCCCAACAATAAATTGTATCAAATATTAAATTATCAGTACTTTAAATGGGGAGAACATTACTGACAACCACAGGATGCCTCTCAACAAAGATAAACATAGTGACATTACATAGTCTTTAGACCTCTTTAGATTGAGAACCTCATGCTAAGGACATGTGAGGGACTCTTTTTCCACACACTTATTTGAGCAAATGTGTAATCTTAACAGATTATTTTTAATGTGTTTATTGGTTAAAACTATTAGGGTCTCTTACTTCACAAGTAATAGCTCTCCTCTCCTAGAGGTCATAACTATGCCCTAAAAGGAGATGAAAAAAAATCCCATGCTGAATCTGGCACTGTGGAGTCTCATGATGATCCGAATCACAGAGACTAAAGGAATAGCTAGAGTGCTGTCCTGTGACTGTGTCAGCTGTACTGATTGTCCATGTTGTGGAAATATCAAACCAAGGATTAAGATTCTCCTAACGATTTAATTAAAATGGCTACATTTCCCATATTATCCAAGTGATGGTGAATCCCAGGTACTGAGGTATATCACCCTCCAGGAAAGCAATCAATGTATTGCTAAATTGTAGCTTTCTAAATCACCTGAGATCCGCTGTATACCTCTCGAGTAAAATACAGTTAATATGGATTCAACATTTAATTTCCAAGATTTTTTTTCCTTTGTTGTTGGCTAGAAACCATTGACTTTGAGCATCCCTGATTAACATTAGATACACCTATTTTTATTATATAGCCTTAGCTTCAGGGATTTGATGATAACTGTGCTAAGTTTAACCTGAGAGTTGTCAGAAAAAAAAAATTTAAAATTTTTTTTAAATTAAAAAAGAAAAAGAAAAAATCTATCTGCTGATAGATCACACAAGCTCATTAGCTCATATACTTCATATACTTTTTCAAGAGGTGGAGAGGGTGGATGAGTATGTATGTTTAGCAGACCAAAGCTGCCAAGATAAATATGCAAATTTTCCTGGATTTTTCAGGCACGAACCCCAACAAGCACTATATCCCCATTTACAGGAGCCTAACTGCGATATGGATTGTTTTCGGCTTGGCCTGGCTGGCTCTGGTCTTCAACGTGGGAGCTGACCTGATGGAAAGATTCCTTCAGCTAAAGTGGCACAAGTCTGAATTGAGCTTGGCAGAAGGAGCCACCACCAAATTGGAAGATGAACCTGAGCAGCCTAGAATCCATATCCCTAGCTGAGCAAGGTACAGAGAAAGCAGTCTTGAAACTGCATCTTTCCTCTGCATCTCACACTAAGTAAGCCCTGTGCCTAACGGACTAAACCACAGGTTGTGGACTGTTTCTTAAGGAGGAAATGTTAAAGATACATGGAAATTTCCACAACCTGTGCAGGCATCAGCCCATTAAAACCTCCATGGAAGGAGCATATATGGTTATACAACTGTCCCAGGATTCATTTTACACCTCTCACTCTAAGGCAACTTCCCCTGAAGTAATCAATTATTATTCTTTCTCTTTCTGTAGTGGGATTCAGTTCTTATGGTCACTCATTTTCAAAAACATCCAGAGTGACTGCCTTCCAGCTTCAATAAGAAGTCATGTCACCAAGAATCTCAAGTGGAAAAGGTCAGGTACAGAAATCTTTCTTCACTTCCAATCAGAAAACAAACAAACCGCAGAGGAATATCATCAGTAATGAACACGTGCTTAATGACATCCATCCAATTAAGATTCAGTTGATATTGTCTGAAATGAGCAGCTTTCATTAAAAAAGATAGCATTTCTTTATTTTCTGGGCTAAAATGCTTCTCTTTTAATTGTGAGGAAATTATGTGTCTGTCCAGCACTGCCTGGACTGTTACAATTCATCTCAGAGTGATCTGCCAGCTCAAAGCAGGTCCTTATCACAGTTCATTTCACAGCCACTTGAAAACAGCACTTTAAACTAAATCTAAAAGCAAGTAGACTTCCTTATTTCCATCCAGATCACAAATATTAGAATCTGGCATTTGCTTTGGGCCAGTTCACAGAAGAGCTATTATGCATTACACAGAACTGATGCTGTATGTTTATCTCTAAATAAGGCCAATGATAGGCACTTGCATTAAATCTGACCCTCAGTCAGGCCCATTGTGCGACCCGTGAGAAACAGGGAGATTGAATTTATCACAGTTATTGTAATTACGTCAAAATTAGCAGCAGCCACCTCCAAAGGAGCTGAAAAACCAAAGTACATATAAGTACCTAATAAGAGACTTGTCACTAAGATTGGTTATAACCATCACTAACACATTCCATGGGTCTGCTTGTAATTATGTACATACTGCTATTTATTCAGTATGTTTATATCTCATAGTGACCATCATTTAATGCCTTTAAACTCATTTATAAGAGGAACTTTAATGTAAAGTGTGAGTGAAAGATGGCTGGATATGTAGACTAGCCCCAAGCTAGTGTACGTCTGACAGACCATAGGAACATCAAATGTCAGCCTTTCAGCAGCTGCTTTGATATTTCATTTTGGAGAAGCATCCATAAAACATGTAGAGACTTGTGCAGGTCACTAATCTTTTCCAGCGTACTTCCTGAGGAGAGTCACAACAGATGTTTTTTCTTATATCTGACATGGTGCCTGTTTCCTCTGCCAGTTGCTGAGTACTGCATGGTGCAGTGTGGCTACTCAAATCTGAAATGTTGATATACAAGAATGCTGGTTATGGTTTGTTCACTTAATTTAAAAAATGAATGTTCAAATCCCATCCAACATTTCTCTTGCGTCTTACCACTACCTACCTCACAGATTTTTATCTCCTTGGTTTTTGCACTGATCTTCCTCTATGCCCTCAGATCCCATAAATTTATGCAATGGCTTTCTCTGTAGATTTTCACTGAGAGCAGCCAACTCTCTCCTGTCTGGCTTTTTGTACCTTTGCAAATCTCACGGGAAACTTTCTCTCTCTGTATTTTCTTTTCTTTGGACACAATGTTTGCACTTGCACTTGTTAACATCATCACCATCACTGTACTCTGTACCTGCCTTGTGTTAATACCACAAGACACTTTTGGCCTCTTTATGTAAAAGACAAAACTGAAGTTCTGCTGACTTTTATATCTAACTTGTTCTCTTCACCTTACCTTTTCCCAGTACCTTCTGTACTTTTTCAAGCCACAGTCAGCCACAACACATGCACTAGTCTAAAGGTGATCCTATCCAGTGTTTTACACCATGCTGCATACCATAAAAAATGATAAAGAGGTGTATCAAGGATAGAAAGCACTTACTGGCAAAGTGTTTCTTAAAATTATCCTTACTTGACATCTGACTGCAGGAAGTTTGGATTGTTTTTACTGCAATCCAGAAAATTGCTCCTGTATCTGAAACTGATTTTGCAAAGTAGCAGCGTAGTGAGAACACCTGGATTTTTTGCTACTGCTATGTTTACTAAAGCTGACAGTAGCTGCAGCAGTTCTCCAGCTGCCCAACAGAAGACTCAAAAACATACCTTTAAATCAAGCATATGGCCATGCTGGAAGAAAAATGAGAAAGATACTGATGCCCTCTCCTGTATTACATAAGTGATAAAAATTTCTTGCTCATTTTGTCGACTTTTCAAGGTCTGGAAAAGCTCCTAAAGGTCACACACATCTATAATCAAAGTTAATTTGAAATACATACTGGGTGCACTGGCCCAGTTCTTGAGCATGGATGGACCAAGCGCTTCCTGGCAGCCTTCCTCTAATAAAAATGTAGTCATCAAGTATCAACTGACCGGCTAAGAAAAGCATTGTGGAGAACTGTGCAATCACAAGGGCTTGCTATGAGCCAGAGGAGCACACAAAAAGGACACTTTGGTCTAATAACCCATTTTATCAGTGGTATATTTCTGCCCAGAATGAAGAGCACGCATGCTCAGCTCCAAGCACGGAAAATAGGACTTCTGAAATCTCTGAATGTGGCTCTGCAGGCTGTGACAGAAGCAATGGCCCAGGAAGTGCTCATCTGTGATGTGGAAAAGTAGCACTTTGTCTTGAGCAGCACCTCTAGTCCAGCACAGGACATGAAACAAATGTCCTTCCAGGCTTGCACTTACACTTTTAGCCTACTCAACAACCCTTCTCCATCCTCAGATACACACATTGTCCTTCCAGACAACACCAAAATATCATCAGCAAAGGTGTGAGCCTTTCTCTGTGGAGATGCAAATAGAATACTGACAGACAAGTGACATTTCTGAGAATACTCAAGCAACAGCCATTTAAATATTCTCTAATTCTGATTTGTTGTGAATCGTGATCTCTTTCTTCCCAAATTCCTTCTGGTAAGCACATGCTTGATGTCCTGCATTTTCACAGTATGTCTTGTAGTTAAAAACCGTGAGTCTTACCTGTAGTTTGTTTTATATCTGTTTAGTATAAACATCAAATGTTATATGTTTAGTCCATAATGTTTCATCATAGCTATACTCAGTGTGCTTTGTATAAACTATCTGGGTTTAAATTCAGCTAAAATGTCAAAATGTAGCTCAGATGTGTCTATTTCCTGATCTTAAATGAAAGAGGTGATGAGTATAAAAATACATTTTAGTATCGTTGCATTTTTTCTTACTCATGTATATTTTTATAGAAGGTTTTCTTTTATATATATAATATATAATACATATATAATTCCATTTTTTTCTTTAAATATCACTGAGTAATGAATACCCTGAAAAGGCAGAATTAAGATAAGCAATAAGCAGCATAATTTTTTTTTTCCTAAGACTGTGCTCTGGATGATATCTTTACACTGGAATTGGTCTAGCCTTTGCATATTAATTTTTGCATCTTGCCAATAAAATCATAGTTTATGCCAGTCAGTTTTAAGCACATCCCAGAAAACCATGAATTAGCACATTACTAGAACAGTTTCAGGGGGCAATACCTGTTTGGAAGTTGCTTTACCTGTAATAGTATGTACACTCCCCTGGAAAAATAATCCCAGGGCAGCACAAGACATTACCCTCTGACAGTGTATAAAGTTGTCCTGTGCAGAAATGTTAGTGGGTTAATTCCCCTTTATCTCATATTATGTAACAAAATAGGTAAATTACAAAGTACTTACACACCCAAAGCGATTTGTTTTTTCTACTAGTGAGAGAACAGAAGAGAACATTGGACGCACTCTTATACAACAAAATAATTAATCAAAAAGTTCTCAGGAACTACCTATATGAAGAAAGCAGTCCCATCTTTCATAGGAAAACAAAAAATTATAAAAAGACTCCGACAAAGTTTTCCCTTGTTTGCATCGAGGAACTGTAGTCACAAACACCTGTTTGCTGCCTTTTAAACTAGCTTGGCAGCTGAGTGAAAGAGGAACGCAGATTTATGCAAGGTGCTGGTGTACAGCTCTCTAAGCAGTGCCAGCTGCTGAGGGAAGCACTCAGGTTACCGGAGTGAGGCTGGGTAGCATCCCCGCAGGGGGAACGTGACTCGGTGCTGGCCCTCGCTCGGGAGCCCTGGGGCAGCCTCGCGCTTGGGGACAGACAGGAGGGAACTGGAGCGGAGCAAGAGAAGGCGGCGGGGTGGGCTGCCGCAGCACCATCA